>JAUMTR010000013.1:18057475-18088486 GCA_032270685.1 Microctenopoma stevenorrisi | reverse complement strand
TATTTGCAAATATCAAAATGATTCCTATTATATAGAAATTGTTCATTTTAAATTATGATGGTTTCATTATGACTTCCACCTTGGCTCAGAAATGAGACCTTGAGAAAAAGAAAGGCACAGACAAGTGGGACAGATTGGGGTGGGGGTCAGAGCAGGCTTCAGGAGAAGAGAGGCAGAAACAGATGAGGAGAGACTTTCATGAGCAGAATAACAAACAGCCTGCAGTAAGAGAAGATGTAGAACGTGAAGGGCGCAGTGAATTAGTGTTAGAATAAAGACATCAGGGACCTGTTCTGCAATCCTGCAAGTGTTTCCTCTTTGTCAGCGGAGGGGAAAACAGTTACAGTGATGCAGAAGGCCACACAATAGGTGGGCAAACACAGCCAGCTTTATCTGACTGGCTGTCAGTGATTGCTGATGAGCCCATGAACACTTGTTTTGAATAAGACCTTGTATCACCTCTGATTATAAAAAACACACAGTAAAGAGACTCCTACGTTCCAAGATGAACAATTGAGATTTGTTTTCTTTTGGTGAGACTGTGTTACCAGCTCTTACATTAGGAAGCCAAGTCGCCAGATGTTGACCTTTCAAGGGGGATCTTTTAGTCCTGTCCAAGCAGTGATGCAGGAGGCAAGACCCAAGAATGCAAATGAAGATCCTGCAGCCAGAGGCACAGCTCTGACATTCAGTCCTCTCTGGACAATGTCATGAAGAATATGCAACATCACATGTCCACTAAAAGAGTTTATTATTTTCATAAACCTTTGCACTAATGTTCTGTTAACTGTGTTTTTAGTTCAATAAAGGACATGTGATGCAAGTTTTTCAGTTTCAACCAAATACAATTTGTCATCATGGGTTATTCTCTGACATACATCACCTGACTGCTGGCGGAGGTCAATAATAATAAAACATAACTACACAAATAGAATATATAACTAAAGGTTATGACCTACGTTCAGGGTTGTTTTTAGCAGAGCATAGTTTCTGTCGAGGAAACTTGGTATCACTTTGTTGGCAAACTAATCAGGCATTTATTGAATTTCATTGATCTGTGAATACAATTGACTGCTTCTTGAGCAAAGGATACAGCACACAGCGATACCTCCAGCTGCTCCATCTGTCAGTCAAACTGTCGATTCTTATCTGCATGGAAATTGTGAAACCTCTTCCAGACTCCAGACCTTATTTTTACCAATAGGTTTTCAAGGACATGCATGAGGACTGACGTAAGGCAGCTACACCTGTATTAAATTCATTTTTAGTAATAAAAGTCATAATTTCCAAACAATATGTTTATATTTGTAATATAGTAATATGTTAAACTAACTTTTTCTATTTTTTCTGAGCTGTAAAACTAAAGGTAGCACTTTGTCAATTTGGTGGTTCCTTCAATTAGATTTTAGTACTTTTAGTACCAAATGTACTAGAAGGTCTGTCTTCATTACGAAAGCTAATTTCTTTTTGTGTTCTCAGTGGAAACACTAATTAAAGTCCTCCTAAAGTATTAACAGTGTCTACCTCACATTAAAGGAACAGCATTTACATATAACTATTATAATTTGTCACAGTCAGTGATCTGTAAAGTATTTGATTTTTAACGTTTTAACAACTGAATATGGGATTTTGGTTGAAAAGGAAGCAAGCATACATTTAACCCACAGTAGTATGTGTCCTGTTAGTGGCCTGGTAGCTCAATGGGATAAGACTGGGATGCAGCTGGTGGCAGGATCAAATCCCAGCCCAGACTCTTTTGCCTTTTATCATACTAGGCGTGTCCTTGAGCAAAACACTCCTTGTAAGCCACTTTGGCTAAGAGTATCTGCCAAGCAAAGTACATTAAAGTGGTATGACTGTAACTGAATGAAAATTTTTTAAACAACCTCCTACTGTCAGCTGTACGAAAAAAATTATGTTCTCTCATGAGTACTAAAAGTTCAATACAACATATCTTTTTTGCCATTTTCTTTACACTGATGGTTAAATGTAGTTATTACTTGTTATATCACACTACACCAGTCTTGCTGCTAGTCAAGTAACAGCACTATTGAGGGAGACAGGAAGTTGTGTGACTGTGGCGCTGATTGGACAGCTCCTGCAATGTAAGACTGACTCATTTTACTTTGTCACTAGCTCTGTGCAGGTGTGATATAATAGATTTCTACCTGGTCATCTGTCAGTGGTGATAAATAACCCTTTCACATATGTTACCACCCATTTAACACACAATTTGCATCTGCACAAATGCATAATGGTATCAGATATTAATTAGAGCTCAGACACCTTTTACATGCACAACAAATAAAATTACAGTACAGCAGTGCAAACTCACAGTGATGGTAATGATGGGATCCTGATTTAACCAGAGCCTCCAGTGCAGCATGCAATGAAAACACTGTCTTGCTTTCACACGTCCTGGCTGTCCTGAGTTATGCACTATAGTTGTGGCTTTATCTGCAAGGCTGCAACCAATAGACCAATTCAATTGCTTGTGTATCCATGTGGTGCAAGACAGATGACATCTACCAGACACTTTCCACATCTGCACACAGAGGCATGTTCCACTCGAACGATCACGCTCTCTCATTACATCATGTCTAACGCCAACAGGTGATTTTGTTCCTCCTACATGGAGATTCCATTACAACAATGACGATGCCATTATATTTGAAGGTTAACGACAAACGCGGCCTATCAAAACCCTGTCGATGGGACTTTCATGTACCTTCTCAAGTGACCCTGCACATATTGCACACGATGTGAGTTCATTTAACACAATAGAGAAGTTTATTTCAGAGAAAAACATTTTTTAATAGATGTTACAGTAGACTGTGCTGACAGTGCTTCTGCAGTTTTAACGCTGATTTTCCTCAATGTTGCTTCTACACACTTTTCAGAATCCACGTGATTCTGAATTTTACATTAATATAAATACATTAGTGATAGATGGAGACTCAAGAGAGCTGGTGTTAGTTTTACATATTCTGATGCTATATTACCAGATTGCTGCTATCTAACCTATCAACTAGAAATAAATACAAACGTTTAAACTAATAGCATTCATTATTATGGCTCTTATTTTTATATAATTAATATGAACCATTACATTTTTCATATAGTGCTATGATGCTCACCAGAGGAAACTTTATCCTCGAGTTACAGACATGTTTCCTGGTCTCTTTTGCAGATGGTGGTAGTAGATGTAGTAGAAGCACGATAGCAGACATGTCACTGTCCTGGCCTACAGACCAACAAACATCAGATTAACATTATGCCATACATACATTAATTGGCCAATTAGAAACGGTCACAGTAATACTATTCCTAACTTCAGAAGCTAACTCAGCATTACACATTATAGCCAGGAGCTCTGTGTTACCAGTTGTATACCAGTCCATGTCTTTCCATTCTGACTTTTACTTTGGGACTTATGAGCCACCTCTCCACCTAATGTGCACCCAATAATAAACTTTTTTTTAATTCTCCATTTTTCCAACATTAAATCTGTTCATTCAGTCTGTGTGATTATTTCATATCACATTAAATAAATCTGCAAGCTGTTTTGTGGCAGACACGTTCAACCCGCTTCTGAGTAAAGCAGTGGTAAATATGGCCACAGCAGCCAGTCACAGGAAAATAAATAAATAAAAAGGATGTTATTCATGTCACTGAGACAGGTAGTGTCGGGAACTACAATTAAGAGAAGCGCCTCACTGAATAATGAGCTGAAATTCATGCGTAGTGGGAAAACCTGTCGTGGCTGTCTATTCATACAACACTTCTGCATCGCCATACACAACACTCTCACCACAACCAGGAAACCTGACAGGGAGAGGTGGTTTGGTTGTTAATGGCCATCACCAGTTCAGTGTTGACAAGTGACATTGCCCAAACTCTTCCAAGTCACTATTTCTAGAGGCAAAAAAAAAGTAGGTCAGACCAAGAATGCATATGTTTTTGGTTGCAATGGATATTTGGTATTAAATAATACATGACTACTATTCTATTATCATTCTCATGCAAAGAGATTTCGTTCAGTCGAAGTTGAATTAACTGAAATTCTGCTGACCTAAATATCAGCTGTTACAGTAGTTCGCTCCCACGAAGTTTTGAGATACAACTATTAGTTACATTTCATAACGTGCTTCTCTTGCATCTTGCAAATTTCTCTCACACACACCCACACACAGAATGACAAGGGTGGATAAATGCAGAAGGAGCTGCAAATGATAGCACGGGTTTTAGGTGAGAGGTGTGGCATCAGAAGAGTTCGCACAGTGCTGACAGTTCACTGCTGTGGCTGAATGAGTTGCAGTGAGGTGCTGTGTGACTGCAGTAGCCCCACTAAACTGCCCGAACCAGCCGGCAGGCTCCTTCTTCATTCACCGTGCTGGACTTTGTCGGTCCACCCTTAATTCACTCACACAATCTCCAGTTTGTAGGTGCATCATCAGCAGCAGCTCAGGGGA
Source organism: Microctenopoma stevenorrisi (assembly GCA_032270685.1). Taxonomy (NCBI): domain Eukaryota; kingdom Metazoa; phylum Chordata; class Actinopteri; order Anabantiformes; family Anabantidae; genus Microctenopoma; species Microctenopoma stevenorrisi. The sequence continues at coordinate 18,084,014 of JAUMTR010000013.1, read as the reverse complement.
CTGGCTTATAATATCTTATTTCTACTACACTTTATAACTATTCAAAACTCATTATTTTATAATGCTCAAACCCTTAAATATCATTTTGCCACCTCATCCCAATGTCAAATTTAGAGCCTCTGACACACCTGTTTTGTTGACACACATAATCTCATATCACGCAGCTTTGTTATCATTCTTTATGTAACAGTCTTAATTTTAATGTTTCTTAATACTAATTCCCATGGTGACTCTCCCAAACTTGCTCTTAAATCTTTTTCCCTTCATATGCATTGCTTGTCTGGGTGGAATGCTTCCCCCTTATCTTTGAAGCTTGTTTTCTGTTGCTGAAATAGAGGAGGATTCTGCTTTCTGTTTGTGAACCGGTATCCAACCGGGTTCCTCAGCAAATGTAATTGCATCCCCTGGAAATTTTTCTCAGCTGCAGTTTGCCTAAATCAAGCTTTTTTATGACTGTGAACTCTTTTATCATTCAGTTGAACCCTAACTCAACTCTGCATCCTCTCGTACAGTGGTACCAGCACCTTCCTGTCTCAGTTTTATAAATAATTCTTTATCTACCGATGCCACTGTAGTTTTTCCCAACTCTCCTTGAAAATGGTTTAAGTCACTCTTACGTTATTCAGTCATAATACCAGCTAAACATAAAGTACAGTATATCCAATACTGTCTTCTCCCACCCTTTAATCTTACACAACAGGCACCGCCAGCAGGCCCCTGCTCACCACGGATATTTGAAATGAGGACTCATACGTTTGACGATTCAAGCAGCACAGATCTGTGCTTGTGATGGCTGCTGTGGTGCAGGAAATGTTCAGTTACGTCCATAAATTTTATGATGCAAGGTTGATCTGGAATGACCTTGCCACGCATCATGAATCCGTGGCTAACATCGCTGGTGCACAGTGCGCACACTGTGTGTTTGTAGGTGAGCTATAGCACTGACGACTTAAACTTCACATGGTTGAGTGGAGCATTAAAATTCAAGCATGAAACAATACTCAGATCACCTTAAAGACCTGTCACAGGCATAGGCACAGAAATACCCAGCACGCGCATGGAAATTTGTCTAAGAGAGTACTTGAATGTGCTGTTATTCTGTGCTTTTCTCCAGTGTATGTTTTTGATGCCTTTGTGTGACCAGTGTTTTTAAATGCACCCTGATCTGTAATTCATCTTTAGAACTGAGACCTGCCTGCATTTACTTTCTTTACTTTACTTTACTTTGCTTGGCAGACGCTTTTATCCAAAGCGACTTACAAGGAGCTAGCGCTGGGTGTCTGGCTCAGGGACACACCTGGTAGGGAATGGATTAGGAGTCAGACGGGGTTCGAACCTGCAACCTTCTACATGCCAGTCTGACGCTTAATCCATTGAGCTACCAGGCCACTATATTACATCCCCACTAATAATACTACTAATACTTTGCTGACTTAAGCATTTAGGTCAAGACGCTTCTGTGCCGTAGTACAGCAGGTTTCATGGCTGTACTGTTTAGTATTCTTGTCTCAAAGTGACGAAGTGATGTTTCCATATGCAGTACATTCCAAAATATATTGTCAAACAGGGTCCACTAAAATAAACATAGTGGCATGTTGTCCCAGAACACATACCACTGAAACAGATTAAATACATATCAGTCAAATAAAATATTTTACAAGGTCTGCCACATTTGACAGTGGTTTCCTGCTGCAGCATTTTGAAAGAAATTCACTTGGCCGCCCACACTCACCTGGTTATGCTACCTTAAGATTTCTTCTGTTAAAGACTGTTAAAGTTTTTCTCAGGGGATCTTGTTGAGTGTCTGTCTGCATAACTTATTAAGTTATACCACCGTGCAGAGAGTGACTTGCTCTAATATGAATAAAACTGGATTGAATATTAGTAGCTGCTATGCTGCATAACTTTGTTCATATCTCCACCCAGCATCCACCTGTAGGAACTTTGATTTCTCATCGCTCCCCTGCCCCTGCTGCACTGAACTCATGAATGTGATGCAGAGTGGCTATGCACATAATCTGTATTCACATAACCATGTGAGTTGACTGGGCATCTCTCCCAATTTCTTTTCATTTGAGGATGCAAGAAATTTTTCAATTTCCAAAAGCTAACACAAGCCCTTCAGTAAAGCCAATAACCTGGGTCTGTCAGTTTTACATAACTAATAGAGCAGTGTTGATGGGAGTCATCGGATGCTAAAACCTCATTATCCTGCCTGATGACCTTGGCACATGTGCTGAATGAGAAAGTAATGGGACTTGAACAGTGCTGGAACAGTAACACAGCCCCTTTTAGATGTGGTTCAGAGACAGTAAGAATTTCATAGTGTATCCCCAGAAATGCAGGCAATTGTCATTCATCTGAGAGGACACAAAGTGGGCAGTTATTTCTGAGTATCAGAATGTGTGCCGTGGAGAGCAGGTAGCTGGAGTTTAACGTTTAAGGAGCTCTGTTAGTTCTTACCAAACCTCTTCCTCAACAAATTAAAAAATTTGTCTGTGAACCTGTTTAATTTGTACTGATATAGTAATGATTCAATGGTATATTTGTAACAAAGCTGCTTCTTTGTGAATCTAAGGCAACATGAGAAATATTTGGATGTCTTTCTGGGCCGAGGTTAAACCTGGGATTAAACAGGTACGGGTCAAAGCAACTACATGTGAGGCTTACAGTGAAGAGCTTGACAGCTGCGAGCTGTGTCAGTGCCAGCCTCCAGTGCAAGGGGACATGGACTTGGCATGCTTCGTAGAGTTTTATAGAGGCAGCACTGGAGTAGAGAACGAAAGTGAGGTGTAGAATAGTTCTGTCATTTATACTTAGTGTAAACATACTCATATAAATATATGTCTTAAAATGCTTTGATGGTAAAGCAGTAAAAGAGAAAAAAAGATAGTTCAGTTAATATGTGTGCTACATTTACATCAGCCAGAGAACAATGTCAATGTAGTCTCTTCACTTTTGCTTTTCCTGTGAGTGAGACAGCTGTCAGTCAAGCAGAGACTGTATGTTAAGGAAATTGTTAAGAAATTGTTACTGGACCGTGTCAAAAACATAAATATCTGATTCATAATGGTAATAATCATGGTTATTATGAATCTTTTAAAGCATGATCATGAAGGAACACTCCTCTGGTGCTGCTGTGACCTGAGGGTTTGTATCTAGCCTCCAGCACATGTGCTGTGTCTCCATTCAGGTTTCGGTGTGCAGACATTAAATACAGCCTGTCAAAAAAGATCAAACATTTCAGCTGCTTCTCACTTGTCTGTCTCACACAAAACAGAACAGAATGCACTTTGATATTAACTCACTGGCAACATAATGGTTTGTGTTTGTCTGGACTTCTTTGTGCTTTGCTTCTAGCAGATTTTCCTGACCTTCATGGTTATGGGAACCAGAGTGCTCCCCCAACCTGAGTGACCCGCTCTCTGGATGCATATTTTTCATGTCTGAGCTCATTTAGCCATAGTAGGGATGGTCCGTATAAGCATCCATGATCAGGGACCTCCTCAGCTGGTAATCCATGAAGGTATGGTGCTCAAAAAGCATTAGGAGTAACTTTAAAGGAAACATATTTGAGTCATGTCAGTATGAGTACAATTAAAAATAAGCAGGTTGTGGCGTCATGTCCTGTAAATATTCTGTGCTTGGAAACATATTGGCAGGTGGACGCCCCCACCAGGACAGTATGCTGATAGGACAATGTGTTGTCTGCAGGCCTGGTATTCCAGCTTCAAGGATTAGGCTTTTTGTACTCTCTCCGCCTCCTCACTGAGTAGGCACAGGAATTTAGCATTAGCTTCCATCTCTGGAGACTTCAAGAGTGGGCCACAGAGCAACACAAGCAATTTACATTGTTGTAAATTGTGCACGGGCTTTTTGTAGCACATGTGGTTCTTCAGATTATGAAAAGACAAAGGAAAACAATTGCTTCCTTTTAGCAATCACAGAGTTAAGCACACTAATACAGTGTCTGTTAGGTCAGTGAATTATTAGCGATTGTTTTGGATATGTGTAAATGGGTCATCACATATTGTCTCACTTCATTCATGATATCAATCCATCTGAGGCCTGAATCTCTGGCAAGGGAAAATGAAAAACATGGCCGCCCGCCCATCCTTTTGACTCTTGTTAGTGCCAGGGCAGTGAGCACAGAACCAGCAGGATTTGCACAGTGTGGCTAAAGTGCCAGCATCTCCATGAATGTTCCCTATTGACTTGACTGACACTGATTATACTTTGCTAATTATATAATCACAAAGTATATTATCTTATGCAGGACCAAAACATAATTGTATCTCTAACATGTATAGTAAAATGTGGCATCATCTCATAGCAAAAAGAATCAGATAATTTAGAGATACATTATGGAAAATGTAGAGCTGAGTGGAAACATCATTTCCTTAAAGAAATTCTAATGATAAGAGGTTTAAAAAGTATACAATATACCATGTTATTACCTAGAAGATAATGACTGAGAACCTCATCAGTTCTGCCACATCCGTATCTCCCCAGCCAGACAGCAAGATAAGTACATTCCTTAACGAATCACCCTATGCCATGTACTTCACACTAAATCCTCTTTTACGCTTTTCAGTTTTCTCCTGCTATGGCCAAATTAAATTCTTATGCTGGAGATATGGTCAGGGTGACTTTAGGAACTGTCCAAAGCACAAAGTGCCCTGTATATAAGTTTTCACTCATGCTCACAAGTACAAAGAAAATCAAGCTACACCAAAAAAAGGTATTATGGTTAAACTTATGTTATGAAAATGTTAACAAGTAGTATCATTAAATAAGCATATCAATAGTCAAATAATGTTCTGTATGATATATAATAAAGAAATATCTTCAAAAGTGACATTTCTTTTGAAGTTCTGAGGTAATGATACATGTGCATGTATTATAATAATACTAATATTGAAAGAGAGTCCCAGCACATTCACACTACCTCAGCTTTGTGAGATTCACCTTAAAGCACTGACCTCATATAGGACTACCTTTTAGCACCAAAACACAGACTGTCACCCGAGAGTGTGAGAAGTGCAGTAAAATAAAAGAATACCCTGTTAGTGCCATTCTGAAAAATAGAAATAGCTTGAAGAAGTCAAAGGGGGAAATTGCAGTGATCAAAGGCACACAGACGTGACATATTGGTGAGACTGTGTGGACCCTGGATGCTTTCACAGTAATGTTCACCTTCCTACCCAGCTCTTTTTCAGAAGCTGAATCTCTTTGTTGCCAGTGACTCTGAGTTCATCTCAGTAGAGCCGTTTTTTTCTGCCAGTGACCGTCATCACCCCTGCTTGTGCTGCTTTTAGTGCTTCACACTCCCTGTCAGGTTGGCCGAGCCAGGAGATCACACACAATCACAAACTAATTGCTTTATCTGAGCCTTTTGTCTAAAGGGTCAGAAATTGAGTTTGCTTGTAGGGCTAGAGAGGGAATTATAAATCGAAAGGGATAGGGGAAGAAAAATTCAATTTGTGCACAGCCCTTGTCAGAACCGCTTACTTGTGCGGCTGTTAGGTGTCCAGATTAGGAGAAGGAAAGAAAGGGAGATAACAGCATTACATCGAGAACAAACACACTCTTGTCTAAAGGGCTAGGCGAGGAGACTAATCTAATACCTGACACAGACATGTCCGAACAGTACAGATTCCCTTCTGTCAGAAAGTGATGTTAACAGCAGTCACTTCACCTGTCTCAGAGTCTTTGACAGAAATGTTTAGATAAAAAAAACAAGTCACCCTGACAAACAGCAGCTACTTGTAATTCCACCTGCACACACACACACGCACACACACACACACACACACACACACACACACATGCGTCATTCCAAACTGCTGCCAAATAATGCTAATATTGTCAGTGGCATGAAATCCAGTTTTGCTGTTCACAGGATCCATGTATAACAAGTGCTTGGAAACAGGACTACGATTAATGCGCAGTGCAACGCGTCACACAGTTTGTAGTCATTTTTCTCCTTCAAGCCCAACACATCAGACAAGTTGTGGATTATTAATATACCCCACAGATTGTTTTGCGGATGATGAAACAGCATGGCCACACCATATTCCTGTTTGGCTCTGGCTGAGAGCAAAGACATGCTGCTGCAACAAGAGAGATGCAGAGATTCATTATGGTTGAAATTAAATGTCAGATTTACACATTCTGATGTGTAAAACTAGGTTGTGTAAACATTCCCCTTATTACTAGCAGTAATATCAGTATACTAATATAAAATAAGACTTAGGAATTTTAAGGAAAGCTACAACCTCTCATACATTCATTACAGTGGTAATGCACACGAGTCTTGTTACTTGCTACTGTAGACATCTTGGGAAATACAATCAACATCAAATTAACACAACAAACTCGAGAACTACTTTGCATGAATCCAGAGTTTTCTTAGGGTGGGATAAAGTTGTATGTTTAAAGCATTTTATGGCTCCAGTGTGAAGTCTGATCCTGAAGTCGGGAATCAGAACTCTTGTTAATTTAGGCTACGTTTGACATGCACCTGCATCTCTGACTCATAAACAGGTTACATGTGTGGAATAATAGGTTATAATTGGAGGCAGTTCATTGTTTCAATATATGACTAACTTAAAAAATATCCTTTCATCTATCTAAAACTTTTATGGGATCCCTCATGCTCACAAACTATATGCATTATCTTTGAAAGTGGGCATTTCTCTCTTTTTGCCTCATGCTTTACTTTAAGAATACAATTTATAAATAGCAGGCAAGGTGTCGATGTATGTTGAGATTCCAGACACTGTTCTGCTTTGATGAAGTGTATAGCAGTGAAATGTTGGCAGTTTTATTCTGCCGTGGTAGTTTAGCTCCTTTGTTTTTCTCGTTGTGCAAATGCTACCCAGGCGCTAGCAGAGCTGTACAATGTCGTGAAGAACCTGCAATCTTGTAAGTAAAGCCAAGTAAAGTAAAGTAAAGGAAATGATTGCTTGGGCTATGTGTACAACACCATAAAAGACGCTTACCGGCTGAACCCCGCCCACATTTCAGCAGCGTCGGTCCAGACAGAGATCAGAGTTTGGCTTGAAGGAGCATTTCAAGACAGCTTCGACACCAAAGACTGGTCAGTGCTCGGAGAGGCTGCCACTTATTGTGTGGTGATGTGGATGATTATACTTAAGATGATCATCATCTTATCATCATCATATGATCAGACCAGAAACCCTGAATGACAGTGGAGGTCCAGAGGAAACTGAATGCATGTGATGCTGAATGTTCCTAGAACTGCACATCTGACCAGAATAATCCAAATAGCCAAGTTTGCATATGCCCAAATAATCCAGAGCCACTTCCATAACATCAGAGAGAAGCCATGGAAAGGCATTCAGGCATCTACCAACCATCACTCTTCCTGTGTGACAGTGACACTTTCTAAGCACGGTTCAATGTACTTTAACACTACCAGGAAATCTGCTCCTCTGCTGCACGAGGAGGTAATCTGCCTGACCACAGCTGCAGTGAAAACTCTCTCCAGAGTAAACCCACGTGAAGCTGATGGTCCTGACAACATCTTGGAAAGAGTACTGAGGGAGGGTGCAGACCAGCTGGCAGACGTCCTCACTGACATTTTTAACACTTCCCTGAGGAAGCCTATGGTTCCAGTGTGTTTTAAGACCAGCGCAATCGTCTCAATTCCAAAGAAATCAGTGGTGTCCTGCCTGAATGATTACCGCCCTGTGGCCCTGGACCGATTATTACAAAGTGCTTTCAAAGACTAGTCATGAGTTGCATCAAAGCCACTCTATCCAGCTCACTTGATCCAAGTTTCTCTTCCGCCCCAGTCGATCGACTGATGACGCCATATCCACTGCACTTCACCTGTCACTGACCCACCTGGAAAAGAGAGATTCTTATGCGAGGCCGCTATTCATTGGCTTTAGCTCAGCATTTAACACCATCAGTCTTCGGGGCCTGTCACCTAAATTGAGCAGGCAGAGCTTAAACACCCCTTTGGTGTACTGGATCCTAGACCTCCTGACCAACAGGACACAGTCTGTCTGGATCGGCACCAACACCATAACGCTGAGTACAGGTGGGCTGCAGGTCTGTGTGCTTATCTGCTTCTCTTTATACCGCTGACTCACAGGTGGACAACAGAGCTCAGCACAGTCTCAGCAATAACAGTGACGCCTCAGCACACACAGAAGAGGTGGGAGGAGTGGTGGTCTGGTGTAGGAATATCGACCTCTCCCGCCACCGATCCTAAAGATCCACCATGCCATTGAGAGTCTTCTCTCCGGCTGCATCACTGTCCGGTTCGGGAACTGAGATGGCAACATCTCAGGCTGGTGCACCCACTGGAATATCATGAAGACAGTGGTCCTGATTTCAAATAGTTTCTGGTGGGATATTGGGTCATTCTTCAGAAAAAAAACAGGCAAAGGATGGTGGTTATAGAAGTTTGTGCCGTTACCAAACAAACTTCACATGGTGTTACACTATGAAAAACCTAAACAAAAATCATTTACAATTAATCATAATCCTATACTAACACACTAATAATGTTCAGTACTAAGGCCTTTACAAATCATTAGGCAATAATAAATTGATTATCCCCAAAACATTTAGAAATCTTTGTGAGCGATTACAAAACATTATAGTTATAAATAGATTCTAAGACATTTCTAAACACCATGGTTAATTGTGTAAATATAACTAACACATCGTTAGGTAATGATTAATCTGTTCATGCTGCTTTAATCACTTGTAGCTATTTCAAAGAGGTGGTTAGAGGACTCGGCGTATAAAGACGGGCTCAGGTCGGTAGTACAGAACCCTTTACACTTTATCTGTGGTTCATCCTTGCTTAAAGATTAGAGCTTTTTTATAACATATTTACATGGGATGAATAGTTTTAGATTAGGGCGATGCAATATATAGATTGGTTAAGAAAGCTTCCAGTAGGAGCTGCTGCTACACTACACTCCTCCTCCAACTCCCGACCAACCAGCACTCACCTGTGTTCATTATAACACCTGGAAAAACGGTGAGAAATATTAGGATTAAAATAAATCAATAACTGACTTACGTAATGAGTGTAGCATGAACAGATTATGTGTTCATTATTAACTAAAGGTTTGCTAATGATTATTGATAATTTATGATTACCTACTGTCTTATAAAGGCAGTACCATTAAACATTACTTTTATGTATTGAGTGCTACACATAATTCTTATTCTGTCTCTTTGAATTACACCTACTGAACTATATCGATCGGTATCTTACCTGTATTTCATGTAGACTCAATAAAGAGGATCCTACTCACTGAAATACCCTGTGATTTCTTCTGCTGATCCCTCAGGAGCTGTGATACTCACACACACTATGTCTACAAAACAATCACAGGCGCACATAGAACAGTTCATGACCGCAAACTCAGCAAAAGAGTTTATTTGTGTGGCGAGGACCTCAGCTTTAAAAGAGAAGCTGGGGACACAGATCAATATTTGGACATGATGGAAAGATGCTTACTGACAACTATGAACGCAGGCTTGTGGAAGTCCATTCTGAGTAAGAGTACATTTAGTCCACAAATCAGACTGTGGTACTGGGCATCTTCCAGGTGTAAATGTGTGAAATTGTGTGGAGCATAGCAAAACCCCCTAAAAAACTGCCCAGCCTAAATAGAAATTGTAAAGAAGAGTCCAGTGTGGGTGAAAAACTGTAATGCTAATTACTACTAAAACCAAAGTATTATTAGTTTCTGCCAGACATGGGAGTAAGTCATACATGGCATAAGTCACAGGCAAACCTCATGTCACAATGTTCAAGTCTCAAGCAAACACCAAGTCTCCGTGGTCAACATTTAGCTATTCATGTCGAGCCCCAGCTGTAAGTCAAGTTGTACAACATATCAGGAGTAGCCTTTGTCAATCTTTTTCAGGCTTGAGCAGAGGAAGTCCGTATTATAAACTAGCCTCTGCTGCTGTTTGATCACCAATCGTCTGAAACATCTGAAAATAATCTCTCACTTTGCATTGAGAATGTCGGCTGGAAGTGCTGGTATGTGACCGATAAAGATTTAGCAGCAGATATGGAAACAGGTCGAGGACAGATGTATTTGGACAGTAGAGATGACATAGATGTTACATCTGTCTGTAATCATTGCTGGAGCTGACTAAAGGACTTTAAATTGGTTGAGTACTTGGGAATCAAAACCACTGATCTGGGCTTGGGAGACAACTGCTCTACCTATTGATCTATCATGCCGCCCCACTACTGCACTACTTAACTTAATCATGCTATACCTCAGAAACTCCTGATGGTATACATCTGAGTATGACAAGGAATTTTATTATGTATCACTGTCTGTGCCAGCTAACAGTGTTGACACCAGATAATGATGATGATGATGATATTTCTCTACCAGAATCCATAGATCAAAGTGCAAATTCCGTCCATATTAGCGGGGCCCACTCCCTCTGTATCAACATGTGTAACACCTGGTAAGAAAAAGAAGAGTAAGTGGAACCAAAAGAGAGAGTGGATCTTCTCTTCGAGAAGCTGGCAGGCATTTATGAGGAGACGTGGAGCCAAGAGACATATACAGCAGTTCAGTGAATGACCTCTTTGTGTTCCTTCTGCAGCTTCCATTACAGGATGCCAAGAGTTTGATGGAAGGAACTAAAGCAGCTTATGCACCGATTCAGATAGAAATATTCTGTTCCCACTGTGAATTAGTTTTGTTAAGATTATACACGTCCATAAATTTCGCGCCAAGACTTTGACCTAAATGTAGTCAAGAATGAGTTTTTGTCATTCTGTAACAGGGATTATTACAGCATAGATGTCATGCTACTTAATAGTTGTTCTAGTTTTTTTTTCTTTTGTTTAAAGACAACAAAACAGGTGCAGAAGAATGCAAAAATAACAATAATATTTGTTTCACTTGGGTATAAACCAGTGCAAACTTCTACATGCATACAGTATTTTAATTATTGTGTATTACTTTAGTTTGCTTGGCAGACGCTTTTATCCAAAGCGACTTACAAGGAGCTAGCACTGGGTGTCTGGCTCAGGGACACACCTGGTAGGAGATGGATAGGGAGTCAGACAGGATTCGAACCCACAACCTCCTGCTTCCCAGTCAATGAACAAATCAAAAAAGAACAATTTAATTATCTCCACACCTCAATAAAGTGGTCCCTCCAAATTCAACAGAAATGCCATTAACACCACTGCAGTCTATAACCAATATCCAATCCAGATCCAATGCATATCTCAAAATCCAACCAGGCCTGCAAGAGGTTCCGTCAAAGTCTGAAATGAACACCACAGAAATGCTCTGGTGGGAGTTTTAAGAAGTTGGTTGTAGAACAGAGTGGAGCTCATTGCCCATGAGGAAATGGCTTAGATTCTTCAGGAATGCTGCCAGAAGCTCGTGTCTGGCTACGCATCATGTTTGCAGCAGGTCAGGAGTTTTCTACTGGGTACTGAGGATGCTTGTTATGAAGGCATTAAATCATTAAATGTTGTATTTTGTGTTGGTTTTGGAGGGGGCAATTGTATTATTAGTTGTGTTGCTCTTTGAAATTTGAAAGGTTATGGCTGTGCTGTATTTTATATATATAGCAGCAACAGTTCATTTTAATCTTAGCATTTTTTATGATGATACAATAATGCACAGAATCCGGCTGACGGGTTTGATCCCAGAAACACCATGCTTCTGAAGCAACAGTGCTAAACACAGTTCGTTTGTAGTCACAGCAATTAGATTTGAGATTTCTCTGTTTTGCTTTGGCTTACATTTTATATTATTCTTACCTCACTTAATTACAGTCAATATCTCTGTATAAAATTCCTGGTTAATTAACTGTATATGGCAAACCAGCACACTCACGTTTATATGTATTATCATGCTGACTCTATAAATACACCTGAGTGAGCAAGTGGTTAAAAATTCTAATTAAAATTACTCTCATTCATGTCTGAGATGACTGGAATACATGAGAGTATCTGCAGAAGAGAATAGAACAGGTTTGTATGTCTTAGCAGCTTGTGCAGCTACAGCTACTGCATTATATCTTTACTTTGCTTGGCAGACGCTTTTATCCAAAGTGACTTACAAGGAGCTAGCGCTGGGTGTCTTGCCCAAGAACACACCTGGTAGGGGATGGACGAGGTGTTGGGTTTCAAACCTGCGACCTCCTGCATCCCAGTTTGACGCTGGGATGCAGAATGCATTGAGCAGCAGACAAAAGCTCACGTTTCCTCCCCCCTAGTCACATCCTTCAACTGCTCCCAGAGCTTACAGGTGTCTCCCAGGCCAGATGGGACACATGACTGCTGTAGTTCGTTTTAGATCTGCTGTGCCTTCTCCATCCTGCCCTCTCTTAGGCAATAACTCCTGTACTTGCACAGTTACTCACTCCCATCCTAAAGAAAGCTGCCCAGTGTTTTATGAGTATACAATGGCTTCAGACCTGGAGGATCTTACCTTTGCCCCAGGCTGCAAATGATTAAAATGCACATTCAAGGTCCCAGTCTGTAACTGAACTTTAAGACGCAATCCTCAGGCTGCTATACAAGGCGCCATGGCTGCATTGCAGCATTCAGCCTTTGTCTTAGATTTGATGCCATGGTAAATTTTGTATACAGATATTCTAAAAAAGTATGCATCACCTTCTCTAAAAAGTTCTTAATGATCCAATAATTTTATGTAAATGACACAAATTATACACATATTCAAGTTTAGTTTTAGAAATTCAGACTTAAAGCCCTTTGCCAAGAATGTTTGACCTCACAATCAAGTTTTCCCAGAGACCTTAAATAAAACATTCCCCAAAACAGCTATAGTTTTATTTTATAAAATAGTATATTTCTATATTTTCCTTTTTTTAATCGTTTTAATAAATATTATTATTTTTTCTGTTCTGTTTCTCCAGTTTATAAACAGTAATTAGTGATTTGCTGTTTGTGAAAAAAAGGATAATTTTTTAATTTTGTTAATCGAACTCTTACATGTCCATTTATCCAGGTTCCTAAAATAACCTTTCTCTCTGTCTAAATTAATATTTAACACTGGGGATAATACAGATATGCCAACGACATGAATAATCCAGTATTTTATTTCAACAGCATGACTCGTGATATTAGTTTTAGGGCATTCTTCTGAGTCACAGGATGTTTTTGTGTTTGCCATCATATTAATGGCAGGGGACGGTGGGGATATTATATCAAATGTGAAAACAGAGAAAAAAGAAGGCAATCATGTGACCTCACATCCAGTCAAACACTTTCACCATTTGTTCTCTTTCCTCAGTTTGAACCACTTCCAGGCCACAGACAACATCTGATGAAATATGTCAAAATCCAGATAAATTGATTTAACAAGCAGAACAAGATCTAAGACTTTTATTTATTTATTTTTATTCTGGTGTTTTTTCCTCAGAATAGTAGGTAAACACAGTTGTCATCTAGAAGATAGCCTGAAATTAGAATAAACTTCAGACTAAAACATGTACTATATATATACATATTCATACACAATATCTGACAAATATAACAAACAGTAAGTTGAATAGAAAGGTACCTGAACGCTGGAATCAGAGCTACTTAGTTTGTTTTGTTGACATGATTGGCAACAGGTGTAAACAAGGTGGGGATGACCATATTTGAGTGAGAACTTTTTGGCAGAATTTTGAGAATGACCAACGTAAAGACAACAGAGAATTCAATCCAGAGAAATGAAAGGTCTAATAATCAGTTTGATGAGCTACATCAACACAATCTCAGCATTATAAGAATAACAATAACCAAAAGAGAAAGAAACAAGATATAAGATGCAAACAAACAGCTGGGGGCAGTAGAGGAGATGCCTCTCACCAATATTGAGCAGCAGGTGCAGCTCACTTTCTGTAGAACAAGGTAGGAACACAATAACTTTTCCTAAAAATGTCACTTATTTTATTTTACAAATAACAATGAATGTGACCTTTTATGCAAATATTGGTCTACCAAATGATTTAAATTAAGGCAAGCAAAACTGAATAAATTGTGACAAATGTCTTTGCCACTCTGTCAGTCAGAGCCAAGACAACCATTGTACCACTATGTACATCACCCAAGAATTGCTCCAGGAACAAAATAAATGGCGTGCAATTGTGCGGGAGGTGCGAGTTGTGTCGGCATGGCAGCAGTCGGGTGGAACGCTCACACATTGTCACACACATCACGCTTCTTGTCTCATGTACCCTGCAACCACAAAAAAAAACTGCATTTGGCCTTATTCAGTGTGCTTTGCCTCTGAAACCTTTATGCAATGGTCAATTCTCTGTAACAAGGCACCAGGACCTGAGCTGACACATAGGAAAATATACTACAAGGAAATGCAAAGACACAGGAAGATGGGGCTCCAAAATTAGCTTGCACTCACCGAACAGCTTATAAATACCACAGCTGGACAGTTCTTCCTTCCCCTTTTCTTCCCTCATATGAAATGTATTACGAATAGTAAACACATTCTTTCATGTCTTCTGCTTCTCGCTCGACTCAAGCAGCCATCTCTCTGCAAGCAGACTGCACCTGTGTTACAGACTCAGAAGTGAGGACCTTCACACGGCGAAACACATTTAATGTGCCGTCACCTGTACAAGTACAATGGCATGGTCAGCAGAAATAAATCTGCCGTTAACTTGATCTACACGAGCGCGTTGCGTGTACATTACACCCATGCTGTTGCCATATTATATATGTAACAACTTAAGCTCCTTTCCACACTGAACATATTTCCAAACCGGTGTGAACACACTTCTATACCATCTTTCTATACTGCCGCTCTCAGCTGATGCATGCATAATATATACAGTGCACAACACAGAACATTTAACCCTGTTATTTGCTGACAGATAAAACAATAAATCTTTCTAGCCTTTGGCTTTCTAACTATCTAACGAGTTCTCAAACCCCCCACTTTGCATATTTATGAAGGCAAAGATGCAAAATCCACAGCGTACGCTTTTTTTCCTCATTTCAGCGACACAGTCCTCATAGCGCACCCTGAGTAGATCAGCCTGTGCTGCATTTTTGTGGTTGTTATGAAGTTTTCACTTGATTTAGAACACACAAACCTCAACCTAAATTAGGGCCTATGTGGCTATTCCGACTGTGCATGTGTGTCCCAGTTTGTTGTATTGTGTCTGTTCTTGAGAGACCATCCAGGCAGGATTTCATTATATTCTGCACAACATATGTCCACACTGCAGAAATGAACCCATGCTACCATTCTTGACTTGTTTTTCCGGGTCAGGGTTGCGGTAGAGCAGGCTAATGTTCTTTTCCCCTGCAATTTCCTCCAGCTCATCCTGAGGGTAGGGCTGCTTCCAGGGAATTTTCTGCTGTATATTCTGATCCAGTCTACCATAGATACGTACCAGAATTATCTAGGTCAGGTCACAGTGGTAACACACTATGCAAAGTAGCCCAAAGTAGCTAGGATGTCCTTTTTCCTAGCTACTTCCTCTGCTTCCTTTGGAAATCCTGAGGCAGACCAGTGTGTTCTGGGTCAGCTCCTATACCCCCACCTCTCCAATGCTGGCACTTCACACTGTTCTCCTGCCTGGCTCTCTGCTTCCAGGCCAACAGAGCAGATGTCTCTACCACGGGTAGGTCTAGGGTCTACTTTGTGGTCTCTTCCCTGCAGATCATGTCTGAGACTTCCTTGCTGAGATCCACTCCATCTCATTTTCAAAGGACCAGCAGCATATGGGGGCCTCAGTTTCTATCTTCTCCCAAAGGACTCAGATAAGGATTGTATTACAATAACTCCTACCGTGTTGTTGGAGGTACTAACCGGATGAAAAGACACATTCTGAAGAAGATTATCGGCATATATATTTTAGACACACTTAAAATTTTTTTTACCACCAATAGGACATTTCAACACAAAAAATGAATGTAGCTGATGTGAAATAATATCTGTGTTTCAACTTTTTCTAAGCTCTCACTGGATAACGTAAAGATGCAGTAAGATTTTTCTTATTTATAAATAATATTGTCTCAGAGATTCTTACTCCTTTTATGAAGAAAAAATCAACGATATACAGACTGTTCAATCACTGCACACACAAATCTCATGTATGTGTAAATACTAAATGCAGGTTGTTGGTGGAGGTTGTTTTGGATATGTGGTGGTGTTTTGTTCGACTGGGAAACTCCTACCTGTCAGTATGATGGCCCGTGCATACAAACGTTTCAGGCTCGGTCTACTTGAAAGAGAAACCTTGCAACCACAGCAGCATTTCTGGGCACAGATAGAAATGCTCCTTGACTCAGGCGTGATGTGTACTGGGTAAAAGGTGGGGTCAGAACTGAGTCGGCAAATGTTTACACAGGCTCTGGGAACAATAATTTAGCAAATTGTCAAGGAAATTTGAACACAAACACTATGGTAATGTCATTTTCGTGTCGCTATTATTTTAGGATTTATCCTACAACACTAGTAATTGGACCAGTGTCTAATGTGCAATGTCTGAATAAAGAACAAATGATAGAAGGATCCATTACGCTTGCTCGCTTGCAAATCAGCGATTGAAATCCCTCATGACATAAATTCTGTCTCTTGAGGAATGTCTAAACATGAATAAAATAAACAGGAAATTAATCCCAAATAATAGGGAAGAGACTTGTTTCTACAATAATAAACCAAAATGATTATCTGAGTCATAATTAGTCTGTTGTCCTAGTTATGATTCAGAATAACTGGTGCAAGTATATTTCCACATGTACAAAGAAGTCCGTGACTGACTTACTGTACATGTTTCTGATCATTTTGGTACCAAACGTTGAAGATATTGTAGGTTCTACGATACTAAACGTAGAGCCTACAATAACTACTACTACTAATACTAGTACTACTACTGTCAAACTACTATTAAATCATCGTGTTACGCATTCAGGTGACATACAGATGGATTTGATATTATTGTCTTATTCCAGGAAATCAAATTGCAGCCATTGTTCAGTTCTTATAAATATGGATGTGCCCACGGTTTCCAGCGGATCATTGCTTACTAAGTAGTATTGTGATAGTAGCAAACATGGCATCAGACATAAGTGAAAGTGTCAGAAATCAAATTGTTATTCTAAGCAAAGAGGTGCTCTCTCAGAGTCAAGTCATGGCTAGACAGAAGGTATTAAAGGGAGCAGGGCATGGCACTCCTAAAAGACTGGATTAGTTGTATCTAAAGTATACTCAGGCAGACCAAAAGTGATATCAGTGCATGAAGCTTTGCACACAGACAGGCAGAAAAGGAAATGTTCCCACAGACACACTGTTTGCTGAATTGGAAGCAAATGCACTGTCAAAGGAGAGGCCTCCCTGGGTGGCCACCGAGGAGCAGTCTCTGAAAGGCCACCCCAAGTGTTAAGCTTTGTTTCCCTTCCAGAGAAGATTAATGCCAGTATCCTAGTGTGTGCAGTTTGGCAGTTCATTAAGACCATTAAAGGTGCAGGACATGGTGATCTAACATAAATTCCCCTCTAATGTTGCTTACAGCAATATCTGTGTACAGCCTCCTCATTTTGTCACTACCTTATGACATGTGACCCCTTTATCTAATGCTTACAATTAGTTTTTTCTTTGTGAGCTGTCACACAGGCTAACTCAGTCCTGACCTATGGAGCTAATCCGCAGTTTTTTTTCTGGCAATGTCATGTCATGTCTTCAAACATGTAGGAGCTGCCTCTCGAACCAGCTGCTTCACGCTGAGCTGCTCTCAAATCCTCAGCTGCTCTTGTAATGCTGTTAGATGACTAAGTTATTACTTAGTCGGTGTATTTGCTACATCCAACAAATCAATATAAATAGATTGTTTAGCAAAAATATGCTATTAGCTCAGGATTCACCCAGCTGCTCACTTTGGAAAGATCAGCTTGGCATTCGTGTCATGCAAAGAAATACCAATTATATTTCAGTCTATAGTTTAATTACAAACACAGCTGAGTCTGTGCTGTGGCACAGATTAGATTAGTAGCAGAAGGGCAAAGAAAATGCAGAGCTCATTTTGTCAGGATCTTGTCAAGTCTCCTGAGGTAAAGATGTCACGTAAAAGTGTGTCTGCCCATCTCATTTTTCTAAAAGATCTATTAGTTGTCACATAAAAGGATTCCTACAGGAATGGCTGTGCCTCAGCATGTACTCACTTCTTTCTTCAACAGATAAAAGTAGATATTGATTTGAGAAATAATGACGAGCTCGCTGTAAGGATTACATGTTTGCCACTGTCCCGCTGGTACAGCAGTGCACCTGCCCAGGTCTGATTCAGAAACCCAGTAAAGCAACTTTTACATCTCAGTCATTAACTAAGCCCGAAATGCATTCAACACACTTTGTATTCTACTTCTTACTTTTGAATCCTCAGCACCTAACAATGAGCCGTTGCAAGATAAAAGTAAGCCAACAGTCTGCTATACCCTGCTTTTCTGCATAAATTGATCATGAACTGGAACAGTCACGCTCATGTTCACATTAACACTGGATCCTGCCTCCATTGGACATTGAAGTTTGGGTCCAGACAAGTTTTAGAGAATCTCATTCGTGCCCTCTCTTGTGGATCAGTCTCTTGCTGGTTTCCAATTAGTTACATAATAGATTTTAAAGTAATGCTGCTAGACTAGAAATCCTTTCATAGCCCAGGGCCAATGGTGATGAGCTTTGAAAATAAAAGCCTAATAAGATCCTATCTTATTAAAGTAGTCTGGTAGTAGTAGCATGACTCAGCACAAGCTACAGCGAAACTCCATTAGTTACCAAAGTGTGTTGAGCACACATGGAACCAGTTTCCCTCTGGTTTTCAATGTAACCAAGCTTTAGCTGCTTTCAATTCAAAGTGTAAAACATCCTGCAGATCCAAAGACAACAGACAAGAGCTCTTCTCCTGAAGTCACGCAGAGACAGTAGCATTTTCAAAGTATATTTTCAATAAGCTACCTTCTGCCAATGTTGATAAATGCACCACAGAGCAACCTGAGTGGCTTTTTATAGGCCTTACTAGCACAGTAGTCATTTACTGGCTCACACAGATTTCCTTACTATATAGAAACCCTCTTTAAATTCACACTATACAGATATCTACATTATGTAGTGTATATATATATATATATATATATATTTTACATATCAAGCACTTTGCTCTATTTAGAATAAGACGTCCATACATAGCTCTTATTTGGTCGCTCTGCTACCCCTCTGTCCTCCTCATTCTGTTTCACCAAGTGTGCACACTTTTACCTGTCCTGAGCCAATTAATCTGGCTGGGGATAGGTGTCTGAGGCTGCATGGCAGGAGGGGAACTATTTACCCCTCTGCCTCCAGCTGGCACTGGCAAGCACATTCACCAATGCCTCGCAGTGTCTGTTAACCTGCTGTTCAAACCGGCCAGTCTGCCTCAAAGCAGTTGCACCTTCTTTGAGAAATGGAAGGAAACACTTTGTGTTGGATTCAGTATGCGATGGTTAACTAAACAATGGGACGCCAGTGGAGGTTTGTCAGTTGGTCTGTGGGTTTAGATTATGGTAATGACTACATACCTCCAGAACATCCCATTATTTATAGCTGTATTTTGTTTTAGTGCTAGGGCAGAAATTATAGCTTGATACCAGGCAATGTGACATACAAAACACAGTCACTGCATGGTATCATGTAGATGTTAACTCAAACAAATATTGAGCTAAGTAGACTCGCGTATTTGCTGCTATACACAACCCACTGTTAACCTATACATCTCTGCATCACAGAAAACATGTTTACTTCGACCCCTGCTTATAGTTATCTAATAGTTAGGTAATATTACTTAACTAATTTCATTTTTGGTGTGTTGAATCTCTGGAGATAAATGACCCAGAATCTTCTCACACTTTTGACGTTAAATACATATAAGTGCAAAAGGATCTGCAATCAATAAGCAATGCATCTGTTGCTTAATAACTTATGAGTCGGTGGCACTCAGCTGAGGGCCCATTTTTCTCTCTGAATAAATGATTTGCGCTGCTTTTGACAGCTGGATGGCAGAGTAAGAGACAAAGGTTTCAATTCTAGGGGGTGGCAATCCTTTTTAAATTCAAGGGACATGGGGCAGGTGCATTTTCTTAAAAGAAAAATTTTCACTTGCATGCTGCACTGCGGCTTAAAGACTTTGACCTTTGCCACTTAGGTAACTCTAATGGTGGCAAAAATACCCACCAGGACATCTTCAGAAAGGTGCTTAATATTTGATGCTCAAGTTCACTTTTCTTGGAAGAGGGGAGTCTGGGAAAATAGCTGTCAATGTTTGTGATGGCTTGTCTTTCTTCTTTTTCCATGTCTTTCCCCTTATGCAAAGGTAGTGGTAGTGTTGTCTTTGACACATTTTAAATAGGAACGATGTCTCTATATTATTAAAATAATACATTTTCACAAGATAAAACTAACAGTAATTGTAATGTTAATACTAATGTATGAATGTATGTACGTTTCGTTTGTGACCATCATAGATGCACTTGTGCTTAGTTAAAATATGTGAAGTTCAAGCAACAGTGCAGGTAAAACCTTTAAAGTTGCTTTTTCTTTTGCCCATAATTGCATCAAATTGACATTAAGCTTCTGAAAATCATGTACAGTACATGTATCAAGCCATCTATTCTAGATGTAGAATCTGAATCTCTGATCCTGCTAATGTGACATCGTCTTCTCATCAGTGAGTCATCTGAGCAAAACCTTCTTCATAAGTTAATTATGTGAAACTAGCTCATGTATTAAGGTGCGTTAGCTTCGCCATGGTTGAATATTATGTGGGCTGCACACTTTTTCACCTGTGGTTCTTGCAGGATGCTCCCTGTAGCTGTATATAGCCGTGCAGGTAAGATGGCAATAAGAAAATATATTTTGCTACCTAGCAACATTGTCTCTCATGAATCACATTTACTTTCCTGTAAACTATTCTGCATCAATGAGTTATGATCAGTGACCTGCCGGTGCACAAAGCACTTAATGATCATAAGTGATGGGACAACTCAAGATGCAGTAATAGCCTTCATGTTAGCACTCCTGTTATAATATAGTCATAAACCTAAACTTAACATTAAAGAATATTTAAAGTCATCAATTAAACAAATACACAAATGTATTCTTAAACATATGATTATATTCAACTATTGCATGAAAACATGAAAGAATGTCCTCGTTTGTATTCTTCTTACTAAATTTGACAAACATTCTAAATCCTTTAAACCCGCAAACCAAAAGGCAAAAAGACGGTAGTGGTGTACTTCCTATTTCATAGTCATGCTTGCACTCAATGAGGAATGAAAAAAAGGTGAGGGGGGGCTCTGGAGTGTAATTATTTTCATTTCGGAGACAGTGGGGGGCTGCTCAACATTTGTCTTAGCCATACGTGACAGTTCACTATTCTCCGGTGACGGTAATGAGCACCAGGCTCTCATTATCTGTTGGGGATGGCACCTTTGAAAGAAAAGGCTAAAAATAAATGTTACCTTTCACTGTCCACACACGACAAGGAGAGGAGGAAAAAATCCAATGGAGCTGGTGTTGTGAGCTGCCTTGTGGAAATGTTGTCTTTTGGAAAAGTATAGAAATACCAGAAGAAAGGACAGGTCAAAGGAAGGTGAGGCTGTGACTGGTCGGGATGAATTAAATGATAGATGTGAGCAGCACACCAGCACCACACAGGAAGCTCTGAGTGTTATTTATATCAATACACACGTACTCACAGATACACAGCTACAACTACTAGATGGGACTGAAACAAAAAGCTGTTTTTTACAAGGTGAAGCCTTTGGGCAATTTTGTCCCTTGTCGCTTTACATATTTCTAGGGTACCAAGCTTCATTGCCTTGTCCTCAACAGCAGTCTCCTAGAGTGCAAGTGGAAAAGGAATTTGTTGTGGTGTCAACCTGGCAAAAAGCATTCTGTCATCTGTCAGTGGATTAACCTTCCTATACCTGTTTTCTTCTATTGGTGCGTTTGCTTGAGTTTTGTTGTAGAATTTTTCTGTCGAAAAATATATAGATTTTATTTTGCCAGAAAATAAAAATATTTTCTGGCAAAAATATATAGTCAATCTGATTGTGTCTGACATATGTTAGCATTTAGCAAATCCACTTTTATAGACCTGTTTAAAAGTTGAGGAACTTAGTCCCATTGTCCAACGATCTGGGATGGTGCTGCCTCAAGGAAGCAGCTGTGCATTGTACCTCAACAGGGATGAAGCAGTTAACCACCAGTCTTTGATGCAAACCCAAAAATGACTGCTCAGTTTCAGCAAAGCACAGATCTCGCCTTTGTACAGATGATGAAATTGGTGCGTTTTTCTCATTTGTAGCAGGCAGGGAAAAGAAATAAATAAAAATAAAACACCCTGTGGTTCTCACCAGCTGTCTTTGCAGTATATGTTCTCTGTACAGTGGAACAGTAATGATGCCATTATGACTTATTGGACCAGATGAGGTGAAGAAGACACTGCACTCTTGAGCACTCATTACTTCAGCAGTCAACTCAGAGGTGTGATTTATATAACAGTGTGCTCCTATTTTTTTTTTTTTTTTAATATTTTAAATAATGAGTACTGACATGCTGGTAATGTTGGTAAAAGTATATTCATACAAAAAACCCCTAATTTTTGTGATGTTAGGGTTAGGGTAATCTACCGGACCTGGCTGTGTACAATTCCTGTTGTTCAGCACAGTCCAAATGACACATACACTTTATGTTACAAAGTTCTTACAATCAAACACTACTGATTTATAACAGTAGATGTACAGTAGATATGTTTAAAGATGATTTTGTGGCTTTTTTTTATCACATCACATACAGTAGCAAATCTGCAGACTGCTACAGTGCGCAGTTCTACTAAAATAAATTTGGCAGATGTTTGGAAAGGTGGTCCAGCTGCAAAAAGAATATGAATAAGAATATAGGCTATGTCAAATGACTTGGAGATCATAAGGAATTTTCTTTTATGTTATTTATTTGGATAAAATGTTGTTCCTGTTTGGCTCAGTATAGTACATGTTTCTGTTTGTGGTTAGACAAGCTGCAGGATAACTACTGATACAAAATATTTCTGAATGTTGATGAAAAATTGCCGTGTGTTGTATGCTGGGGTTTTAAGTGTGATTTTCTTCCTCTTCTTTTAATGTGCAATTTATTTCATTTTTTTTCCCAAATGGATAAACTTGTTCTTGTCATAAAAAAATGATGACATCTTCCTTTTTAAAAATACCCCTTCAGTGCCCTCTATTGCAACTGCAAAAGAAGTGACTGTTGGCTCACAGCCATTTAGCCACTAATGGCCCTGGACAGCTAGTTTCTGCAGCGTCTTGTGTCAGGTAAGGTCCCATGTTAAAAAGCCCATTATGCTAATGCTAATTCTACCACGGGAGAATGGGAATATCGGCCCCAACACTTCTCATCTCCATCATTAGCGGCAGCGCATTGGGAGGGAATGGAGAAGCTCTTTACTGAAACCTGAAGCCCTTTCATAGGATTTCAAATGGGATCTGAGGGAGGTGTAGGCTATTCTCCTCTTCACGAACAGCGGCTTGACAGCTCATTTCCACCGTTGAATGCAACACAGATGGTAAATGATACTAGGCTCATTCTGGAAAATCTGTTACTGGTTAAGATTTAACAGAACCACCATAATAGTCTTTTATATTTGAAAGAGGAACATTACCAACAAGATAACAAATGACATGTTTTTTCATATTGATTAAATCACCATCTTCATTCTTTTTTTTTTTTACAATTGTTTTATAACTTAACACATATGTTTCAAATTTTGTTTTCCAGCTGAGAACCTGAATAATTTACTAACAGGCATAAAACATACCATAAAAGGACTAACAGGAAATATACACTCACTTTTCTGGGCATTTGCAGGTAAAATGCTCTGGATGGTAAATATATTTGGATTAATTAAAGGAGCATACCTGTTCTGTTAGACACATTTAAACAGCCAATTTGCATAAGGAAAAATGCCCTAAAAATAATGTTAGGATAAAAGAAGGAAGTGTAAAAGTGCATAGCTCTTTCCAGATTTACAAAGATGGAACTTAATAATTTAAACAAGAAGTTGGAACAATATGAAAATGGGAAGAAACAACTTGGCACTGAAACAGATGAATTACTCTACAGGGTCATTTAGGTTTATATACAGTCATTTGCTTGATATGTTGTGTAAAAAACCTTCATACACTGTACATCTGAAGGCCCCCGGTGTCAGACTCATATCAGTCAGAGTATTTTTGCCAGTAACCAGGTGATATACCAAAAAGTAATTTAGTAAAACTTAGGTTACATTACGTTAGTTTAAGATATGGCCAGAACAAGTGTTTGAATTTTTTTCTATCTTTGTGTGGCTGCTGCCTGTAGATTTATATTTACTGTGCAGACTGCACACTGCGAGTATTATTTAGTTCTTTACAAAAAAAGCTAAATAAGTTTTTTTCACAAAATGTAACAATAATAAAAAGTTAGCAAGTTGTGTTCCATGTATCACTGCAGGCCTTTCCTGTTTTACACAGAGATGATGATTTTACCTAACTTGTAAATTCTGCTTACACATCAATGTAAAAAAGCCTGAGGAGTCAAAATTATTCCCCTTTAGGGGCTTAAAAACAGGGCCCCTAGAGTCCCCAGAATGTGCCTGTTCATTTTCATGCTGAAAAAAAGTCTAGATCAGATGTTTGCTTCTAAAGGTTTTTCAGTGAAGGCCCACCTTGCTGCTTGTTAATGAGCAGACTAATACATTTTTCGTGTTTTCTAATTCAGGTGATTAAAAATTCTATAATGTTGTCATTATTGAATGTAATACTACATCTTTAGCTGTTAAAGCCTCAATGTAATTTCTCAGGGACATGTTTGGCACAGGCCCCACAACCTGCTCTCTGCCTTGAAGACCCGGAAACTGGACAGAAACTAATCTCAGATGTAACAATCAAGTGGAGGGAGAAGACACTAGCAGTGAGGTGTATCTTCAGTCTCAGTCATATTTGAATTTACAAAATATACCCTCACAGACATCACTGACACACCATGCATCTTATGTTGTCTGCAAGAATTTAAGAAAGTCTGACACGCCTAGATCTTCTGAAATATTAAGATCTTGGTGCTTTAAATGATATGCATCCCTGAATAACAGAGTTCATATCTGTTACTGGATGAACTCCAATTTTGCATCTCATAAATGATACACCAGCAAGAAATGTCAATGGTAATATGCATCGGATGGCTGCTATAACAAGACTTGCTCATTTTACAATTATTCCAAGCAGTGAGCACACCACCATTGCTTACACAAAACATGCATAAGTCAAGAGGCATCTAGCCCGAATCTCTCCTCCACTCATTTTTCCGATGTTCATGAGCAGGTGTGGGAGAGCACTGCTTGCACCATAGTCATAGTGGATAGTCTGGTCCCATTTATTTGTTTTTGTGAGCATGACTGTGTGAGATGCCTATATGTAACACAATTTGGCAGCGGCACAACTTTAACAAAACTTGGCAGCGGCCCATCTGTCTGACTTGTGTTGTGTAGCTGAGCACTGGTACAGCCTGTACAGCCACTTGCCTGATTACACACAATGTCTGAAGCAATACCTGTTGTATTTGGAAGCTTGTGGTAATGTTGTTGACAAAAAATATTTGTCACCAAAACTTTTTCCCATGGGGAGCAAAACAAGTTTTTTTTTGTCTAACAAAAACATAATCCAAATGTTCTTGAAATGGACTACTAGACTATATTACTGCTTAAAGTCAAAGTATAAAGCCACTGCGCAAACAGCATTCTTAACCATATATCTGCATTCATAATCATACATCTGTTGTTAAGTCTTCTTCTTCTAGGCTATTTTTTGAAGGTTTTATGATCTTTTCTAGAGTTATGCACTCAGGAATATAACTAAGCTCACAAATTAACACTACTGTAAACAAGAAAAGATCTGCATCAGTTTAACAAGTGCAGATTGATTGCATAGCTGGTTAACAATTTGAATCATGTTAATATGGTAATGATAACTGCAGTTAGAAAATAGCTCTGTAGGAGAAAACTAATGAAATATCTAACATGCACAGTAACAGCCCAACATTAATGCAACTCTCTAAAAGGACAGATTTCATCTAATGTTAGAATTTTCTGAATTCATTTCCCACTGTTTAACAATCTGTACCAGGTTGAGTAAGGAATCTTCTATTTTTGTAAATGAAGCATCTGCCCCAAGGGCCCCGGTAGGCACTGGCAAGATGGTCTGTTTTCCCTTTGCTTTGATTTCCTTTCCTCACACACAGCATCTCAGCTCAACCTGAGCTGAGGTAAATATTCTTTTAACTTCAAATACCGTTCAAAACATTTTCTTGAAGTATGCAATGCAGTGCACTGAATATTTAACACTGAACAGGCAATCTTTAAGGTAACATCCAATAAAAGTCACTTTTAATGGCATATTATAAAGCTGCAGTATAAAAGGTATACAAATGTTAAGATACTGTCACTATAATGTATATAT
>JAUMTR010000013.1:18043644-18057375 GCA_032270685.1 Microctenopoma stevenorrisi | reverse complement strand
TTGTTAAAAATCAAATAAAATAAGTCCTCTCTTGTCTGTGTTTGGTATTATAAGATCAGGACATCAAACATATTCTTCAAATTGATGGTTTTTATGAAATCATGGTTTATAATAAATACCATGAATGTTTTTTTACTTTTTTTTCTGTGATATTTATCAAGTTTTACTTTTGTATATTTTTTACATTCAGGAATAAAAGTTTTTATACACCTTTTTACCGCCTCCTGATTATCAACAATTGTTGGTATCCTCCTAGCACAAGTATCAGTGTTCAAACAATAGCAGAATAAGAAGACTGCAGCAAGAAGACATGATTATAAACAGTATACTTTTTTTAAAGCAGCTTTGGAAATATTTGTTGTAGGAAGTGCATCCTGCACATTTCAGCCTCATGTATACACAAATTGTGCTGTCACCAGGACGAGACGGTGTCCAGTTCAGTCCTATGAATGTCACTCATACCTAATAAATTTCACCTATCAAAAGTTTCAGCTGCTTGTATAGTTTGGAGCACACACGTGTGCACTAACACCACACTAGTCTTCCTGTTGGCCCTGCACACATGTATAAAAAACTAACAAAAAACATTAAAAACGTACATTTTTAAATTACAATTATGATAACATAATTTTTCAGTGTGGGAGCTGTTGGTGTTGTACTCATCTGTATTAAACACAGTCTTTTATTCTTTCATTTTAGGGATCAGATGGTGAACTTCTTGGTAAAACTGGTGGGTAAAACATGAGTCTTTGCAGTCACCGGCTCTGCTATCTTATGTCCAGTGATGAAAAACGTGTGAAAAAGCGCTAAATCTGTTTTGTAATGTTTTAATAATATCAAACATTATGTGCTCGCAGAGACATGGTGGTAATGAGAGCTCCAACGCATAAATTAATAAGAAAACTGTTAAGTTAATGGTGCAGAATTAATAACAAAACAATTAACTTTATGGTGGTTAACAGGCTGTAAAAATGTATTATTATTTATTGGGCAAGATTAGAAACAGCAGATGGTGGGAGCTTGAAAAACTGAAATGTTTCACCTTCATGGTCACAATAAGATTAGAAAGATGTTTTGAGAAAAATTTTAGTATATTAATATGATTTATGTTTAGAGAAGAACAGACCGTCGCATTGCATATAGTACTTATTTGTTGAGTAAAAACCTTCTGTCTTCTTCACAGCTTGCATTAGAGCTACAATTAAAATGTGTACGTCACCGTTAATGTTACAGTCTTGCACAGTGTTTTTTCATTCATCCAGGAGTGACGAGTTATGTCTTAGCAACAGGATGACACATACACTGTGACTGTTTGCCTCCGACCTTACAATCTTTATGGCATTGGAATGATGTGCTCCAGCCACGCCAGATGCTGTTTCAGATTTTGAGATTCTTAGTTCTAACTCTTAGTATGTTTAGCACAGCATTCCATTATTTGCTAATTAGCAGTAAACTAATGCTGAAGCTGGTAAGAATCACATAAGCTTCACAGGCTCATAAACCTAACTTTACAATTCACCTCATTAAGAATGTGAATCCATGGTCTATTGCAACCCAATACTTGAAATTTTAAGTACTGGGCTGACTGAGTTACAATATCCTAGCAGTGCCAAAGGACAAATCAAGATAACTTTGAAGTATTTAAAAAATTCATCTAGTAGCCTATAATGTCTTCTGAATATGTATCTAATTATCATTGCTCTTAGTTGTCAATCAAATGAATGGTGATATTGTCTCATTTGTTTACAGCAATGTTGTGCAGTGGTGGCTAAAAGTAATCATATATGTGAATAGGCTGAAGTTATGTTTTTACAAGAAATCGAGAGGCATGTGTTCTGTTTTAGCCTACATGTTATAGTATCATATATACTAGTGTATAAAGTCGTATTATATTTCTATGTATATCTTAGTTGTGCTTCATCCTTCTGTCTCTCTTTCTCTCTATACTTTTCTGCAGGTGTCCTTGAATATTGAGTATATTCCTATTAAAATAAACAGCAAATGTGACTTTTTTTCTTGTAAATGTAAAAATATTATAGTTAAGTTCTAATGCAACATACAGTATCTGTTGTATAAAAGGCTAAACCTAAACCTAAACAAATTTAGCCCGTATTAATATAAGAATAATACCTGATACTTTATTAATCACCTTAGATTAATACTGTCCAAGGTCACTTCAATATGGGACCAGGAACTAGAGGGGAACTGGTAAACAATCAATCTACACTGTGGTTTTCATGTTTTTGTACACGCACACGGCTAGTAAATCACGTTCTGTGCAATTTTATAAATAGTAATTTACAGTAATTATTTGATATATTACATTAATTCATTTTGAAATAAACTTAAACCACAAAAGTTCTTGAATTCACAGTGCTGTATATGTGTTTATGTTTTGATGAGTGAAAAGATGCACATTTTTTGTGCAGCTGTATATACATTACTGATGTGAATATAAGATGATTTTGGTAAATGAGCTGTGTATTTGATATTGACATTGGATAACTGGTTACAGAGTATTCAGCTGATTTGCTTTGAAGACCACTTTGAATGTTTGGATGTCGCATGTGAATACATTTCAGCAGTAAAAGCCTGTAAGATATGAGAAGCTTTCAGCCACTTTGATATGAGTAGCTTCAGAAATCCCTGTGCTAGAGGAAACGTCTGAGGATCTGATGAAGTCAGTAGGATTCACTGGGGACCATGAATGTCTTTACAAAATGTAATATTAATCATTTTTTAGTAATTGTTGGTTGGACCTGGCGTACAGAGCAGTCTTTCTTTCAATGGGAAAGATTTGAGCTTTGACTGTGATTTTGGAGAGCAGTCTTCTTCTGCTGAAACACAAGTGTGCTAGCATGGTAGTGTTGTGCATCTGGATAAAGAGACATCATCTGGAGGAGATAACGTTAGAAAAATCTTCAAAGAGGAGCAGAACCTTTGAAGGTGTCACTGGTTGCTTCAAAGAGCAACATACATGCCTCCCAATGGGTTGGGAGCTCATCAGTGTATAACGAGAGATACTGTGGTGGTATCTTGAGACAGACACTCAAACTCACCACCCACCACTCCACCCAGTGTTCTTACCAGTGCCTTGAAGTTTTAAAATATTTCTGTAGGGAGGGAATTTAATGTGTAGATACAATGCATCAGTTTTATGATTCTATCAGTCTCCTAAAGAGATGGCTCAGGTTGAGCCGCTTCTTTATTGACTGCATAGTACAGTGTCAAATAAAAGTTCCCGCCTGAGAGCTTTAATCAGTAGCCAGTGGCTTGACACATTTATTAGTATTTGTTTTACAATAAAACATCTAAAGCAGTTGATCTCTCAGTATGAAAGTTCTCTTTTGGACAGTGCGTTTTCTTAAACAGCATTTCTGTACTGGGTTCTAATTGACCATTAGTAGTACAGGTTTGTGGTAAAGCGTTGAAGACTTGGAAGCTATGCACTTAATGAGAGTAATTCAGAAAGGCTGGAATCTTAATGATGTTGTAAGAGAAACATTTAAATGTGTTCATATGGTCACCTGATTATTGTTTCTTTCATAATATTAAACGTGCTATTATATCCCTGTCCTAAAATGCAGAGACAACATGGAAAACAAAACGACAAACAGAAGGAAGTGAAACTCCTTAAATGTCCCCTTATGCAAAGAGAGCTATATTTAACAGTATCACAAATAGTGTTTATTTATAAGGGACAAAATTATTCTTTAACAGGTTTAGTTATGTGTTGCCTTTAAACCACTTTGCAGTTTTGTGCTTTGTAGTTGTCAAGAAAACGAGGGTTAAAAGGTTGTTGAGGTAAAAGGTGTTTCTTAATCAAGCCACGCTTCCTATAAAAGGAAGGCATTGTTTGTGAACCTTTGAAAAATGCTGGATATGCTTTGCCTAAGTTCACAATCTCACTTTGTCCGT
Source organism: Microctenopoma stevenorrisi (assembly GCA_032270685.1). Classification (NCBI taxonomy): domain Eukaryota; kingdom Metazoa; phylum Chordata; class Actinopteri; order Anabantiformes; family Anabantidae; genus Microctenopoma; species Microctenopoma stevenorrisi. Next base: position 18,053,457 of record JAUMTR010000013.1, on the reverse strand, counting down.
GCTAAGATTATGCTAATAGCACCCATTACTTTTCTCCTCTGTCTGTCTCTGTCTTTTGAGCAGGTAAAAATGCGTACACCTTCCTTTAGCTCAAAAACATTTTGAGTGTATTCTAAAACCTAGATATGTATCTGTTCTTTAATTCTTTTTCAAACACAGAGGGCAGTTTTGATTACCTTGCTGACAGTTATGTATCTGTTTCCAAAATCTGAAAACACCGGGATAATATCATGAAACTTTTTTTTACATGTGGGGACTGTGTGCACAATGTTTGTATGATTGCATGATAGCAAATTGTCAGGGCTGTGAAAATGACATTTTAATGGTGATGCTGTTGAGTAAATGTGAGCATGACTTATTTGAAAATCACAAATTAGTCTACATTATAAAAAGTAAACAGTAAAATCCAAGCATGATTTCCTGTTGTGTGATTTCTCACCTCTGATCAGCTTTACTGGGAGAGATAGAAGGCAATTATGTTGCAGTGAAGGTGTAAAGTTTAGGGGGGTGTTATGTCACTGAAGATTGGGCAACATTGCACAAGGTACACAAAATTGCAACTAGAGCAAATAGTTTGTGTTTACATGTACTGTATGTTTAACAGTAAATGAATTTTTTATATTAGAACAGCTTCCTCAAAAATCACATACAGCACACGTGGTGAATCTGTCTCCGTCAAAGCTGAAGGCTGAATGCTTTTCTTTCAGCTTCTAATATTGCAGTAGTGAGTCAACAGAAAGCTGTTCAGTTGCCAGTGTTACCGAGGTTGACAGTGTCAAAATGTGATCGGGGAATTAGAATAGGTTAGACCTTAATTAAACACTGGTGAGCATGCCATGAAACAGCACACCCATCTTAACCCGTGACCAACAGGTGCTTGCTGGGGCTACAGCTGTGGTGGATTCTGTAGCAGTGATGATTTTGGAAACCTCTGTCTTCAGTGATATTAACTTGGCTTTTCTAAAGCATCCGATGATCCCTGGTGTGTATGCACAGAAATCAGCTTGGTTGAAAACTTCAGGGAGTGCAGATTGTCCAGGACTTAAGGGTGTGTTACCTAGCAACATTGCATTTTGTATGTGTGAATAGACACTGTGTACAAAAATAATATTGCTCATAGATCTCCATTTTGGCTGGCCTGTGTTTTCCTGTTGTTTTGTCCACACACCTTAATAAAATATTCCATGTCATTCTTGTTTTCTGAGATTTTCTGGTTAATTCTAATATAATGTTGTTGTTATTGCTATTTAGTTGTATGCACAAACTGCAAAGATACTCTCTTACAAACCCCCCACCTCACCCACCGCTGCATAAAACTCCCACCCTAGAATAACTGATGGACCATACCCTGCACACATACACCCTGAAGGACTGCTGCTGGACAACATGGTGCTGCTTGTTTTTTTCTTCTCTGTACAGTTCTGTTGAATTGCTAAATATTTAGCACGGAAGAATTGTCACTTTATCCACTGACTTGTCACTTTATTCACTGACCAATTCTTTCTGTGTTATTTAAACTTCTCTGTAATATTTTAATTTTCTTTTAATACATTTTTTCAATTATTTGCTTTCCCAAAGCCGAGAGTCACCGATCTAAATTTTGTCATGTGTAACGCATAATGACAATAAATACTTCTTGAAGTCTTCATACAGCATTATCGTTATATCAACTCCCACCACTGCCACATTAGAAACATGTACAGCAGTAAAGTTATTAAGTTCACACACACATTTTAATCAATTTGTGAAATGTCTACTTTTTACTTTCCATTTTCATCAGTGTGTGTATTTGTCACTTAATCTTCCCTTGCCAATCATATAAATCTCATTATTTCCCTCCATTTGCTTTTGTGGAATGTCGTGTAATTGCTTACTTCCTATTTTAGCATTTCCAACTTTAGAAGAAATATTGTATGTGCAGAATGTCATTAAATTTCACATGAGATTAGTAAAATATTTTCCCCATTAAGGTCACTGCATGAACTCCCCACCTGAACATCAAACATAAACAATGAAAATGCAGAGCCATTTAATACAGAACCTGTGCAGAGGCAATATCCCAGATTACACAAAAAGTCATTACTACCCTCATCTCTCTATACATTAATTCAACTCTGAGATTGATAGGAAGCCCTTGGGCAGTCTTAGATTACAAGGGCACCATCCTGTGAAATCTCCAAACCAATATCATATTTTAATTTAACATGTTTGGCAATGTGAGATTCTTAGTCCAAGCAAGACGCCTGCTTTTCACAGAAGCCAGCCCAGTAACCTTTCCATGTGGATAATTACAATCTAAGCTGCTGCATTAGAGCAATGTGAAGGGCTAGTGAGCATGAGTTCCAAAATTAGAAAATGAAATTTAAAAAGCTCTGTGTGAAGGTAGGGATGATGTAATGCTGAACATGAAATATGCAATACTACACCTAAATCCTTATACATTTGGCTGCAAACTTGTGAATTAGTTGCACAGTTTAGCAATGTCTCACTGATGGAAAAAACACCATGTTATAAGTTAGCTTAGCTCATGCACCCCACACAAAAGAAATGTGAGATTTGAGAAATGTGGCCTTCCTAATTAAACAGTCATTTCACATATTTATAACCTGCTTTCTGTGGTTCTAGTTTGGAAACTTCCTGTGCTGTATATGAATGATCCACCTTTGAACCATTAGTGAGTCATACTCTAAATGACAAGACCATTTTCTAAATAGATGCTGCTTTATATTCTCTTTATTTGATTTGTTTGGTCTGTAACTAAGCCTTCCTGAAAGCAAATGCAAGTCCTGTATAGATATTGAATACTGTAACTATGGAGAAAGTTTTAAAGGAGGAATGAAAGTTGATTTCCATCAGTCTCTTATGTGACTTTTCAACTTATCACATCTTAGAGAGACATTGCACAATGACTGTCATGTTGTTGAGTTACAGTGATTTGAAAAAATGCTTTCATCACCTTTGGGTAAAATACAGGTCAGATATAATAGAACTGAATATAGAACTGATAGAACTGAATAATAGAACTGAAATCCTGTTTTATGTAAAATGTAATTTTGGTAAGATTTTTGTTGTCAAAGGTCAATTTCTGTCAAAGTCACTCTGACCTTATGTCTGTCAACATGATATCTGATTACATATGCCAGAAACATTGATTTGAACACATGCATGAACTGATTAGAATATGAATCTAGAGAGACGTTATAGAATAGAGAATTATATTAACTCTGTTTTAAAACGAGTTAATATATAAAACAAAGCATTTTGTAACTCACCTTTGCTCTCAATCTTTCCCACAGGAATCTTCATATCATCACATTTATCAGTTTTTAACAAAGTTTGGGCACTTCTGCTCTTTACATAATTATGCTCAATATGTAATAAACCAAATTGTTGAATCTCATTAAATAAAAAAAGTAGAAAAAGTGGATCTTTTTTTAATCTTGTTTGAATCTTGAATCCTGTTTTTAATTTTAGAGAGAATCTTTCATTCTGCAGAGAAACTTAGCCTTGGGCACCAGTGGACATGTCAGCATGACAATGACCCAAAGCACAGCAAAAGTGGTGAAGAAATGATTAGTAGCAGACAACAACATTAAAGTTTTGGAGTGGCCCAGCCAGAGTTCTGACTTGAATCCAATTGAGAATCTGTGGAGGGAGCTAAAGATCAGGGTGATGGCAAGAAGACCCTCCAACCTGAAAAATTAGAGCTCATTGCTAAAGATGAATGGGCAAAAACATACCTGTGGAGACATGCAGAAAGCTGGTCTGCAATTATTGATGAGTGTTTGATTGCTGTAATAGCCAACAAAGGCTTTTCTATTGATTATTGAGATAGGTAATGAAACACACTCTGCTCAAATGTAAATAAAAGCTGAGAAATGTTTTCTTTTTCCTCAATAATGCCTCTTGTACATTGTCGTATTATCTTTTGAGAGACACCTATGTCATTTCCTGTCAAAAAATAACTTGCTAGTTGAATAAAAGTAACTTTAATGTTGCCAGGGGTATGATTAGTTATGGGCTTGACTGTATCTGTGATGTTTTATAGTTTTATCTTCCACAGTATTTGTCTTTTATCTGCCAAAGGATCTGTTGTCTGAACAGTAAAATTAAATTGAGTTTTAACAACAAATATGTCACTGGTTTAAAAGATCTGTTTTGCATATGACATATTTTTCTAAATTAAAAACAATACAAAAGGTAATTTGATTTTTCTTGACAAAATGTGAACTGACAAATCAGAGACAGATATAGACACTATCATAACAAACAATTTTACCTAATTTGTCAATTTGAAAATTCAACAGGATCAGTGAAAGTGAAAAATGCATCACTGTGACCTTAAGCTAATTTAATTGTATCATATTGGGGTTGACAGAAGAAATATAAGCACATCTGCTCTCATCGTCTTCATTTCTTTGGAAACTGTAAAGCACAAAAACATGACAGGGTGCTCTGAAAATGCAATTTAAAGTGGGGATTTAAATGCTATGAAAGCAATGTCTGTTTGGCTTATTCACAGACACACATCATATACGTTTATGGGAAAACACATCTGTCACATGGAAACTGTCAGCATCCACCTCAGTAACTAGGGGTGCCAAATGTTTTTGTAATCTGTAATATTTGCATTACATTTTAAGAAAAAGAGGTAGTTAGGAAACGCCTGGTGTTGTGAATTACAATCTGCATTGTTTAAAACAATGTATATGCATAATCATAATAATTACAGCTCTGGAAAAACTACTTAGAGACCACTTCAAAATGACCAGTTTCTTTTAAAGGTAGATGTTTTAAACTATAAACTATTGACAACATAACTCCCAAACCAAAAATAATATATTGTCATTTAGAGCATTTATTTGCAGAAAGTGTTTTTTTTACCTCAAATATTGCAACAAAATAAAACAAGTTCATATTCATTTTTGCACAATCCATTAATGTTTAACTTAGCAGGTGTTCAGAAAATAACATTTGGTGAAATAACCCTGATTTGCAATCACAGCTTTCATGCAGCGGTCTTTTAATTTTTCCAGAGCTGTATAATGTATAACTGAATGAATTTGTATAAACAAGAAAATACTACTTGTTTTTTATTTACATAACTTGGCCTAACAGTAGATTAGCACAGTATGTACTGGATGATGTGTTTAACATGTAAGAAACATTAATTTAAGAATAATTCATTACAATATATCAATAGCTCATTAAGGATTCGTTGTCTGTTTTCATTAAGCTAATGGGGACATATGGCATTGCAGCAATGGATATTGAATAAAACTTGAATGGATTCAATGGACACTATGATAAATACTTACAGTACAACAATCAATAGTATAAACGTTAATGGTAATGATTATACAATTGATAGAAGTATTGTGAGGAACTCTTTATCCAAACTAGCCAATATCTAAAAAGTGGAAATAGCCCACACCCACAGTATGGGGTTCACCATAGTATATGGTATATGTTCTCAAGAACAAAAGCTGATGCCTACTCTGCATGCTAGGTTGAAATATCTTCAAAGTTATACTGATTTAAAATATTAACATGCTGCAAAAATCTGAAAATAAATATATGTACACATGTAGACAGAGCTGGGACATTGCTTCAGGAATAAACAGTGTTGTACTTTTCTTTTAGTGTCTCATTACACTGCAGCTCTATCAGCTCCATCTGAATCTGTACAGGTGCAGTTTCAATGTACCATAGCAGGTCCAATTTACTTTTCTGTGCTTCAAAGTCACCAATGCGCCGCCTGAACTCACATGTAAGTCCATAGGTTTGTCCCAAGGCAGGTTCATGTCGGTTACACTTTGACATACGTTTTTTAAAAATGTTCTTACCTGTCGTTGTCCCATGCATTGATTTATTGTCCAATATTTCCACTGTTGTGCACAAACTGTAGTCCACTCCACAGCTGAAGATGTCCAGCTGTGCGGTGTCAGTTATTTCAGTACTTTTATCCACAGCAAAGGAGAATGCAACAAAGTCTTTGCCTCTTTTAATCAACAGTGTTTTCAAATCAGTGTCACAAACCCAATTTCTAGGGCTTACTTCTCCAAACACCTGTTTTTTGTGTGGACACAAGACATCGCACACTTTCCTCATGCAGCTCTTCAGAAACTGGTTACTTACAGCCACATTACCTGCACAAAAAAGACACACAGGTTTACCAGCAATGTTAGTAAGCATATACTCAGCCTCCCAATGGTTTGGAAAGGCTCTGTTTTCAGAATCAACTTTTCCCCTGACCATCGTTAGGGGGGAGCACTACATGGTATACAGCTTTGAATAATTAAATAAAAATCATGGTTCTTGACACATATGGTCTATGGTAAAGATTTTTGTGCACAAACGAACAGGAAATATCTCACACGATCTTTTTGTTGTGGTAAATGTCCTCATGGTGTGCTAATGTATAGCTCATTTTGTTTTCAAATGATAAGCAGCTGTGGTTTAAACAATATTCAGATGGCTGTGACATTCATATCTGGTCAAATGTGTTGGTTGCTAACTGTGTTATTTATACATTTGTAAATATAATGTTTTCATTGCTTGTTGAGAAATGTAAATGTGACTGGTTGTTGAAGGAGCATCCTGGTATACTAGATAATAACGGTATTGAATATTGTTGATATTACATATCGGATTTATGTCTCTGGAGTAAATTATATCAATCTGTTTTATTCTGGATATCAAATACAAAACTACACTGTGAACATTCAGATGGTGATGACAGTGTTAATGAGGTTTTGATTGCTCTATTATTTGAAAAGTCTCACTTCTCACCACTACTTATATGGTTAATAACAGAGACAGCATGCCAAAGACAAGTTTAGCAATTGGCAGACATTTGCTGAGTAGAGAGAGGCACATGTTTATGCTTAGAAGAATGCTAATTTTCCTGTTAGTCACACAGTGGTGGATGTGTAATGACGTTACAGTGTTTAATGGAATGTATTACTGCCATGTTTAATGATGACAATGCTACAATACTGAGCAGATGATCAATAAACAAAGTTAAGTCCTCTGATGAATGCAGTGGTCATTCATTAACTCACAGATTAGCTTAGCTAATGGCTTTTGTATTAAAATCACTGGAGTGAATTACAGTTACAAATAACAGACTTTTCCTAATCCTTAAAATTTAGGGTGCCCACTATCTTAAATGATGCTAATAACAAATTCTTTGCCCTGGTTTTGTAGTATGGTGAGCATCTTCCATTTGTCAAGCAGCAAATTGGGCAGTAGGCAGCTAGAATTATAAGTTCATCCATAAGTCTAAATGTACATTTGTGTGATAAAATGAAATTTTCTACAGGTGTAAATGTATGGATGAGGAGAGAACACGTCCCAGTGACCATATGAAATGCATTCATCACTCTTTAAGGGTGTTTGTGATAAATAAAAAAAACTTTTAAGCTGTTCCTGAAGCACAGGACTCGAGTAGACAGATAAACAACCTGAAAACATAGCACTTATGGTACATGCTATATGTCATGTTTTACCCGCTCAGTCTTGCATCTCATTGGTACGATTATACATAACAGCCTTAACTAAATAAGTCTTTTTTGTCAAAAATGAACTAACATCTGAGACCTTAATAACTTCTTCTTTACAGTTTCTATGGTCAGTGCTAAAAACATATTTCCTCTTTTGCATCTGTGTGGACTGTAAGGCTAATATGATCACTTGTCTAACATCCATTGAGGAAATGTAGAAAAAAAACTGGAGGGAAAAGTGATAAGGCTGTTTACCGCTGTTCAGCCAAAAGAGAGTATTTACATAAGCCCAAAGGCAAAGGCATATAAGAGCTGACCAGCTGTGTCTGCACTGAGGCTGTAACAGTGTCTTTCTGGCTTGAAACTGGAATATGGCATGTCTCAAACTGTAATCTCTGATTATACAGATTCTAAACAACATTGTAAAACCAATGGTCCTTGTTCTTAGAGCTTCCAAAGTGGAGAATAGGAAAACATTTTTGATAGCTTTCTTTGTCATGAGGTCTGCTCTTTTAAACACTACATTTTTGTCTGTCCGTTTCAAACACAGTATTTAAAAAAATGGGGCGTTTATAAAAAAAAAGCCTGCAAAGGTTGTGCAGAGAAATCCCAATGTAGAATGTGACAACACACCACTGTGGAAAAACATGAACGTGAAAGCAAGTCTGACATATCAAAACATCTCAACAGATATGTTTCTTTTTCTTAAAACAAAGATGGATAGTGAAGGCTCGTATGAAAGGAAAGACCTGTCTCCTCCAGAGACTCCCTGTTCAGACGATAATGATTCAGAAAACCGTGGACTTTCCAAGGCTTACTAAGTTGAACCACTGGCCAGGTCTGTGACTCCTGGACCTGAAGCTGTGCATGCCCTTATAGCAGCCACGTCTATGGAAGTCCAAGAGAGGGCAGGAGATGTCAGGGAATGGTAGGTTCCCTTTGTTTAGCTCAGTGATCTAGAGTAATTGGCCACTAATAGCTGTTTTCAAATCCACTTACTACAAAAATTGCCATTAGCTTCACTGATTGTTATAACCAACCATAATAATATAAAGCTCTGTGTTGTGTAATCTTGTGGCTATGCTGGGCATTGGTATTCCTATAAGAGTTTGCATTATAACCATCACTGTCATCTGCATCATTATAATCGTCACACACAAATTACACCACACTATGAATTTTGTTATAAATACCATACTCCAACGAAATCAGTGCAGTTATGTGAATGCAATAGAAAGTTGATAGCTGAAATGAGATTGGAATAGTTACTCTGTTTTTTTCCTCTGTGCAATATACAGAAGCAGAATAAGCTTTTTACACTCTCGATTACTCTCTCCATTTTGCACACTATCTCGTGAAGTGCTTGTCAAAAGCCACAGTGTAATTCAAACCCTGGTCACTTGTCATTCACTGTTATACTGAAACTCATGTTACTGAAGAAAAGGGTGAGTGAGTATCCTGTGGCCATATTAGATGAGATAGAACATGTCTTTCTTTGTTTTCCTTTGGGAATATGCAGACTTCCATACTGAGAGATAAGCTTCTCTCAAAGACTGATTGTCAACCTGTTAAGAGGTCCAGTTTCAGTAAGAGCTCTCACTGTTTGTTTACGTGCAGTCCTGGCAAATGCTGCAATCCGATGTATAAATATGTACAGTATGTATAAAAACTGAAATACATATACAGTGAGGTATGTAAGTTTGGGCAACCTTGTCAATGTTCATGATATTTCTGTATAAATCATTAGTCGTTATGATAAAAAATTTTAATTGAATAAATCTATTCATAGGATTTACAGAAAGTGTTGCAATAATTGCTTAAACAAGTTTAGGCAGGTGCATACATTTGGGCATCATTGTCATTTTATTGATTCAAAAACCTTTAGAACTAATTATTGAAACTCATATTGGCTTGGTAAGCTCAGTGACCCCTGACCTCCACACACAGGTGAATCCAGTAATGAGAAAAAGTATTTAAGGGGGGGCAACTGTAAGTTTCCCTCCTCTTTGAATATTCTCTGAAGAGTAGCAACATGGGGTCTCACAACAACTCTCAGATGACTTGAAAACAATGACTGTTCACCATCATAGTTTAGGGGAAGGGAACAGAAAGCTGTCTGTTAGCTAATGGCTTTTGTATTAAAATCACTGGAGTGAATTACAGTTACAAATAACAGACTTTTCCTAATCCTTAAAATTTAGGGTGCCCACTATCTTAAATGATGCTAATAAGTTTCAGCTGTCTGTTTCCACAGTTAAGAACATAGTGAGGAAATGGAAGACCACAGGCACAGTTCAAGTTAAGACTT
>JAUMTR010000013.1:18018114-18036431 GCA_032270685.1 Microctenopoma stevenorrisi | reverse complement strand
GGAGGTGGCCGGGGATAGGGAGGTCTGGGTTTCCCTACTTAGGCTACTGCCCCCGCGACCCGACCCCGGACCAAGCGAAAGATAATAGATGGATGGATGGATGGATGGATGTTTTCATAACTCCAAAAACACATTAACTGCATTCAAGGTATTTCTATTTAATTAATAACTTTGGTCATTGATGGACAGTCTCTAACCTTGTTGTTCTTAATGCTTAATTTAAAACATATCAGCCAGCACACTGCATCCTTTGGCGACATGTTTCCTAATACCAACATCCATTACGTTTCACATTTAATATTTGTATTACACTATCTAGTTCTAGTCTTCACTTGGACATGACAGAGTGTTTTCTTTTCCTCGGTTTAGAACAAGTAAAATTGACAAGCATTCAAGTCTATTTTTATTGACTATTGGAACATATTAATTTACATTTTAATTGCACACATTTTATTATGTGTCTTAAAATTCTGCTGTTGTGCCTTTTTGGTTTTAGAAAGTTAATGAAACAAAAAGCAAAGTAAATACTGATAAACGCATACTAATAAACACATGTAAATTTCCAAAGCTTGACATGTCTGCTTGGTTTTACTCCCTAAGCCTTGATAGGATAATCACAGACAGGTGGACAGTTACTCAAAAGTCTTGTGTAACACATAACTCTAATATTTCTTCTGGTGGTCTTTATATAATTGACTAAAGAGATTATGATTAGCTGAGCAATTGCATGGTATTTTTATTTTTCTGAGACAATAAAAAGTAGCTCTGGCATTGAAAATGCTGCGATATGAGGTTTAATAGTAATAACTACTATTACAGCATGTATGTATTAATTCTTTCTGCCACAGTTTAGTTGGGGTGAAACAACTGAATTTAATAATAATGGTTTTGTCATCTGTCTACCTAACATATTAAAATGTTTAGTTTATTTTGACTGGAGCACACCCAATGTAAAACAGTCAAGCACATACACTACATCATCTCTGCCTTTACAGTCTTCACTCCATTTTCCCATATGAAGGACACATCTACCTTTCCTGCATGTTAAAGCGGGCTCTTATGACTATATTGGTTGTGACACATTCAGAAAGGTGCTTTTTTCGAGGCTTTTTGTAAAGACAACCAACATCTTTAACAGTCTCTTTAAAAGGTCACTTCTTTATCAACCCCACTTTATTCTCATCTACACCTTTGTTTTTCATTACCTTTTCCCTACATCTGTTTGTTTTACCATTCGCCCATCTGTCCCCCCATTTTCTGTCATCTTCCTCTGTTTCTTTTCTGATCTATCCTGCCATTCATTTTCTCTGTTGATGCGTACCTGGTGGCAGGGTCTCATCCTCCATTCTGCTTAGAGAAATCAGCAAAGCACAGCATGGTGGACGATATGTTTCTGTGTGTGTGCTCAGTTATTCACATTATATTAACCACATCACAACTGTAATTGCATTGTACTATAACAGCAAAGTAAATTTTCTGTGGGTTCAAATAACAGAAAAATTACCGAAGTAACATTTGAGCTGCTTCACTAATATATGGAATTTATTTTCAGAGGTATGGTTTGTAATGCATGGTGCAGATGTCCAGACAGACATAGTGTTAATATACATTATTATATGTTCCTTAATGAAGAAATAACTCTGAGATTAGCTTCCAAAACAAACTTCTGATAAACATGGTAAAGTAGTTTTGCTTTTACAGTGTCTCTGCAACTTGTTGCCTGTGTTTGTCAGCAATAATTGCAAGATACTAGTACAAGCAAGAGGGGAGCGAGGGCAAAGAAATGAAGGTGGTAGTGAACATTCAGCTTTGGAAAAAACTCACTCCAGGCTGCAGTTTTATGCATATTTTGAACTTTATTTTGTTTTAGATGGATGTTACATAGCATATCACTTTGCATGGTACACCTCTGTACTCAAGCCAATTGTGTCCCCTCCACCTCTTAAATCAAAATTAAATCTATAGCAGCACCTCTATTATACGTTTTCATGACATTTTTAAACTACCCATCCAATCTACAGAAGCACATTGTGGTGAGCTAAATCAATGGTAAACAGCAGTGAAGTAACTTCAATTTCATGATTAGCCTGTATAACAGCTTGGAATGAGCTTTTTGTCTGATGTTAGGTAAACGTTTTATTCTCTTTGCAACACGTTAGTTATTCAAATTACTAATTAGCAAAACGTAGGTTAACAATGAATGAGTCAATGTCTTCATATTCAAAGTTTAGACAGCATTCTGTTATTTACTTGTGCTTTTGTCACTCAAGTACAGTTGGTTATAAAATACTTCTCATACTTAAGTACAGTAAATACCAGATACTTTACTTTTACTTAGTTGAATTCTAGCCGGTGACTTGAACTTTTACTGAAGTAATTTTTTTGGGGGGTGTATCTGTACTTGTACATAAGCAGGGCTTTTGGAGACTTATGCATGCAACACTGCTGTGGTTTTATTAAAATTGCAATGCTAAGTAGAGTAAAGTACATAAAAATACAAGCCCCTAAGAAAACTAGTGCTGCCGCTGCCATACTTATATTGGGGTAAACATGTTTTGCAATTTACTTATGCCGCTAAAAGTCTTTGACATTTCTACCAATGTCTGACAGAATTTCACACTTTTCTCCCTTTTTGTCATCACAACTTGTTCCTTGTAATCGTACATCTGCAGCTGCCACTTCTTGGTATTGATGTGAACACCGTTTATACCTAATCCCATGCAGAATAACACGTGACGAGCATAAAAAATTTAGTTATTAAAGTATATTATTTGACATGAAAATCATTACATAATGACCACACAGCCTTTTGATTTCAGAAAGTACATCTTATTTTGGCAGTTTGTTTCCAACTTGAGTGCACACATTTTGGTTAACTGAAGGAGGTCTCAGATTAAGTCAATTATGTCTTCTTGTCCTCTGTTAGTCTCTTAAGACTAGCCTTTCTCTATACTGTATATACCCTCATGTTGTGTCATAGGGTAGGATAGAGTAGGTCAGGTATGTTCATTTAAGTGTTGAGATACTGTTTATTTAGTTTAACTCAGTCATATAGGCCCATGCCAAAATATTTGCTGTGTCTCACAGCACAGTCCCAAGAGCATGGAGGTGATTCCAGTAGACAGGCATTTACTCTATAAAAGCTAGACAAGGTCGTTGAATGATCTTGACCCATCAGCAGGACCAGTATCCGCTCCTTTTGCAAGGAGGAACGAGATGAGTACTGCCAGAGCCCAACAAAGTGACCCTTAGCAGGCTACTGGTGTGAATGTCTCTGACAAAAACCATTGGAAACAGACTTCATGGGGGTGGCCTGAGGGCCCAACATCCTCTAGTGTATTGCTCAATGCCTGGCATCGTGGAGTTCGGCGGCAGTTGTCAGAGAACAGCAGAACTGGCAGGTCCAGCAGTGGCGCCCTGTGATTTTGATAGATGTAAGTAGGTTCACTCTAAGCTCATGTGATGAGAGTCAAGAGAAGTGATGGTGACGTTGGGTTAGCATATCAATTGATCAACGCACAGACCTGTACAGGATAGAGATGCACATTGACTGCCATTAGGTATCATATTAGGTTTCACATATCATCATTAGTTATTGCTGGTGCAGTGCATGGTAATGCCCGACCTCATGTGGCAGGAGTATGCAGGCAGTTCCTGGAGGATGAAGGAACTGATACCATTCACTGGTCTCCACACTCGCCTGACCTAATTCTAATTAACATCTCTGGGACATCATATTTAGATCCATCAACCACCGACAGGTTGGACTTCAGACTTTCCAGGAGCTCAGTGATGTCCTGGTCAAAATCTGGGACTAGATACCCCAGGACATCTTTCATCTCATAAGGAACATGCTCCGACATTGTTAGGCATACATGCAAGCAATTGGGATCATACAAAACTTTTAGAATCTTGAGTTAATGCAATAATGCAATGCAAAATGCAATTTCCAAAAAATTGGACTAGCCTCAGTTTCTCAGTTTAAATATCTTGGTGACATCAAATTAAGCTGTCTATAGGTTGATCATTTTCGTCTTTGCCAAATTATGTCAGGGGGAGCAGGGACTCCCTCACTGGACCCACTGCAATTTGCATATCGTCCTAACCGCTCAACGGACGTGTCAGTTACACGCACAAAATGGAGGACCCAAATGCACACCGAAGGCAAGAGAGGGTTTAAATAAAGGAACTTTATTACAACTTAACATAACAGGAAACAATATGGAACTGAAAATCACTCTAGGAGGCAAGACTGCATTACTGACAACAACAAGAGACAATGGGATTGAATAGACACAGAGAAAAGAGAGGATGAAAGAAAGGAGGGAGAAAGTAGGAACTGAACCCAAAAACCAACTTACTAGAAAGGAGCGTAGTGACTGGCGGCATGAAGAGTTGAGTATGAACTGACAAAGGAAAGGATAAAGTGCAGAGGCTTAAATGGAGAGGAGACTGATTGATAATGAGGCACACCTGGAAATAATGAGGGAGTGGAAGTGGAGAGAGAGGGGAGTGGCTAAGGTGAGGGAGGAACAAAGGACACATGAGGCCTGGAGAAGACATGACACTGACAGGACGATACCAACTCCACCACACTCCACCTAGCCCTTACACACCTGCACAACAAGGAAACCTATATTCGAATGCTGTACATAAATTCAGCTCAGCATTCAACATTATCATTCCCCAAAAACTGATTGGGAAGCTGAGACTGTTGGGCCTGAACACCTCCCTCTGCAACTAGATCCTGGACTTCCTGACCGGAAGGCCTCAGTCAGTACGGATCGAGAACTGCACCTCCAATACCACCACACTGAGTACTGGGGCCCCACAAGGCTGTGTGCTCAGCCCCCTGCTGTTCACACTGCTGACTGAAGATTGTGTAGCAACACACAGTTCGATTCAGTTTGCTGATGACCCGACCGTGGTATATGGAAGTACAGAGGCCAACGCAGTGGTGTAAAGACAACAACCTGACACAGGGTCCTCTGTGGAGATTGTCGAAAGTACAAAATTCCTGGGTGTCCACCTGGAGAAGGATCTCACCTTGTCCCTCCACACCAACTTTCTACACAAGGAAGCTGAACAGGGTCTTTTCTTCCTGAGAAGAAAGAGGAGGCCCAACTTCCACTACTGATTCTGACCACCTTCTATAGAGGGACTATCAAGAGCATCCTGACCGGCTGCATCACTCTCTGGTTTGGAAATTGTGCCATATCAAACATCAAGTCCCTACAGCAGATAGTAAGAGCAGCAGAGAAGATCATCTGGGTCTCTCTCCCCTCTATTGAAGACATCTACACCACACGCTGCATCTGAAAACCCACCAACATTGTGGCTGATCGGACACACCCCTCTCACACACACTTCACACTCCTGCCGTCTGGAAAACTGTACTGAAGCATTCGGGCACACACATCCAGACTGCGCAACAGCTTTATCTCACAAGCCATCCTCCTCCTCAACAAGAAGGGACTAGACTAGACTGATTATACACACACACAGACTGATGATACACACACACCAACATTATCACTTAGTTTACCGTAGCTACCTCAAAGCATCAACACTGGATTGACCAATAAACACAAGCGTTATTAGCAGTATTATGTCATATTGTGTTTTTATTTCGTCGTGTTTGGTCGCATTATCATTATTGCTGCTCTTGTCTGCACATTGCACATGCACCTCATGTTGTCTGTTAATTTTTGTTGTGTATGTATGTTGCATGTAACACTTTTCACTCTACTGTGTACTTCTGTATATGGTTGAGTTGACAATATCAGTATGGATATCCAACTGAGATAATGACTGATTTGACTCGATTGATCTATATGCAACTAAAAAGAGAAACGCCTGAAATCCATGTAATGGTAAATTTTCTTTGAATATACTAATATAAAAGGTTGGGTGCATTCATCTAAAGGCTCATTTTCTGATTCAGTGTCAGGATTGTTAGGCAACCAGCATGTGAATGAGTCATCATTATCAGCAAGTAGAGAGCAATCGGCCCCACAGTAATCTCGCAGGCATCCCTGCTGGTTGGAATTGCTAATGGAGTTTCAGGTGCCTGATTTACAGCCCTCCCTCTCTGTGATAAAGCCTTCCCCTAATGTTATGCTATTTTAGTCTCCAGGGATTGCAAAAAGTGTTGAGAATGTCAAATGGCAGTGCAAATGCCCATAACTAAAGCTAATTAGCATGGCTATTTATTGCTACTTGATGTGTGTGTGTGTGTGTGTACATGTTCCTGATGGTACAATGGAACAATGTTTTAGAAGCCTGATTTAGTGTACAGTAATCTGCGGGTGTGAGGTCTTAGGTGACTATTAAATTTGTTGTTTTGGCAGTGCTATTTATTTTTCTTTATAAGAATAACTGCCACATATAGAAATTATGTGTAGAATATATGTGCACAATATAAAAAAACAAACAAAAAAATACAACAGGTAACTATATACAGTAAGGGTCCATTAATTAACTTTTTTATAATGCGTTAGTTTTTTTTTTTTTTTTGCCCTGTCAGTAACACAGATGACACATGAGTACATCATGTATGTATATCAGTGTTGCCATCAATTACGACTTTTTTAATTTCATTAATTCATTAATTTATTTATTTAAGTTACAGACAGGACTGGGGGATATAAAAGAAGAGGAGTGAGAGAGAGAAAAAAAGGTGAAGGTAGGGAGAGAGTCAACAGATGGATAAGGGTAGAAAAGATATAAAAAGGAGGATGGAGAGAAAGGAGGGGGACAAAACACCAACAATCGGCTTCAATACCTGCTGAGAAAGACCACACAAGAGAACAAACACAAGAGCAGAAACAGAAAACACAGTAACGACCAATATCTGTATAAATCACAGTAAACAGCACTTGGTATTAATACAAGATAAGTTTAGAGGCAGCAGCTGATCAGGACAGTGTGTGTGTGAGTACCTGATTATACCTCTGTGTGCACACCTCTGTATGTGTGTGAGCGCGCTTGTATTCATATTGTTCCTCCATGTAAATTTCTAATAGTGTAATAGTGTGTGCGGGGAACTGTAGCCCTGCTTCACAGGACAAAAAAGACATGAAGACGAACCGGGCTCCAGACAACTGGCGACGCCCCATGACACCCAGGAAGACCCATGCAGGGATAACTGCAGCCCCTACTCAGGGAGGAGAGGCCCAGAAGAAGAATTGCATTATAGAATTGCTGAAAAATTAATCCAATAATGCACAGTACTCTATGTTTCTTTATTGTAGTCAGGTCTAGCAGTGTAAGGTATTTTGTTCCAAATTATATGGATGTGAAAGAATAATGTATAAATGTAGTGTGTTTATATTTACATCCAGGGACAACACATTTACTTTGGAAGATGGTTCTGAATGAAGCCATGAGTGATCCATGGTTCTCTGTCTCCTTCTGCTGTCGTGAAAATAACAATCTGGTATCAGGGTCACGGTAATATCAGCACGCACCTCCAAGTCATCACTACAAAGAGTAGAATGGTCATGTGAAGGGTACTTACTGTACACTTTTTTGCTGCTATCGCTACAGTATGCATGAGAGGCAAACAATCTGATATTGACATGGTGTGGCATAACTTTCCCCCTGACCGCTCCCTCTTGACCATCAATCACCAAGACGTCCCCATTCATCAAATGGCCCCTTCGGTCTGGCCCCTTTGTGACACACAAACGTTTTCCAATTTAAAATCTGATATTGATGGAGCACTATGTCCTGCTGCTGCCTTCTTGAGTTTTGCTCGGGCCGAGATCCTTACACAGAACATACGCTCACTCACTGGCTGTGGTTATAATTCGAGACATACAGTCAGTGGCAGGCCATGCATTTTTTAGCTAGGCCTTCGGTACTCTCTTCGAAATTGAAATGGCTTTAGCATAACCTCAGCATTACAGGCTATTGTCATTTGATTTAACTGCCCAATATTTACAGCAATAATAACTTTTATCAAGTGGAAAAGTTATTTAACACAACGGTCAACACATTTACTACAATACACATATAGTGCAGAGACATAACAACAATATACTGCTATTATCCAGTAAAATAGGATGCTCAATCACAGCTAGATGTCCCATCAACCAGTCAGATTTACTGATGCCCAACAAACAAACAAAACGGTCAGGAGCCAATTTAAGCCAAGCTATAGCGCCAATCATTGCAGCCATCTCAATATTCTTCTAAACAGCAATAATAAACAGCTGTTAAAGCCAGATAAAAAAAATCTTTAAACTAATGACAACTGATTATTTGAAACCACAGTACACCCACCTTTTGAGCCACATAAAAGTCAGTTCACATTATGAAGCTTAACCTAAGTTACTTTAACGTCAAATGCACTGGCTGGTCATGGTTCAAACCCAAACTAGAACGCTGGGTTAAAGAATAAGGATATAATATCAAAAAGATCATGCCCAACACGGCAAACTCAAAACTTTGATTGGTAGAAAAATTTAACAATCCACAAAATCTGTGCTATTCACAATGAACAGCAAAAGCCTTCACTTAAAGTACTAAAGGCTCGGGCCTATGACAGCGCAAGGGTGAAATCTGACTGAATATGCGATGTATTGGACGCAGCAACGAGGTAGGAAGGCGTAATTAAATGACAATAACAGTTCAATGAGACATTTGTTGAAATTACACACAGCATGCACACTATATTAAGATAGATATATTTTCTGATTCTGACTATCTCTGTCTCTGAAATAAACCTGACATTTCTTTGAAGACATTATACCGTATTTGGGACTAGTTTCTATGCTTTTGGACTATCAGTCAATAGTTCATAGTTAACTATCATTCTAAGAAAGCATTTGGCTGAGATGTGCAGTTATTCAGAGTGAGCATGATGAGCTTTGTTAGATGTATGGCTTCTGCGTCAGCGTCTTTCCAGTCTTTTCAGGACAGAACAGCACTAAACTGACAAATTTAGCAGCAGAAAGAGTCATGAGTTTAAGACCCATATCTAGGTTGGTGGACAGTAAAACTAAACTTATATCAGACTTAAATTACTTGAGGAAAGATATTGTAAAACTATGTTTTTTAAGTAAAAATAAATCTGCAATATGGCAAACGTCCTAGCAGTTTCTGCTTACCCACTGACTGATTAGTAATCGCATTATGGATGTGCACACTTTTTTATTCTTACGTCCACTGGGATTGTGTATACACAACAAGATTAGCATTCATTTGGCTAACTGGTGAATGTAAATGAAACCTGATACCCACTCTGAGATACATCTGTTTCTTCAACTGTTATAGCTGCTATAACTGCATCTGCTGTTTGATTTCAGGTAATTTACAGTTGTTTTCTTGTGTTTTGATTAAAACAGCTGAGTGCTATGACATTATTATTATGCGAAAGTAAGTGTGAACAAAAACAACCTGAGGCCCTTCACACTCAAACTCACAAACATTTTATTAGATCAATATGCTTGTTGCATATTTCTAATGTTTTGTAATGAATTTAATTAATGCACTGTCCTGTTGCACATTATTACATTATTACAGTATGTTATTCAGATATCCAAAACCTAATGTTGCTCACACGGTCTGATACATGATTAAATATTACATATACAAAAACTTTAGATTACATAATGCAAAGTGTCTTTCATATGGGTAACCTCTGAACGTAGGTTGAATTTGGCATTTGTGAGGAAAAAAAAAACAAAAACCTTTATTCTACATCTCTTCATCGCCCTTGAATCTGAGCTGTCATTCGATCCCCAAAGCATGTGTGACAATGCCTTAAACTCATCACATTGGGTGTTGATTGTGTTTGACAAGTCCGTCCTGCAAACATCATGGGCATACCAGGGAATGGCATTATACAAGCCCCTCTCAGCTCTCAAGGCTGCTCATTTCTCTGTGCATGATGACATCAAAGTAAAGAGCACTGTGTCAGGATCAAACAAGTTAGGAAATCAGTGAAGTAAAGAAGGAAGTGTTCTGATGTATTTATTGACAAGAGCTTACAAGTGCATATGAGGGTTATCAGTTCAGAGCATTTGGAATAGAGCCAGGAGCTTAAGTGGGTTTGGTCCGCTGGGGATGTCAAACAAACAGAGAAAAAAGCTACCTTGAAAATAATACATTTTTGCACAGCCATGACATGCCAACCATTACATACAAAATCTATTTAGGCTCACAATGGTCACCTCAATGAAGAGAAGCCAAATAAGTGAAGCAGAACCAAAATATCTTTCTATTATTCTTCCTTGGCAGAGGTATACCACCAATATCTAGTTACTTCATTAATAGCTGGACTGAATTTTATCTATAGTTGTAACACCCACATAATCTTTTATAACTATGCCTTGTTTAAGTGGTCGACCAATCACGGATGTTGCCTCAAGCCACCATTCTAGTTAGTACTTAGAGAGAGTACTTGAGATGACGAGAACTGAATAGTAATTGCCGGTGTCTTCTCCTTGTAAGTTGCTTTGGATAAAAGCGTCTGCCAAGTAAAGTAAAGTAAAGCAAAGTAGTTGGAGAAAAACTGATATGTCAGTCTATTCTCTGTTAAGTAGATGTTTGAATTTATTGGTAAACAATAAGCATATTTTTAGAATAACTTTCTACCTAGAAGTGCTTGCGGACCCAGGTCTACCGGGATCTAGAGTTAATTATTTGTGGTCATTCGCTACAGTTGTATATGTTTATTTTGTTTATGGTGATATGGTGATAAATAGCCAATAAAACAACAATTATTTTTTACTAGTATACTATATTCATTCCACGTGTTAATAAATAAAGTACTGTATGTACTGTTTGTATGCTATATACGGTTAAAAGAGTCAAGGCAATATATTTTTTTATAAAGGCATGAGGATTGGACTAAAGCCAAACCCTAAGATCCCCCTACTGATGCTTCTCATTGGACAGCAGCCCTAATGGACAGACAATATTCCACCTCTAAGTGGTTTGACATCTTGCTGCCATAAATAAACGCTAACAGGGACTCTCTATTAGGCTAAACAAGACTCTGTGTGTCCCTCCAAAGCCAGAAAGCGCCCTCCTAATGGTACTCTAATGCCTTTATTGGATTACCTCTGCATCTCCTGTTGCAGTGCATCACACCTACAACATTCTGTTAGACTTGGTGGAATGGAGATGGCTTGGATGGGATTGATATCACGCAGGCCCAAGATGGCTGCAATTAAGATATTTTCAGCAGAAGATTATATTCATCTCCTATTACGAAAGGCTTTTCTTGCAAACTAACACTGTGGAGCTACAGTTGGGAGTAATTTCAAATCATTCTTATGCTTTTAGACTTAACAACTTCATACGATTTGCATGGCCCAGTCTGAAATGGTGCTTGATATGTAAAGCAGCACATTATATTGTATATGACTTGGATGAAAGTGTTTGTGAAATTGCTCTAAGGGGTTTCATAACAGCAAAGTGTAGTAATAGTGAACACTGGCGATTGGAAAGTGTGTGACTTCTCCAGTTCAAATTTGCAACACATTAATAAAAAAATATAAGACTGATTTTCATTAAATGCACACATGCATTTGCAGAGATGAAAGACTATCATCATTTCCCCATTATTTACACTGCCCTTCAGGGTTACACATTGTAACCTGCAGACTACAGAAGCAATTACTGTCCAAATAACGCAGATGGTGCAACAAACAAAGTACTTAAGAAAATGGTTTTTCCATTAGACAGACACTTTGGTCTCTATGAAGACTTTGGCCTGTGTGTCATCCCCATTGAAATCATGTGTGTGAGTGCCTGCATGCATTTGTGTGCGTGCTGCTGGGAGCATGTGTGTATGCATGCACAGTCTGTGCGTAAAAGGCTATTAGTGACCTTTTCCCAGTGTTTATTAAAGTGGAATGTTACAAAACTCTTGGGAAAGCTTTTAGGTGCAGGGTTGGTTGTGCCCAAAAAATTAGGTATGTGCCATGATAATCTCACCAAATGTTTAGTTTCCAACAGGTTTGGACTAAATGAAATATCATCACTAGCTCACAAACGGTAGAAAAAACATATATCAGACAAACACAAATATAGAGATAGCCCTTCTTTTCTATTGTTCTTGTCTTGCATGCTTAATGCCCTCATAATGGATCCATTGAGTGACCAGATGAGTAGGCTTCTCACACCCAGTGGTGTTAATGACAGTGCTGATGGATGCGCTTCCTTCCGCTATCTGCTCTTCTCTTTTCATGCGTCTCTCCATGCTATCTATGATTCACTCATCTCTTCATATCAAAATCCAACCATAGTACCTATGACAGTTTGACTTTTCACCATCCCTAATCACTCCCAATCTTTAGAGCCACTTGACCAAATGTTATAAATGTCTTTGCTGACCTTATTTTCTCAAGTTTGATAAGCATGATGTTTATCAAACCTCACCTGGCATTTATTATAACTATGAGCATACTAATACATACAATAGTATATTGAGGCCTCACTAATGTGTGTTTTTTCCCCTAATCCCTAAACATCACTAATGTATGTTGCTGTCCTTCAGTGAAGTAGTGGCAGTATCTTTTCATATCAATTTTCCAGATTTACACACATCCACAGTTTTTGACTGGGAGCCATCTACGATTTCATTTTAGCTGACAGACATATACACAAATAAAGGCAAACTAACTCCAGTGAGTTCATATACATACAGTACCCTTGTCACTGTATCTCACATAGGTATCACCTTCTGACAGTATCTGTAAACTTGACCCGTGAGAATAAATTTGTACGTACTTTTCCATGACCAATTATTACGAACCCGAGCACCCTGCCTGGTACATGCTGGGTTAATAAAATATGTTTTACTCTGACCTTGCATCTCTCAGAAATATTGCATATTTTGAATGACCAAAGGCCTCAGTTTGCTGGATTGGCAGAAAGTGCAATTATATTGAGAGGAAGTCAAATAATCTCCAAAGTAAGTAGGATTCCTCACCTATGCACCAAGAACATTTCTATTCCATTAAATATATTTATATACCACCAAATAAGAACAGAACCATCTTAAGGCACTTCACAAACAATCTAAAAATCTAGCCAAATAAATTGATGTCTGATATCCCAGGCCTTTACCCTGTTGTTTGCTTCTAGTATAGAAAGAATCTGACTACAAAGTTCCATGGGGAACATGACAGTATAGATATAGGTATAGATACAGATATACTTGAAGAGGGTTTTTTACATTAGTGTGTTCCTGTTATTCTATAATGTGTTATCATTATTTAATGATAGTTTTTAAATAATGATTGATTGTGCTCACAGGAAAGCTTTTAGGCCAGTTTAGCCAGGAATTTCTACAGAACTCAACATAACATGCAGTAACAAAAAACTTATGAACCTGATAATAATATTCCTAGGAGATCTAGGTCTGATCAACACATTAGTATAAACAAAACAGAAAAGCTTTTTGAGCTGCCTTATTTTTGCAGACATAATTTCTGTCACAGGCAAAACCGAAGGAGTTGATGGGGTGCCCCTATGTTTACTTTACTGTGAATTTTCATTGCATAACCAAGTTGTTACTTAAACGACTATATTCTCACACCATCAAACCATGGAAATCCTTCTACACAGCGTAAAAGACTAATGTTTGCTATCTTCTACAACACTGACAAGAAAAGTAGTAAAAATAAGTGTACAGCATACAACTGATCTAGCCGATAGACCTAGGACATAGTATTTGTACTTTGCTGATGCAGTGAACCCCATTGCAATGTTATGTCACAGAACATGAAATCATTACTTTTCATTGTGAATTGTGTTCATCCATACAAAATATATTCCAGTGACTAATGGCTACCATTTCCTCTAACCCTTTCCTTTTACCATTATGCAGTACAAAAGGACTATTAATTCACCTTAGGGCAACGTTTCAAAAGTATAGTGAGTTATTTCTGTGAGTGAGCTTCCATAAGGGAAAGCGGGCAGACAAGGCCAACTTCAAAGTATCTGGTACCCTAAGGTCTTCTGGGGACTTTAGGGTAAAGTTGTCCTAAATAACTGACAGTAGACTGATGGATATACAACAGAGCTGCAGCTATTATTGGACACAAGGTGACTTCTGCAAGGCTATTTTCTCAGTCCTCTTTACAGGCGTATTCTCATATCTGGTTCATCTGGTGGAGTGAGGACATGAAACCTTTAGGAGGGCTCTCCATAAATGGCTCAAGTGGAAGATTAGCAACAAAGTTATGGTAAGAAAGAAGCAAGGACAGGAACCTATCAGAAAAGTTGAAGCTTGCAGCATGAAGCAGCGGTTCATTCTTTAAGAATATATCTGTGACTCGTTTCTTTCTAGGCCACTGATTTCCCACTGTGACGCCATGAGCACGTGAGTAGGTGTTTCTCAGGGGCTTGTATGCATGAGACTTTGTCAAGCACACAGCGCTTGGATCTTAATTGAATGATAATTTCTCAACAGCTACCATTTAACTGTCATTATGCATTTCTGATTGACTTAAGTTTTTTTTTCATACAGTTATACATTTAAAATTCAAGAATCTCAAATTTAGCTTGAAGTCTATAAAGCAGAGGTCTCAGACTTGAGAAAGCCCTCTGGAATCGAAGGGTGAAACATCGTCAACAAACCAAACAAGTCCAGTTGCTTTGGATAATACCTTTTTGAGATGTTGACGTTATGGTTTCAGGTTGACTGGGCATTGATTTAAGCATGAGGACTGCCATTTATCCATGTGAGGACAAGAGTCAACCAATCACAGGCCGAGTATGATGTGATTAGTGAGAGTTAACAGCGGCAGTGATAGAGAATCATATAAAGGAGTGAGAGGATTCAGTGACATGATGTGTGCTAAACTGTGGAAGGTTGACACTGTAATCCAGATTCTTACTCCCAAAAGGACTAAGACGTTTATTTTCATCTTTTCTTTCGGAAGCTTGAAACCGCTGCATCTCATCTGCTCTGAGATCTGCTCTCAAAAGCGGGAATGTGAAACACTGTGATGTAACAAAGCCCAGAAAGTGAGAAAAGTTACTTACGCGGTTAGGTTAGAGAAAATATTTGATAAAAAAGTCAACTATGATCAGTTAACAAGGATTTTAAAAGATTCTTTAACTGGTCAACACTTAGTGTCCCCCCAAAGAGTGGTCAAACTCTTTTGGAGGAAAACAGTTTTAGTATTAATCCAAGATGTTAGATCAGCTGCATGAAGACATGTATACAGCTCCATGGTCAGAGCTGTAGATAAGTCACTGATGTGACAGTTCTCAGCTTTTTTATTATTTATTTGATTATTTATTATTGTGTGTACCCTCATGAGTCCAGAGTTAATATTGTTAAGATGGCATTGAATTATTTATATATTAATGAATATTAACCTATATCTACATTTAATTCTCTTTACACATGATGATGTTGTGGACTCAGACATGAGGAAAAATTTTCTATCTGGACCTCCTTAAATCCCCACCCTGCTTTAAAGGAACCAATTTAGAGATATTTATGTGTAAAACACTCAACTCAACTTAAAAAAAAACCTTCCTTACTTTTTATCAAAGGTGGAATTTTCTACAAACCCTGTGAGCTTTTCTTAATTGGTGGATTGATTTCAATACATTAATTCTTTTCTCTGTGTACCTTTTACTGTATGTGAGGTAAATATCCATCATCATTTCACAGTGTCTACATTTTCCCATTTTATTTGCTCTAATCCCTTGCAGTGGGTCAAGAGAGGAGAGAGGAGCAGAGGGAGAGTTGAGGGAGAATAATGCCATTTCAGGATAGGCCTTATTTAATTTAGTGCAGGTCGATAGAGGTTCTCCAATTGCCTCTCCCAGATTAATAAGTAACCCACACGCGCTGTCCATCACTGTCCATCTCCCATTAGGCCTCTGAAATGGGGGCCCAAATTGCCTGGCAAGGTTGACTCTGATGGAAAACACACTCTTGCACTCCTTTTCTCTCTCCATCGTCATCCATTTCTCTCCCTCACTCTTCTCTTTTTGCGATCAGGTTTCATTTTTAAGACGTACTCGCTCCAGAGCAAAACTGATCAGCTATATTAAAAACACATGATCATTAATAAATGCCTTGGGATAATGAGAATAATAGGGTTTACGATTTGTAACCTTAGTGACCAGTTATATTTGTCAGGAAGTGTGTACAGGAGAGAGAGTGATAAATTTAGACTTAAATTCAACACGCAGTGTCCAGAAAACCTGGAAATATGATGCCCTGAGAAACAGTCTGACCTCTGAGCTACAGTACTGCCTGTAAGGAAGCAGTACCTTTATACTATTTTGTGACAACTCTCTTGCACAGCTCCACAACATTATTATGATTGAGTGGATTCTCCTTCTGACAGTAATTGTTACTTTTCTTTGGCAGCTCTTGGAGCATACAGTAAAAATAAAAAAAGAGACCCTTTTATAAAACCATAGAAAACTTTGTTAGATACATAGATGATGACGATGATGATGATGTACTCTGTGA
This sequence comes from Microctenopoma stevenorrisi, assembly GCA_032270685.1. Lineage (NCBI taxonomy): Eukaryota > Metazoa > Chordata > Actinopteri > Anabantiformes > Anabantidae > Microctenopoma > Microctenopoma stevenorrisi. The sequence continues at coordinate 18,019,972 of JAUMTR010000013.1, read as the reverse complement.
CGGTGTCTGTCATAGAGTCTGCTGTCAGCTGTAGTTGATCAGCCTTGTTTGCCTTCCTGAGAAGTTAGAGACTGCTACTCATATTCTATGACCTTCATGACATTAGCAACATCACACTGCCCTTTGCTGCTTTACAGAGAATGAGAATTTGCGCCATTGTTTTCTTGGGGAATAAACAATATTATGTAATTTTACAATTAGTTTCATACGTTCCAAATTTTGGAAACAAAACAATCACCTCTGTCAAGCTTGCCTTTGGAGGGTTTTATATTTTGTGGAGGTCAGCGGTGGAGGACAGCAGTTATAATGGATTCATTCCAATGGTGACCCAGAGTCTGACTAAATCTCTCCACAGACAATAGCAACTCTCAAAACACTACTGCAGAAATACATAGTTTCCACTGCTCATCTGTCGCTAATGTTTCAAACTACTCTTGCTTTGTCAGTAAACACAATACCTATGCGAGAGATATTACTATTATGAGGTTGTAATAGCTATCATGAGGTAGTGTCTGTCAGCCTTATTCATTTGTTGTGTTCATTTTTCAATTCCAAATTTTTAAATAATCAATAAAAACGGTTCATAAAAGAAAGTTAAGCTCTGTTTGCTGCATATTGGGCGGCAAAGCCATGCCCTGGTCATAGTGCCCACGCTGCCCTCTGTCCAAAACACTGTTAACACCATTAACCCAATCAGGTGGGTTAATGCAGCAAGATGATTGATAAATAAACGTACTGTATTTTCTCCCCATACCAGCTGACAGGAAGCAGAGGTAAATGAGAGTGGTACTATGATCGCCAGGAGTGTGCGTTACATTTTCTTTATGTAACCATGTGTGAATATCAAGTCTTCTTTCAGTAGATACGATACGATACGTCTCAAATCTAGTCTAATGTTTTGCAGCCACCCATAAGTGAAAAAACGTATGTTAATTTAATCTTAATGTCCACTCCAACCTCTCCATTACTTCCTAATATTACTTCCTGATTATTTCTGAGAGCTTTTAAGTAAGATGTATGAAAGTATTTAATACAGAGACAAAGTGTATGGCTAGTTGTGTATTACTTACAAGTGCCACATGTGTTGGATAAACCCATTTTATATACAAGACATCTCTTCATTTGAGGTTTTTAGCATCATCAGTCTATTTTTATTAAACACTCAAGCTCTCGGGTTCATCTTACCGTGGCATTTTCAGTATAAGAGAAATACTAACGGCCTTGAAGCTTATTTTTTGCCTGTTCTTCTGTTGAGTGCTGTTTGCTAAATACAGCTGGAATAAAAAACAACATTTTCTCTGCACGAATTTACATTTCAGCAGGTAAACCAAACAATAACCATTTTCAGTTATAGCAAAACACATGTATTATTTTGACAATGAATAAAAAGTGCTTTCTTAAATATATTACTGCCACAGAGGCATTATTAGTCAGTGTGTTTCTAGTGCTCAGTGAAAAATGTGTGATCACTTACAGTAGCTGTGTCTAACCGTGTCTCGTCCCTCTGTCTTCTACAATGATAAGGTTTGTTGTAGCCTCATAGTTCGAAAAAATCAGTTATCATGATTGTGCCCTCCGTTCCCCCTTTGTTGTACTTTTTATACAATCTCTTAGTGCCAGACAACACGTAATAGCTGGATTTATGCATATGCCATCATAAGAAATCTAATATCCTTTCTGGGCCCTTACACACAGAAAAATAACTCTACAGAACCAAAAATGGTTCTGTAGAGTGATGCCATAGGAGAACCTTTTTTGGTGCCACAAAGAACCCTTTGAACCATGGTTCTTTGAAGAACCATTTTTTTCAGTGGTGCTTTGAAGAACCTTTAAAGGTGCTCTAAAGAACCATCAACAA
>JAUMTR010000013.1:17987982-18008489 GCA_032270685.1 Microctenopoma stevenorrisi | reverse complement strand
TATATATATAAGTTACTCTTAGTAGAGTTCAAGAGATACAATGTATACACACTGGTTTGTTGTATAAAACAGCCATGTTAATAAAGTACCTTTATTAATATTACCTTTAATTTGCTAAAAATGTGTTATGTAAAGGGGATACTGTGGACACCTGGATGTATAACATTGATTAAATTCGAATTTTCACCAAATAGTCTGCCTATCTAACACTAAGTGCTAATTTACTCTTCGTGTGATGAGACCAAAATTGGATTTGACATATTTCGTGTCCATGGGTTAACATTTCACCAAGAGCCCCAGCTCTATTTAGAAATGTCCATTCTCTCTTACTAAACCATCTGCAAATGACAACTTAAAATTTAAATAAATTAAATGCTGATTAGACCATCCCACCGATGCAGACACATGATTTGCATACTGTGTGTATAGAAAAGACTACTTGAATTGCTTTCTACCTCATTACCCTGTCATGTTCAACTACTGATTATTTTTATGTGGGGCGGTCTTACTGGAATCCAGACACCTTTTTTTGTCTTTGCTTTTAAAATTATACATTTTACCAGCAGGTGCAAATGGTTTGAGTTCTTCACAGGACAGAATAGGCTTGTTTCCAGTTATTTTTGTGTAATTGCTGTGTTTCTACCAAGCGTTATGCAAATTAAGCATGACAGATGTGTAGCTGATAATTACTTGCCACTGAATTCATGCCATGAGTGAACACTTATCCCACTATGCATGTGCTTGGTCACACATAAAGACTAATATGGGTTGTGACAATCAACCCTGTGGTACCTTATGGTCCTCCACAGGTCACAAGTTCAATTCCCTTCACAATTACAATCATAAGGAGGCACTTACAATGAGACATACTGAGGTACTGTAAGTTGTTAAGCTTAAGTTATTTACATTCAGGAAGTGTTTACTGATGTTTCTGAAGGGTGACTATACCATGGCCTTCTTACTGAGTTATGGTAGTTACTCGCTATAGGTCACTTTTCATACTGCTAGCCACAAAGCTACCTTCTACTTACTCTTCATGTTACTTTTGTTCTACTCCTGTTGAGTGCTCCTTGATTTAACATTAAGTAAAATTTTTAAGCTCCAGTTACCAACATACCTTCTGTCCTGGTAGCTCAATAGTTTAAGTGTCGGACTTGGATGTAGAAGGTCGCAGGTTCGAACCCCGTCTGACTCCTAATCTATCCCCTACCAGGTGTGTCCCGGGGCCAGACACCCAGCGCTAGCTCCCTGTAAGTCGCTTTGGATAAAAGCTTTTGCCAAGCAAAGTAGAGTAAAGTAAATATCACATACCACTTTACCTATACTTTGACATTTCTCATGCTTTGCTTTATGACTCGATCTGTGTCAAACTGGACACCACCTAGTCACAATACAGCCTTTACTATTTACAGTCATGCACACTTTGACAAATGTGACTCAGGAGGCAGGGAGAACCAGATTTTTTGCCATTGTGGCAGTTTTGGGCACCACCAACAAACATGAGTTGACTAATGTTAAGCCACTTACCACTTAAAACAATTGATACCTTGCTCTAAAAGGTATTAAAGACTACAAGATACCCTTTTATGTGTAAATTAGATGTTTAATATTTGACATTCAACACTACTTCACCACAACTGCCAATACACAACAGTCATAATTAAACCAGTACAAGAGACAGAGAGAGGAGGTGCAAGGGCACCTCTGGGAATAGAAGAAGCCATGCTATATTTCTTCAAAGAATCCAAAAGCTTAAACGGCCTGGGTAGTTCATTTAGAGCATGGAGATCCATTGCACACTTAGCGCTTTTATTCCCACCGTCCTCTGTTTTAATACTGTCAGATCCTTGTGCCCTTCACGGCTGAGAAGAGAGGAAGTACATGTTAAGTCACAGTGATCATGTAGTCGAGTGCAACTTACTTCTCTCAGAGTTCTCCGTCCCTCCATTTTAAATGATGTTAATGCAAATCAAGTGGAAGTGGAGGGCCAAGTGCAAATATGTGAGATGAATATCAATAACTACTGTTTAATCTAGACCCCAGAGTGACTGTCAACATTAAAAGCGATTTGCCAGTTACGGATAATGACAAAATGTATTTCAAATGTGTTGGAAACAGAAATGGAACCAGTGTGTGTTTTACTGTTCTGGTGTGACTGTCTGTCAACGAAATGTTAGCATAACCCATCGTTGGGACTAAGCTACGCTGGGAATTTGCCATGATTGTAAAAAAAATATTTATACAGAATTTTTTTCAATGAATTTCTGTATAAATATTCCATTCTTTTTTTCAGGAAGATACTGTTAAAATACAGTAAATTATTTTTTTAAATACAAGTTCTAGTGTGCATCAGGTTTGCCTAGAAGGCCAACACTGTGTTAAATTATGGTCTAATACTAAATGTTACTTTATGGTGAACTTCCATTAAAAGTATTATTTTTTTCTATGATTTTACAGTGAATCATTGGTAAAATTACAGTTCTGCACCATAATAAAGACATTTCCAAATATTAACATTTTTACTTAACACTTAAGTTTAATTTACATAATTGGAAGCTTCCTTAAATAATAGCACAATGTTGCTGATTTGGATGTATGCACTTGTTTTTGGTAAAAATGAAACCATTAATTACCACTTCATATACCATTCTGTATATTGTTGCAAATATGTCTGAGATTTGAAGCAAGTCACTAAAACTGCTTCCTGTAACAGCATGTTTATAACCGTACAAGCAGAGAAATAGCAACATATTATCCTAACAGTTAGAACAAGACAAACAAATAATAGGACGTGTAACCTAAAGAATGTTACATAGAGAAATAGAGAAATTATGTTCATACCCAGAAGTACCCAGAAGCCCCTAAGCCATGCCCACGTCTCACAGTTCACTGTAATATAAAACAGATAATGTTAACAACTATAAAAAAGATTTACTACACTGTTTACCTACAATGTCTTCATGTTGGAACCTTACAAGTTTTAATTGAATATTTCTTTTTTTGATGTTGTTACAGACATTAACTGTAAAGTAACAGATATATTAATTTAGCATAATGTAATGGTGACCTTTAGTAAAGCAACTCTCAAAACCATTTCAAAATGGCACAACCATGTAAAAAACTGTAGATTTTATATGATGTAAATTACACATTTTTCCTTTGATTGTAAGATACCTGGCATTGGCAACTGTTAATTTAGTGTATGTAGGTTAGTCTTCTATAACAAGATAAACAGTGGGGTTGCAATTCATTTCATTCACAATACATCTAAGACCACTGGAGAACAGCGCTTAGCTCAGCATGTGACTCACAGTGGACCATGTTGCTGACATTGCATCTCAGAGTCAGACCATGGGAGCTCAGAGCTTGATTTAAACTGCCATTACTTGCTTAATTTCCTCCTTAATTCACATTCACAGTTCACATCATGTTGTCATGCTCTGTCCATGCACTGTACTGTACAGTTTATTAATTTGCTGGTTTAAATTAAGTTTAATAGATATAAATAGATAAACCTACATTTGTTAAACAAATAAACAGGCGCAGGTGCCACATGTTTCTACCTCTGTTCCACCAGATCATACATCTTTCTTGGTTTTCTTAAGCTTCATGCAAGGACAATGCAGAAAAGTTAAACAGATATAAGGATGAATTTTCCATTAAAAAAAATACAAGCAAAACTAATGTTTTAACATTTTTATGGGCTCTCATTCAAGCTGCACTCTCGCCCATGGATAAATTACAGAACACATCTATTGGGCACAGGCACAGACCCATTTTTATTACACCAACATGCAAACAAAACAACAAAAAACATACAAAATAAATGCAGTGAGACAACAAATGAACCAATGTGAATAACAAAAGTACTAGCTTTATGGATTCTGACTATAAGTGTTGAAATCGCTGTAGCCACTTTCTTCCTGTCAATAGGACAGGGAGAACAACACATAATTTGCATGAAATTTCAGTGTAACTTCAGATATACCATCATCATAGATGACAGCACAGGAAATAGTACATCCACAGACTTGCTAACATGGGTTATTTCTCCTTATTGAATTCAAGGCTTTAAGGATAGAGAGTGTCATACGCTTACATATTGCAAAGCCCCTTGAAGAGAATGTATGGGGCGGTCTCAAGGATGATTTGAACAATTGGATTCCAATCCGTGTCAAATCCATGGTAGATGCATTTAGACTCCAAAGGCACATCCATTGACTAAGTGTAAATAGGGTCTTCGACTGATTAGTAAACCACTTTGAACAAAGGAAAAGTGGGCTGTGGTTTGGTTTTTTAAACAAACCATGCATGAAATGAAACACTTTGCAGTTGCCCCATGTAGGAGCTAAACTCCAATCCATGAAATTGATGTCTCTGATTAGTGTCTTTCACAACCTCATGAGTGTTGGTGTGGGCTTAAAATACAGTTAACAAGTCCAGCTCCCAGTTCCTCATGGTAGTTGATACAAGCTTTCCAATCGAAGCACTGTCAGATTATTTTAACCTTATGTTGTGTTGCAAAGAAATGTGGTTTATTATTTTCTTATCTTACAGTTTCACTGAACACGTCCATTCAAGATGGCCTATTTAATCTTAGAATCAAAAGGTAGAGATAATCAAGGGAGAATGGTTCAGACAAACCTATAGACAGTTTCCGTTTTAACTAGCAGTCATGTCATTGTTATTCTGGAATCAATAGACACTAATAATAAAGACAAAGCCAATTAGGAAAGAGAACAGGCATAAATGACATCAGCAACCAAAAAAGAAAACTCTCCTGAGTCCAATTAGCTGTCAGATATTCCAATGTGGTCGCACGATCAATAGATAGAGACAAAGAAAAATAGTCAAATTGGACATCTCTGGTCAGGATAATTGAGGTCATGAAGCCATCGCACATCTCACTGTGACTTTGGAATAAAAATAAGCAACAGTTAAGTCTCCCATCAGGAAAACAGGAAGGACAAATCGGATAGAGAGGATACTTATATGTTCAATATTTGCCAAAACTGCCTCACCAGGGAGAGTCAGAGCTTCATATGCACAGACAAAGTCAAGTTGAGTGCTAATTGACCTGGTCCCATCTGACAGCTTTAGCAACATGGCAATGCATGTCACAGGGGAAAATGGGGCATTTTGCATTATACCTTGATTCTAAACTCATCAATATCTTCATTACTTCCTTCTGTACCATTCATGTGTATCATTATTTTTGTTAAAGCCGCTGAATGCATTGTATGTACTGTAGTAAATTTCCATACACCTTCACTCTAGTGGATTCCTTCCGAAGTCACATTCTCCAGGTTTTGTTTTCTTTCCAAAATTATGGTGGAACAGCAAGGTAAATTATTTTATTTTCTTTCCTGTACAAGAAGGAGATATTTGGGTTCAAAATCATGAGATAAATAAGAGACAAATGTTCCGGATTTTATTTTTTATTTGATGGCTTTTACAACTAAATGCGATAAACAACATGTGACATTTGAGCCAGCAATTTACTGACATAACCAACTTGTTAGTTTCTTCTTTTATTTCCAAGCATTAACTGGAGTCTCCATCAGTTCTTTGTCCCTTTAATCTCCACTTCAGAAGAAAGGACCAAGCCCTGCACTTTGTTTACATTAATGAAAGCACTCTGGTTATCATGTTGATTTATCCTTTTTAGCAATATTATCTATCTGCTGCTACTTTGCATGAACATTGTATTAACTTATAAACTATAAACCAGCCGTGGTGGCTTATGGTTTGAGGGATTGCAATGCATTTCTAATTTAAATCAGTACTGGTAATGATAACTATTAGTGTTTCTATGCATATGCATATGGACCCGTGGCCACTAGAGGGCCCCCAATCTACCGCTTTTCAAATATTTTAGAATTAAATGTAATTCAAAAATCTCTCAGATTATGTTTGCTCGGAAACGTTGAAAGAAACTTCTGTAAAGCGTTGGGAATAGTTTCTGGTATTGCAGAAATAGCTGCACCGGAGTATTAACTTCAGCTTGCTCTTACCCAGTTTACTATCATTGAGTGAATAAGTTAGCTTTTTGCAATTAAAACGTGCTCTTGCATGCGGATTCATCATGACACGGGTCAAAGCAAACCTGACATAAGTGACTTCATTCACTAACTAGATTTTAAAGCAGTGCATTTGTAAGTCACCTTTGCTGTCAACTCACTCTTTCCCACTGGAATTTTCACATTATCAAATTCATCAGTTCTTGGGCACTTCTGTCAATTTTTTGTATCCTGGCATCTTAAAAATCTTTGATTTGCAGATGCCATTTTAAACTTTGTAAATGTCTACATTTCATAGAGAAGGATGTTATTTTACCTGTATTTCTGTTTTATTGTTTTGTTTTTTGTGTATGTTGTAATGAGGTCAGTTGTCTTTGTTCTGCTAGTTAAAATTAAAAACATTTTCTTGTAATGTTGATGATATATCTGCTAAGAGCCGGGATGGGAAATTCTGCTTATGTAAATAATTAAAGTGGTGACTTACTGTACGTGACCTTATCCATAGAGAAAATATGCAAGTACCAGCAATTAATTAAACCCACCAATAAAATATAGAAATTCTAATCATAATGAACGGATTTTTATATGGATTATACAGATTTTTCTCTGCAACATTTATGCTGCACATTCTGCTCCAAACGAGCTTTTACACATCATTCTTCACACTCTTGCATAGCTAGTGTGCAACATCCATTATAAAATCTGTCCTGTGTTTTGTCTATAAAAGTTTTGTCTATATATTTGTTCAACTTGACTTTTAAAGGGTTTCATCTTCAATTCTGTTTTAAATAATAATTGTGGTTTTGTCCCCAGTAGAGCATTTATCTTTGGTTGTAAAGGATAAAGCGAAAGCTAGAGAGAGCCAGAAAGGGCGATAAAAAGAGGGTGATGTCCCTTGCTCTTACTGCCATGCTACGTGCCTCCAGACACAGCTGTCCTGGAAAGCTCTAGGTTGTATCCAGACAGATACATTCGCAGCCTGAGTGCCTGCAGGCTCTTTCAGGACCAAAGTGTCACTAAAACAGAGAGGCTCAGTTTTGCAACACTTTGAAAATGGCTCAGGGTGATGGAGCACTGACATCGCTCACGATGAAAACAAAACCTCTGTGACCTTTTAATGTTAGACTGTGTGACAGAAAGCACATGAAGTAACAGTGGTTGTTGGCTGTGAGTGCTGTTGACTGACTTCTTCTGAACTTCTTTGCCACAGAGGTGAGAGAGGAGAAAGGGTGAAAGCTGTGAAGGTGCGTGTCTTAGAAGCAATTGAAAGAATCCATGATGATTTTTAAGGTGAATAAACATTATACATTTATATGCAGTTCTTTGGCAGAATATTTCATCCAAAGACAATACAAGGTATAAAGTGAGCAAAACAGAAATGTTTCAGGTGTTGGTCAGTTATAAGGGAACAATTGATTTAGGAATTTGTGTAAAAGTCTTATTTTCAATTGTTTTTTTTATATTGGAAGTGAGACTGCTGAGCACTCAGACTTATCCCACTGAGCTGAGTGTTATAGGGAAATTATGGTTCTGAGGTGGGAGACTGCTGCTGTTGAACTAAACGCTCTGTAGCTGACTATCAGAGCTTTGACCCTTATTTGGGCGGCTACTACAAGATGCTGCTTAGTGGATCATCAGGCGAGTTGTCACTGTGAAGCCCCTTGGTCCTGTTAGCAGGGCGTGACAGTGGTTGTGAATGATGATGGGTGATTGCATGAGGAGTTTGGAGTTTTTTTGTTCCTTGTAATCACTGTTGCATATATGAAATATGGAATCAGACATAGATGAAAAGAAGACAGAATGCACAGCGCCTGTATCCTGAGAAGAGAACAGCCTCTTATTCATAATAATAATAATTCTGTCTAAAAATGTTCTGTTATTCTAATAATGATCATGTTTCATGCTTTTTAGTGTGTGAATAAAACCATCAGTGCAAACCTTAAATCAATGCTTCCTGAGCTATTAGTTAAATGGAAACAGAAACAAACTTTCCTCAAACCATCAGCAGTGTTCCTGAGTTTCTAATGTGGTTCCTGCAGCACTGGATATATTCTAGCAGTGGGAACGGGCTGATTGTGGAGCATTTAATAACCTGTAAAGACATATTTTCATCAGGAGTTTGTGGAGAGCATCACAGATTAAAGCAAAAGTGAATATTCAACTTACGGTACATTTGCCAGGTGGTCAGAAAAACAACTTCAAATGAATGCTAATGTTGCTGTGTGTCTGCTGGATGTGTAGCCAGCACATGTGTCACACCAGTTTTGCAAGATGAATACTTCCTAGTGTGCCTTGCTGGAAAAAAGATCTATTAATGCACCTTTTAAATAAGAAAGATTGATAGATGTGGACGTCAAAGATTTTTCTAGCACCCTGTGTAGTTGACAGGGAATGACAACAACACCAGACTTATACTGTGAGACAACTCTGCCATATGTGAGCCAACTTCTCTTGTGGCCTAGCTGCCTTTGTGATGTGTGGAGAAACACTGCTGCAGCGGTGTTCCTCTGGACAGCAGCTTTCACGCGCACCTGCACGCCCACACACGCACACGCGCATACACTTAGAGCAAAGCATGCTCCAGCTTTGTGATACATGTACTGCACCTGCTGCTCATTAGCCAGCTTGCAGGTCAACAACAGATGTGTGCATATTCTCGCTTCAGGGCATGACTGTGGAGTGCGGGAAAAGATTCCATTTTAACCCGTCGTTTGTCCAGCAGCAGTCACGAGCAGCAGATAAGGCTGTTGTCTTAGATGTAAATCATTGCCATCTGCTGCATTGGAGGAAGTTTATCTCGACTAGGGAGCCATTATATTTAGCCTGGACCACGAGGGACTTTGCAAAGAAAGTTTGAAGGCAGTACGTGTGTGTCTATTCAGGCAGAGCCTGGTTGGAGAGCCATCTTTATTTTTAGAAATAGGCATTTGGCAGGTATGGTTTAGCAAAAAAGCAAGTGGAAAACATATGCATGACTCTGTCTCCTTGAGTGGGTGGCTCAAGAAGAATTATGTGCATCTAAAAATTTCTCAATTTCTTTTTTTTCAATAAACATGCCTTTTCTGAAGGAATTGCTAATACACAACTTGTGTGAAAAGATTTTAATGGAGGGTTGTTTATAGCTGATTCACTGTCACTTGTGTGCATTCCTAAATGCATTTAAGGCTCCAGGGCTCTACGTTGTTTAGCTAGTCCTGTCAAGAGGGCTGAAAGGGTGTTGAAGAATGATAATGTTGTAAATGCATTTTAGTGCACAACTAAACGTGTACAACCAAATATACCTCCCCCCCCGGCACATTTATTGAAATGTGGAGCACACACAAAAACACATGCACGCAGACCTTTTTAAAGTGGAGCTAAAATACCAAGATGGGGGTGTTTTCAGAACATGGTGTTCCACGGTGGCGCATGGAATCTGTTTGCATGGTTTTCGTGTTCACTGATCGTACTCCCTCCAGCAGCCAAATCTTTATCTCCAAAGTAAAGTGTTGCCAAAACGCTTCAGGCATAAATCCTTCAGAAGAATGAATAGTCCACTGTTGGCATGGCACCACTGTCCAACCATGTGTCTTTCTAAAAGGGCCTAACGAGACTACACAATGTACTTAGTAGAAGTTCATATAATTAATGTCTGGACAGTGATGTAGTATGTTTTTTCTATTCTTATAGTCTGCACTCGAATCATTTTTTTACGTTCAAGTTGAGTCTACAACTTTACTGCAACACACATTGATGCTATGAACCAGGTTTTACACTAACGCATTTTCATTTTGGCCAGGTTTGCTTTTGGTGCAACATTACTCCACATGGTAAGAAAATGGCCAAATCAGCTGCTGGCCTCATAGGTCTGGTGCAGTTTGCATTCCGATGTACAATATCAAGATGTGTAGGAAACACTACCTTGTGACACACCTGTTGAATGCGTTCCAAAAAGGTGGCCAGCTATGTTTTCATAGCCTAGATCATCCAGCCCTCACCTCTGCTAACTCCAGTAATGCTATCTGTAGCAGGCACTAGAGAATCTCCACACATAGGAGCAGATTGCCAAAATACAGTTACACATCAACAGAACTACATACCTCTTTGTCCCCAAGCCCCCAGTCGCTGTCTCCTTTTTTCAAAGAAATCAAGTAGGGACAGTTGTAGAAATTGTATTACCCCATCCCTGGCCTAATACAGGCTCACCAAGGGGGCTCCCCTCAGGTTTGTGCCGTTCATAAAGAGCGCTGTGGCTGCAAAATGCCACCATAATCCAGGTTCATAACAGGCTTGTGCTTGCATGACACCGCTGAGGTAGGATTGTGCTGATTTGGGGTTATATGAGTGCAAAAGTGTAGGTGAGGTAATATTTATACTGTAGATCCAAGTTTGTGAATCCTAAATACAGAGGAAAAATCCAAGAAGTTTGGCAGGAGAGGAATATAGAACATGGCACACATCCCATAGAGTGAAAATCACACAAAAATTAAAGTAATGACATACTTTAATGACACCCATGGGGAAATTATTGTTAGACGGCTGCCAGACAGTACATTCCGACGCTACTACGGCTTTAGTGTCTTGTCCACATGTAGCCACTACTGTCACCACTGAGCTGCTTGCCTCCACAATGAACACCCCTAGAATTTTAAATCTAAGGTAGAGCCACACATATTTTCAGTAAAGGACATGAAACAATATATAAAACACATATAATGAAATGTCAGTTATGATGTGTGTACTGACCTTTGCTGCAGCTGCTTCTCTTTTTTTTACAGTGTAATTTCTAATGTTTGCTGGTGATGGCCCACTCCACGTGTATTTAGATTTTTCATTAAAACACCATTTCCAGCTATAACAGGAACTAACAACATTTGATTTCTAATTAGTTGATGCTATAAATGAACATTTTAGTAGCATACTGTACAGTGAAAGCATAAACATGCTGACACTTCTGTCTGACTTACATTTCCAATCACTGACAAACACACCCCCAAGCTGAATTGCCTCATTAAAAGAACATGATGCAATTTGGATCAAATAAGATAAGAAGCCACATTAGCTTGCCTATAAGGGACCCATCCATAGTGACCCACCGTCTGCATCGAGCTGGCCACACAATGCACTCCAAGGCTTGAAACAACATTGATTAAGGGGCATTTCAGTCTTTCCTGCTAGCAGGGAGGAGCAGAATGTATCCTTCTAAAATATCAATTAAGTTGCCCGTTTCTCCAGGAACTACCCCAAAAGAGCAACAAGACATAGAAACACGTAATAATCAAAGTTTAGAGGAGCTAAGACGTCCAAGGGCAAGAGCAGTGATGGCATTAAAGCTTAACCAGTGACGGTGTACATCTTCTGCCAAGACTGTTTGTTTACACCAGCTCTTCAATGTGAATGAAATTAGTTAAAGAGACTAAATCAGGATTAATGCTCACCAGGACTGGCAAGTTTTACAAAAATCTGGAGATGTTATAGGGCTAAATGTTGTTAGCCCATGTCTGTCTGTTCATCCAATAACTGCAGTTTTTCTCTCTGCACTTTAGCTGTGATTATGCCACACATCTTAAGGCAAAATGGTGTTTTGTTTTTGTTTTAAAGGTGTTTAAAACAAATTGCCGCATAGTGAATCTTCAGCCACACTGCTTCCTTCACTTTTCCTGTCTCTAAGTTCTCTCACTTATTCTCAGCACTCCTTCACTGCTTCACCTGCCTGCTCCTCCTTCCCACCGATCTTCGCTTTCTTGCTCCCCACCGTTTTCTCTCCTCTCTCATTACCCCTCTCTTGTGTCTTGGCCAGGACTAGTTCGCACTGTTTTAGTATCGATTAGAGGCTTCCTCTTGGGTGTGGGACTGCCTGTGTTTGATCTAACGAAGCTGAGATTTGTTCACATTTCTCTCCGCGCCCCTTACGGGATTTTTCTTCACGATGCCTCAGCACCTGATGTTGAGTTTCCTTTATGATAGCCCACAGCCATCTGCTTACTTTCAATTAGATGTGGAACGCATGCTATTTCCTTCAATTGATTAAGCTCTAGCTTTTGGGTGTGTGTGTGGAGGGTGCACTTTAAACTGTGCAAAAGCAATGCAATAAAGCAGAAAGTGAAATTTCTGTGACTATCAGCCTCCACCTGATGTGTGCTGCACAGAACAGTGCTGCAGTTCAGCACTTACATACACATACAACCATACAAAGGCACGTGTGTGTGTGTGTTCTATTGTGATATGTTCCGTATACATACACATTATGGCAATTCTTTGCATTTGATTAAACTGCTGTTCTGCTGTTCCTTTTTTTTACATCACATGTCATACACTCACAAGCCAAAAATCACTTTTACATTACATTACTATTCTGCTCCACTTCTCCACACGGTCTTGAGAACTACGATGATGGAGAGAAAATACTTAACAGCAAAGCAGGATGCACAGCATTAAAAATGGAAAACTGTTGTATAGTGGTTGCATTTACTTGCAACAAAGCAGGACAATGCAATAATTAACAATATTGCAAAAATGAAATAAATAAATAAAAGTGTAAAGCTATGTGTGTGTGTGTGTGTGTGTGTGTGTGTGTGTGTGTGTGTGTGTGTGTGTGTGTGTGTGCATACAAACTATAATGTGCATTGACTGATGTGTTATAAGTTCCAGTGGACTGTGGCAAAACATACTTCAAAACAGCAATACAAGGTGCAGTAAAAATGAATTAATGTAGCAAGTACCTTTCTATTCACATATACAGTAAAATTTTTGTGCAGTAAAATACCAGTCAAAGTGTAAATGTACGTAATTCTGTAGCTCCTCCAGCTCGTTCCTCTACAGCTCTATGAAATGTTCTGTCATCCTCTAGCTCGCTGTTTTGCTTTTCTTCTTCACAGCTTCTCTGCTCTGTTTCAGTCTCACTCCTCTCACCAGCATCGGTTCCAGCTGAAGAAAAAGAAGCAAACACTTTGGTAAGAATCTCAGTGCTTTGGTTACTGAAACACAGACAGATCGTTTAACGCTGCACCAATGGCTCATAGTACCTGTGGTCAATAAAATAATGATTAGTTTGCGTCACACATTTCTTGTCATTGCTTTAACTGACTACAAAATAAAAGCGCTGGCTAAAAGCATAGTCAACAATTGGGCTTTGCCTCCTAGAAACCAAAGTTAATGCCTTTACTGGAGATTTGCAAAGGCACTAACTTTGCAAAACCTTTGCAGCAATCCAATTGTCCTCAAAATTTTCACTTTCTCTGATTTAGTGCTCTGTTTGCCACAAACAATACATTTCCGATCCAAGTGATGGGTTGGGAACGGTTATTTGACATTTAATTATACAGCAGCCGAGTGTTGCGGGGAAATAGGACATATTGTCCATCAAAGTGAAAAGGGGCTTGAAGTGTGGGAGAGGGAGACAGGATAAATTGGGGCACACTTGGCCACAAAGACGAGCTGTCAGTCAGCGGCCTCATTTGTGGTCTACAGCTCGCACCTGCCACGGCTCGTGATGTGTCTCTGTTGCACACGCACACACATGCTTCACCTACTGTATATGCACACACACACATGAAGACAGTGCATCAGTAGACAATCCACTTCAACACAGACTCTCAAAGACAAATGTGCTCGGGTCCAATCAGACACAGACAGATGCAGATGCTGCTCTCTCTGAACTCCAGCTGGAGAGAGGGAGAGAGCCACGATGCACTTTCTTGAACTCCCATGATACTAGCAGTCAGCCGCTGGGTATCTCCTCTTCTGCACCGCCCTCCAGCTCATCCTCTACCTACTCCCCTCCGTCTCCCTGTCTTCTCTGTTTTCTGCCTGTCAGCAAAACAGATGTGTGCTCAGAACAAGACAGGCACCAACGCCCCCATCATTTGACGTTATTGAATACATCCAAATGCACTGAGGATGCTGAGACAATGAGGCATGTGTGTGTTCATATGTTATCTTCTATCTGAAAGCCAACTGTCTCAGAGACAGCTTAGTCTCCTGTAACAGCTGTACCTGGTCTGAGTTTTATTAACACAACAGCTGCAATTGGAAGAAGTTGTTGTGTGTTCAAACAGAGGCTGCAGATCTTAAAAGAGAACATGCAGATTTCTTCAGTGCAAACTATCTGACCTGCCTTCACACCAAAATAACTTGTTTTGCCAAGCAGGCTGTGGCATTCAATTCTCTCCCTTGCATCGCTTAAGGCAGGAAGAACCCGAGGAATACATGATTTATTATTCTGTTTTGCATTGATTCACTGCATCCAATGACATTCATGCATAATAGACGTGAATGTGAAATCGGTGCCCGCGAGGAAAGAGCCATTGTTGGATGTTTTTTTTTCGGTCAGGTGGCATTGAAGCAGGCTTTAAAAGGGAAGACCTAGGACTGCACCCACAGGGGTTTTAAGGAGTCCTGTTGTTTCAAGGTAGTTTCCATGACAAACAACGGCAGGATCTATCACCTTGCATTGATCTCTGCACCACATATACTGTACCTATATTGTGCTTTTTTTATTGTCACAACCTTTTCTCTACCCACTTGTTTTTGAGCATTGTGTTGTATTGTTTAAAACAACAAAGACATTAGGTGTGTATTGTGTGAGATGGTTGTGTTTGTGAATGTGTGGCATGTAATGGCCGAGGGATGATAACATCGCACTGTGCCGTATACACATAATCACTTATTGATTCTCCTGTTGTCAGCAGAGCTATAAATTTGCCCCATCATGGACTCCTCCTGGCAGCGGTCACTGAGGGCTCAATCTATGCAAAGTACCTCGGTGCTGATGTAAAGTGTAACTGTGTGCACGTGTGCGTTGCATTTTCTTCACGAGCAACTGTGCAGTCTCTCAAGCGTCATGGCTTCACCATTGTTATGCCTCCGAGCTGGCGGCAGCTGTGGCCAAAGGCATCTTGTTTTCTGGTTGTCCATCCGTCTGTTCCATTCTTGTAAATGTGAAAGGTCCAGAACGTCTTAAGGAAATTTCTTTAAAAGTGGCACAAACGTACTTTAATAGTTTGCTTCTCCAAATGACTGAGAGGTAGATTTATCAAAAATACACTGATGTTTTGATATTTTTAACACACTCTTATACAGACACACTTACACAATTCTCACTTGGCATAACAGGTCTATACAAATAATGCTAATTAATTTGAAAATGTAAACATCATCAAAACTGAATTATGAACATGCTCTTTCTATCTCCACAGCTGTCTTTAGATAATCAGGCTCCTGTCAAGAAACAAACAGCAGATGGAAATAATGCATTAGGAAGACTTTTTTCTGCTCCGTCTCCTGAAACTAATTATTAAACTGAATGTCCATGCACATCCTAACCAAAGTATGTGGGAGTGACCGTTCATTTTCTGATGTAAAATAATAACAGCCTCACAGATTGTGCTCGTCTTCTTACTGTATTCTTGCTTAACTGTCTGGCCTATAAACAATCTGACCTTATAAGCGTCATGTCAGCTCAGCTGAATAAAACATTTCGACAGGGTTGCTAAATAAAGGGACTGCTTTACATCCAGCATGAAGAATAGGGGATATGATGTTGACCAAGGACTTCTCTACATACTCTTCATTAATAGGAATTATATGAACTAATGCAATAGAAAAAGTACAACTTAAATAACACAATGAATGAGACTGTATGACAGTTATGCATATTGTGTTTTCGTGGCATCAACACTTTAATCCTCCAAGTAAAGAATCTAGCACTTAGCACAAATTATCAATCACAGAAACTACATGTGCAACAGAGGTGCAAATTACATTCAGTATCTTTGCTTCTATTCACAGGTGTCACATTCAAAGGTGATGTAAAGATTCACAGGGACCCAAAAGACCAATTTAGAAAATCTTCTCCGACATGGACTTCTGAGCTGTTAAGTTCTTCAATGTATTCATGCATTTTCAAAAAGGTAGAAGTGCTGAGTTGTAGAATAACGTGGCAGATGGAGTGAAAAGTTTTAAGATTACATGATGGGTATATAGAGAATTTATATCATACATATACTTCAATAGTACTTGTATTAGCATGGTTCCCGGTGAACATGCAGAGGCATGTTTTGCTAAATGTAGTGGCTCTAAATTATTGGGCCAGTGCAGTCCTGGAGGATTTACCCCAGCTGAAAATGAACACCGAGACTTAGGCAGAAAAAGGGGATAATCAGTCACTCATAATAAACACTTAGAGCAAGACACAGAAACAGATGGGTGTATGGGCTCACTGACAGTGATTACATTCAGGAGATTTATTAATAATAGCTGGATACAGTAGAGGCAGAACACAGCCTAGTGTTCACGGTTTTACTCGTTTGTGGCTGTGCTTATCGCTTGAAAGATTGTCATTTGTTAGTGAGAACACAAATTATGATGAGTATGAGGTATGGTGCACAGTAAGATGTCCACGTGGTTAGCAGGCTAGCAAATGAATTCATTGGGTGTGTACATATTTCCATTGTTATCTGCGCTGCAGCTGCCGCTGCTATACTCGCATGCTGTAGCATCAGCTTGAAGCGACTTTATTTTTATGTCTTATCTTTTTACCATCCCATTTCCTATTTTTCATTCATTTTAGGTCGGCTAGTTCAGCTACACACCCACCTGCTGACATGCTCCCACTTTATTAGACTGATGTGATTTAAATCAAAGAAGGTTAATGGCAAATCTTCCTTGCTGCAGATTTTTTCTTAAAATGGATAATCTTTAAAATTAGTAGTAGAGGTTTTACCAAACAGTAGATTATTTTCCTTCCCTCTGGCTTTTACATATGTTAATGTGATCACCAGACTCTGGCCCAGGTGGTCACATACGTGAAGCCAGAGGGGAGGACAACCCACAGGTGACCACCAATCCCCAACCCGAGAGGTCTACAGGGTTTATAAACCTGCTACTCACACCAGTCTGTCAGACAGAGAAAGCCCTCTTGAATGGAAGGTGAAACATCGTCAAGACACCAAACAGGTCCAGTTGCTTTGGATAAAACCTTTTTGAGATAACCATGACCTGGATGACCTTCACAGATATTATTTTCTGACCATCAACCGACAGTTGGTCCATTTAGTCATATGACACACTACTGTATATTGGTAATTTCTCAAAGTAATTTGAGAAACCTTCATAGTTTGAAGGTTGAGTCCCACTTGTAATGGCTGATGCTGATAAAATCATACTACTGAAAAAACTTACAGTTACAGTAAATAAATAGAGGTGGCAGACTTAAGGTGGGAGACCAACATCAGCTCCCTCCTCAGAAAGGCTCAGCAGAGGATGTACTTCCTGCAGCAGCTGAAGAAGTTTCACCTTCCTCGGGAGCTGCTGATCCAGTTCTACTCTTCTGTGATTGAGTCCATCCTCTGCTCCTCCATCACAGTCTGGTTTGGAGCAGCCACTGCACAGGACAAACACAGACTGCAGCGCACAGTCAGAGCTGCAGAAAAAATCATTGGTGCACCTCTGCCCTCACTTCAGGACCTGTACACCTCAAGGGTCAGAAAGCGGGCAGAGAAAATCAGCACAGACCCCTCACACCCCGGACACGACCTCTTCCTGCTTCTTCCCTCTGATAAACGCTACAGAGCCACGTTTGCTAGAACAACCAGACACAAGAACAGTTTCTTCCCTCAGGCAATATCTGTTATAAACAACTGATTGCTGCTGCTATATGGACACAAACTGCACTCAACTCAGCACACTGCACACACACACACACACACACACTGTCTTGTCTTTCCGTCTTGTTACAATTTGTTTGTGATTTGTCTTTAATTTATTGTTTTTAATGCATTTATTTATGTCTGTACTGTCCTACAAAAGCTAGAGACGACCAGAAGCAAATTCCTTGTATGTGCAACATAAATGGTGAATAAAGCTGATTCTGATTCTGATAAACTAAAAGTACAGTTTATTTAAACTGTAAGACAGAAGGACACCTTATATCTCATTTATATCTTATAGTTTATAGCTTAGCTTAGTTTCCTTAAAAGAGATAATGATACAATAAATAGTTTATTGTGTATTTGTGGATATTTTGTTGACTCCATTTACATAAAGGGGATTTCAACAAACTTCACTGAGGAGGTCCTGCACTGACACCCCGAACAAGATCTCTTACTACTCCATTACCTACATGTAAAATCTTCTAGATCTGCCACTGATCTGCAGCCATCACTGAGCTGAAGAATGTCATCACTGTATTCTGCAGTTACTGATCTAAATACTGAAGTGCCTTTGAGTGATAAATCACTTACTGTATGTGTATATTATTTCTGATACCAAGCCTATTGACACTTTGACACCATTATTAATACTCAACACAAGACGCTGGTACCTTGAGGGTCAAGCTGTGCGCCCCTAGACAATGACAAAATGATGTTCTCTTCTACGTAGACATGAAGAACTGGGGGTTATCGAGTACATTTCTCATCGCATATGTGAAACACGTTTCTGTCCAAATGCAATTCTCAGAAATGAAAGCGAGAAGAAGCACGCTAACTTTCATCTGTTGCCTCTGACCAATATGTCAAACTGTGTTATACATACCAAGCTGGAGTTCAAAACAACCAAAAGTCTCAACCATCCATTCAACCATAAAGTGGAATATGTCTTTAAACACACTGCAGTTATGTGAAAATTCAATACTTTTGTCATCCAATGCTCTTTTCTGCTGTATGGCCATCAGGCACGGAAAGAAAACAAGTCGACTGCACTTGTGTTGAATATCAGAAAGTGGAGAACTTGGGAGGTCGTTGTCTGGGCCATATTTCTCTCTGGATTGCCTCAGTGTCACCCACTCACGCATGCTGAGAGCAGTTTGTTTGAGCTGTGTGAGAGAGACGACCTGATCGATATGCACCAGTGTCGATCCAGCAACACAATATAGTTGATGTGGAGATATATATACTTCGCATGTATGTTCCTATGAGTGGTTTGTGATAACAATGATCATCCATTCAATGTTGATACTTAACATATCAATAAAACTCCAAATGGGTAACATATTTTTTGCCCGCCACAGTATCTGATCTACAACTTCCCATTTTCTTATCTGCAAAAACATCTGATCTTGCGGGACAACATGCAGCTTTGTGACTCCAATGTTATTAAAGTTTTTAATGATTGGCCTGAGGCACTCACAGCCCACGGTAAAAGTCAGGCTAACTGTGGGCTCACAAAAAGACACAAGTCAGAGCACCAGTGGTGTCTAAGGTTTGTGATGGCGGTACATTGAATGTGTCTCCCTCGCCCTGAGCTGTTCAGCAGCCCAAAACTGAGGTTTGCTCACCACTAGAGTGCTATCATTTCACAAAACAGTGTCAGAGTTCCAAATGTAATGTTGACCTGTGAGTAAAAGTAAATTACTTTTTTTATATCTATTTGTTGGTTGCCATGGTAACAGACACAGAAACTAGATCCTGAGCTCTAGAAACCAGAAACTGGCAACATAAAGACACAGCCTACACATAGGTGGCTGTGATCTGCATGATTGAAAGTCAATTTACTCTCAGACTTGACCAATCGCATGAAGGCTGCTTACACGCCACAAAGAAAATAAAAAAAATGCAGTCAAAACATAATTTACAAGAAAAGAGAGATTCTGGCATTCAGACATACAGTGTCCTAATGCAGACGTCTCGGTATGAAAAAAAAAACATTTCACATGGCTCTATTTGCACTTCTTAAAACTGTCTTGTTTTAATCTTCAAGTTATTTTTAATATTTTTAAAACAGGCGGATACGGCTCAGACGTGGGTGACTGCCTAATTGGAGGGGTGGCCGCTAAATCCTTCTGTGCACATGCTGTGCACTTGGCAAGACACTGACCTCATTTACACTTGATTTTAAAATGCACATAGGCAATTAGATCACAAGTGGACGGCACAATACAAGTGTAAACGTCCACCAATACATATTGAGATCCAATCACTCAAACCACTTGCCAAGGTGGCATTTCACCACATGCTTTTGTTGTGTTCTCAATGAGAACAGTACGATATGTCATCAGTGATGGATGTGATGGTTGTTAGATGGCAGTATCGATAGAAAGCTAGATGCAGCCGGCCCAGTGTGGAACATGCCTGTCATGACGTTGTCAGTGCGGTAACAACCTAGCAAGACAGTGTATCGTTAGTGAAAGACTAACAAAATCAGAATAGAAGTCATCTGCTGGACGCCTTGAAGACGCAGTTACACAGATAGCTGTGAACAGCTACGCACTGAAACGCATTTTAAAACCAAGTGTGCGCTGAACTGAATGGTCCTCCCAGTGGGCAGATCAGCAACCGTAACCGGCTGTGTTTAGAAGAAAAAGTGAAGGCTTCAGTACACTAAAATGAAAGAATGTGATTTACAAAAGACAGACAATTGTGAGCAGGACTGTTTCCCTCTGGGATTTTATGTGGTGAAACTTAGTTACAGCTGCCAGGATCTTCTGGAAATCTTCTTCCTGTTAACACTAAATTTACTAAAGCTGCGCAGGGAGTTTTTCCTCTCCACTGTTGCTCAAGTGGGATTGTT
>JAUMTR010000013.1:17965649-17983013 GCA_032270685.1 Microctenopoma stevenorrisi | reverse complement strand
AACTACCTCGGTAACCTCAGCCCCCGATATGGACGGGCCCACCCCAGAATCTCCCGGCTCTACTTCCACTAGGGAAGGCATGCTGGTGGGATTGAGAAGATCCTTGAAGTATTCCTTCCACTGCTCAACAACGTCTACACGTTAAGAAAACAACTCAATTAATTCTGTTTTTTTAGATTTTTCTATAAAGACCTTTTCCATAATAATAAACACTTTATTGATTCTTTATCATGGACAGGCTGCCCCATTGCCAAGCAATTTCAGTGTCTTGTCCATTGCTACTTAGACATGTGGCCAAGAAATGGGACGTGAACCAGCATACCTGTTATACCTGTTACACACCAATGTAGCAGAGTTACTCAGTGCATTTACATGCATTTATGGCTGAATTAGTGTTTAAAATTTTGTGGCATCTAGTGGTGAGATTGAGGATTTCAAATATATAAACACCCTCATCGCCCACCCCCACTTAATTTCTGCTAAATCATACACATTTTTTAAAGTAACCCTGTTACAGTGAGCTTTCTTGAGTAAACTGACTTTTAGACTGTCATGAGAAAGCTGGTTTCTGTAACTGCGGCAGGAGACCTTTGGGGCGCAAAATCTTTACCATAGACACTTTAACTGGGGCATAGCCAACTCACAAGAACAAGGTTACAGCTCCAGACCAGGAAATTCAACGGGAAACACACCACAGCGCTGGTGTTTGTTTACAGTCAGCCAGGGGAGCATTTTTTTTTGTCATGGAGAAAGCTAGTTCAGAAGCTAAATACTGAACTGTTCCACAGAGGAACCCCACAGGAAAAGATTGGGTTGTTTGTCCTGTCTGTCAGCTGCTAGCTGATAGATACATAAATAAAACCTTTTAGTGTGATGTAAATTAAGGTAGACGTGTAGTTTAATGTAGGAACTAAACTTTATCTGTCACATTAAGTCAGTGTCTCATTGTCAGCGACAGAGCAGAGAGTGATAGAGAGAGAGAGAGAGAGAGAGAGAGAGAGCTGCGTTGTGTTGACGGAGGATTATGTTTTAGTTATGTTGCTGTGTTTTGAAGAATAAAGAGTTTTTGGAGTGAAGACTCACTCATACAGTTTATTACCCTCCTCACAAGTTAAAGCGGTCAATAAGCCACATTATGTTTAATGCTGCTGAATATTAGCGGACTTGCTAATTATTTTCTGGCCTCTTTCGATATTTAAGTGAATGTGATCAGTTAGCGTCTTATAGTTTTGCTAAGCAGTGAGCTGCTTGACTGCATGTACTCAGTTGAAGGAGACAGAAGAAATGTACTTATTGAAGTAAACAGTAAATGACTAAAAAACACAGACAGTGTATTTTAATGTTAATTTAATATTTAGAAGCAGTGTGATGCTTGATAATGGTAGTTTTCACTATGCACTGTCAATCTGTGAATCATGACTCCAGATACGTCTGGGACACAGCTGAAATCTAATTAGTGGCCTGCTGTATGGACACGTGGATATATGCAGTAACACGATTTCTACAGTGCATAAGAACATGTTGCCAGTTTACTCATGTTACCTGATCATAACACTTGCAAACACACTAACTGTGAGCACTAATGTGCCTATGTCTCCCAGCATGGCTGTAGACTTTTCCATTGTGTTCACACAGAATGTGTAGTCATGGTTTTTATTCATGTTTTATGCTTTTCTTTTAATCAATCTAGCAAGGCTTGACTCATACAATGCGCCCACAAACACAATCCAAAGTGTATTTTTACTGTTTATGTGCATAACTGTGTTTTATTGCGTATTGGGCCCTGAGTGCTTCCAGTAAATGGGTGGCCTACAACTCAATACAATGACTTAACACCTTCTGTGTAGACACAGAGTAAAGAGCTGCTGCTACTGTTCTGCTAATGTGCCCTTGATGCTGTTCCTTTTGTGTAGACACAGTGTTAGATCCTCAGCTGGTGATTTTTCAGTAGAAGGGATGGCAGTTTTGTGAAGGCATTAACTATAACAATCAGTTTAAATCTCAATTATAACACAAAGAACACTGAGCAAAGCAACACATGAAGGTATTCAGATCAGGATGTAGCATATTAAGGCTCTAATGTCCCTTTTCTGGCACATTAACCACACTGTTAGAGTCACCACAAATCAAAAGGTGTGTTGTGTCAAACAGCAAAGTAAAATAAATGATAGATTTATTTTGCTGGAAAAATGCAGCTTCTGTTTGGTGATGCACCTGAGACTCAGCACTCAAAGGCACCAAGTTAACAGATGTTGTGTGCCAGGGGATTGTCCATCCCCCCCTCCCTGAATCCGCTTTTCCTTTCCTCCTTCCACTCTTCCTGTGATGTAAGGTCCCCCTGGCATTTTTCTTTTCTCAGCCTTGAAATTCCCAAACAACGTCCTTGTAACTTATTTCTCCCTTAACTTATTTCCACCATCTGTTTTAGAATAGGTCATGTGCTGAGTGAAAGGGGAGAAAGAATGAAGGAGGACAGAAAGACATGCTCGACATGCTCTGCACAACACTCCCAGGCATTGGGGATACTTTCAGCAAGAGCTGGCATTCAATGTTGGTTGACGGCAGCAAAAGTAGTGACAGCTTGGCAGGACAACTTCTAGTTAGGCAACAACCACATCAACCTTCCATGTAGGTCCTTGTAGAAGGGATTTCTGCAAACAAGCAGACTAAAGACAGACTCTTATAACATTTGAGGTGAGATAAGGTGATGCAGCCAATTAAACAGATGCCTAATTAGGAGCAAGTTTCAATTTCCATTAACAGTAAAAGACAGGCAATAGTCAAAGATGTGAAGGAAATAACCCAGGTTTTCTATTTTATTCAGTAGTCACAAGTGGGGTGGCTGTCCATTACCTTGGATGAATATATGAACTCCCACCACGACAGCTCCTCCCTCCTCTAAAAACCTGGCTATTCTGTCTGAGCTCCTCTGACTCTGATATTCTCTCCTTTTTCTCATTTCACACTGATAATCCACCCTTTATCCCACATCTAGCTCCATCTGCTACTCTCTAAGGTCTTATCTCTACCTCACCAGTACCACCTCACATCTATGCCCAATCAATCACACATACAGTACACACACCCCTGTCCTTCATTTTAGTTTCCACTGTCTGTCTTCTCAGCTCCAGTGGCGAAGGCAGCTACCTAGCTGTTAGGGCCTAGAAATGAAGTCTACCTCTGATTATGCTATCATATTGCCTTGTCGATGCAGTTATCTCCCATTCAGACCAGGAGGAATCCAGTTTCATATTGGCCATTAAAATTTAACAAGACAGGAGTTTAGAGGTGGGTGTGGGGAGCCAGTGACCCAGAGAGCTAGATCCAATACGGCTTTGAGCTGAGTGGAGAGTGAGCACAATATAAGGCACATGTTGTATTGAAACATATTTTATATTTGTATTTATTTATATTGAACAAAAGTCCAAAAAACTAAACTTCATGACTAAAACATGGCACATTATGAAAGATAATGATCTATCTCTCTAATTGCTGTTTGGCTGTGATATTGAATGAGCCTTACAATAAAATACCTACAGTTTTCTCCACGTTAAACTGTATACCTCATGCTTTTTCACTCTGTCTTCATTACAGGGTTCAGTGGCCAACATTTGGTGGTTCTCTGGCCGCCTGCCAATCGTCCAGTCATTAACAGAAATTTGCTTGATGGAAGAAAGTGGTTCAACAAGAAGGAAAGAGAACGAGTAGAGAGAGAGAAATAACTGTGACTGATATGCCATTCTGGTTCTCAATTTCAAAAGTATTGATCATTGTTCAGTGCATGCAAAGCCTTTAGTGTTAGCAGAGTGGGAACACACACACACACAGCTGAGGGAGAAGCTGTACACTATGTACCAATATCCACATTTGTTCTGCAGTTGCAATTATTCCAGTGGAAGAATATTTTTTTCTTAATTAACTACAGGAAAACCGGTTTCAAGGGGATCCATAATTCTTTATGTGTAACTATTAATATAATTTTATTTCTACATGATGTTCCCCACAGTATTTCTAATTAATATTTCTGCTAATCATGCATAAGAACATAAGAGCAGATTTTAACGCAGTTGCTTTCATAGAGTCCATCATTTTTACACGTTGTTGTTGCAGCATAACTAAAATGATCTCCTAAGAAATGGAGGAACACGCAGAAATGCACTTGTGACACGATCTCATGTTTGTGCTTTGTATGAGCAACTAAAAAACCTGCAACATGAAAATGTCAAGAAAATGGCTGCTGTATAACGTCAATAACTGTATAAGAAATCACCTTGTGTATCGATCATTCATAAGGATATTAACGGTAAAATCAATAGGCTGATAAGTCTGCTTAGACCCCTCAGCATAAAGACTTGAATGGATGATGGATGGACACATTTAGCTTAATAGAGGAAACAGAATGAAAATACCAGTCAACAAAAACACCTGCACTTTCATTTCCAATACCGTTTCCATCAGAAAAATATGTATGTGTAATATACAGTGACACGGAAACCACGTTGGGATTCAGAGTTTCAGAGAGTCTGTCTTTGTATTGTCCTTTATAGTTTGTGATGATACCTTTGGGATTGTTCACTGTCTTGTGCATAAAAGTCTGCTGCTTCCGTCGTGTTTGACGGTTTGCCATACCTACTGTTGGCTCACATCAGCTGAGTAGTTTGGAGCCACAGCAGCTCTTCTTAATAGGTGTATTTACCACAGCGAATCTTGGCATCCGAGCTGAGCATTTTGCATATTGAACATTCGTATGTAGAGTAAGTGGATATCTTAACTCAGTGCCATCTGTGTTTGTGCTGAACATTAAGCTAAACCACAAAGACAGAAAACAATTTTATGTGGCCACTGAGCTAATTTATTTGGTGGTTGTCTGGAACACATAATACACTTTAACGCTATTGTGTTGGAAGAATCTAAATATACCTGTTTCTCATTATGGGCCCTAACTAATCCAGTATATTGTACCCTGGTGTTGCTGGGACTGTTTTGGGCATTTATTGGGTCACAACAGGCAGAGGGGAAAGTGCTTCGGTTCAGTAGCATATTAAAAATGACTGTTGTGTTGCTCCTGTAATCTTTTCTTTCTCCTGTGATATTGGCTTCTAACGTGCATTACTTATAACAGGATGAGTCACACTCTTGTCTCTGCATACACACTCCAATGCAAGCATAAAAATACTCTTTTGTTACAACTATCTCCTACTGCTACCCATATGCCAAACCCGTAGCTAATTTAATGAAAGATGAAAGTGCTTCCCTTGGTACTATGTGAATTGCTCCAGATACATTCAGATGCACATTATTATCCTTTATCAATATACTCTTAGTGTGTCAGTGTTCACTTCAAAGTCAACATGCTATTTTGAATCCCATTTCTGATGACAATGGCTCTACCAGCTTTTACAGACGCTTGTTGTTTGACACAGTATTTTCCTTGTATCAGGATAATATCAGTCCAACAAATGAAAGGGGGTTTGATCAAAGAATAAGATGTAACAGTACAGCAAGTTGCAATAAACAGTCAAACTCATGATGTACTGTTAATGTTGTGTTTTACAGTAGTTAGTGCACAGTTTGAGATTAAGGAAAACGAGAAACAACTTCTATATTGAAAGTATTTCCTACATGTCTTGTGTGAAAATAAGATAAAATTAAATTAGAAAGCAGGAATGATAAATGACATGTATAGTTTTCCATTGATGTGCACAATTATGTAGTACACTGACAGGTGAATTTAAAAATGGGGCTTTCATTGCATGGCAATGTTATTTGTAGGATTAAGGCTTGGTATTAGCACACCCCCACAACTAGATTCATTTGGCATTGCCCGCATCCCAAGACTGACTGATGAATTTCGATAATAAGCTTAAGTGTCAGTAATTCAAGTCCAAATGTGAGACTCTGATTTTCTGTGTTTTTTGACATGACAGTTCCACAGCAACCTCAGAAACAAAACTATAGGCAAAGATTTCTTGTAATTAAGTCCCCCTGCGGTAAGATTACAGTCAAATAAATTCAGATGATTCCCAGTTTTCTTACTTTTTCAGATATGCAACATTATATACAATGTAAATAAAGAGGACATTGTCTAGGACTCTCTGTGCCAGTTTTGATGATTAGCCACAATAATAAATTCACCTGTCAGCCAGCATTGAGATTGATGGGTGTAAATGCGTTTGTATGGTGCTAACAGTGACTATTCTGAAGAAGAAATACCTCAGTGTTTAAAAAACAAGTTTCTCCCACAAAAGACAGATTTTGTATGACTCCGTGTCAACAGTTGGTGGTATTTACACTGGCAGTTACTCACAATCTGCACTGAGTGTTCCAGTTCAACTGATGCTTAATATTTGAAAAGCAAGGCACAGGCTTCTTATTACGAGAGACCTTCACTTTTAAACGGTTTTGGGGAATTTGGCTGTTATTCATTATGATTCTGCCTCACAAATTTATTACTAAGTGACTGTGTTCTGAGTAAGAAAAGCAGTGTTTAGAGTGTGTATATCTGGACTTTAAATAATCATAAATATGGTATAATTACATATATAAAATGTATACAATAATATATAACACCGTGTTGGTTTAAGAGTCAGCAGATTCCATTCAGATTCAGCTCTGAGCTCCCATTATTTCTACATATAATAACCACACAGTTGAGCGTGTTGTGTGTTTCTACTTGTCCTGTGACACACAATCTCATGGTACATCAATAGCTGTCTGAGGCGAGACCTCCATTATTGGTTTTGTGTTGCATGCACACAAGGCCCATTGCCCGGAAATGCCGGTTCTTCCTCTGATCTGTGTCTCCACACATATGCTGCTGTGGCAGTATCGGACAGCTCTTGTGGCTAATGGCGTTGAAGCTCGGCAGCTGAAAACATATCCATCACAGAAAAAATGTTGAAAGAAAGAAAGGGGGGAGGGGAAAGGGCAAGTTAGAAGGTGGAGGGAAAAAATGATGGCGGCGCTGTACTTCATAGTTTTAAAAGGCTATTCATCACAGTGGTACCACTGTCACACTCTATGCCTGTATGTCCACAGGGGGAACTAAACCCATGCCAAACTCATTTACAGGCATGGGCGTGAAGAAATGGCCCATCATGAAGTCTCACAGACAGCAATGCAGACAATGAGAGACCCAGGAATGTGTTGCATTCAGCGCTGCCATGTGATATTTACCTACATACTCATAAAAGATCAGTTTGTGTTCAACAGCTGGTATTTTATCATCATGTTTAGAGCAGGGTTTTTATTAAATCACTAATAAAAGATTACATTAGTCATCCTCACAAATATGAAAAAAAAGATCTCTATTATGTGAATCAAGCATTACATGAGCCACAAGGGGATGGTTCATCCTGAAAGACTCAGTCCTGACCCAGACATGAGTAAGCATGTCTGCACAGCACCTGCCACTCACTCAGACTTAAGGCGATTTTGCTATTTGCTGTATGTCAAAGGTTTGTTGAAGCGACCTTATCAAAACTGTTGCAGTATCAAAAAGTGAAATCAGGTCAAGATATGTAAGTGAGTATCTCCAGCACAGTTACTTGTTTGGTATGATTTTCCTTTTATACTGTCTTTATTTACTGCCCCCGCATTACGTCAGACAACCCCACAAACATCATGTTGGTGAAGCCAGCTGTCCTGAAACAAACATGGACTGTGAAGCAATTTAGCTCATTGTCTACACACTGCATTGCAGTTTCCATCATTATCATTTTCTAGAATAAAGAGCGTCTGTAAAAGGGTTCATTAATTTAGCTCCTGCAATGACCTTTGTTTTGTCTGGAGAGAATAGATTGTGTAGATCTTCAGAGTGCACTCAGTACGTACAGTGATGTCTGTACAGTGTCAGACCTGGTTAAAGCAGGATTCAGAGCTTTCACTCAAACTGGGTGATGCAGCAGAGGGAAAACAATTCTTATACCCTGAGTAATGCTTGGGTCCCGTCAGGTCACAAAATACCCAATTTTTTTTGGTCTGTGAAGCAGTTACTACGCTGGGTGAGCAAGTGTTCAGTTATTCAGCTGTGCAACTCCTTGCACCTTTTGCACTCCCAGCAGTATCTATTTTCTTGTCCTAGTAAATGAGGCAGTTTTTTTTCTTTCTAAAGTTCAGTGTTCCTGTAGAGATTTTGTTACTTTTTGCAAATAAAACATGACAAGTAGCTCATCTTACTTATGTATCCTGCAGCCTAAAACTACGGTGACTAGGTTTTCTACCTTCATCTTGGTACATGTGGCCACAATGGCTCCAACATAGAGTCACATGGTCTCATGTTACTAACATTTAACCCATAGAATCTGTTACTTAAAATATAATGCATATGTGTACTGTAATATATTGGATATCCACGCAAATGGCTGGTGTTCATCCCTTTAGAATACTGGACACTCTTACCAGCTCTGCAGTGTACACAGAGGGTGGGTGATTTCTAGACTGTGGTTGTACCATGTCTGTGGTTATTTTTCACTTCCATCCCTGTAATAATTAAAGTTCCAATTGCCCGCTGTTTTCTGGCAAACTTACTGGTCCTCCAGCAATAATAACTCTTTTCAGCATGACATGTTTGTATTTTAAATCTGTGTGAGATCTGTTTGTCCGTTTAAAATGCAGCAATCATTTTTGACATCCTCTGTGTGAAATTTGATCTGTGTTGGTGCACTCATGCAGAGTAAGTCAAAATGTTTTTGATAACCTGTAACATGCTAACACTAGTATGCTGATGGAAAATACACGTTATTCCTAGTAGAATAACTTCAGATTAGTTTTGAGCTTTGCTTTTTAGGCAGATGCATGACATCAGAGAGGAGGACTTCACACTGAATGATGTCAGTGTATTTTTTTATTTTCGGAAAACCAAAAGCAGATGATTCTGGCTTTCTGTTTTAGTTTTGTCTTTACTCTGGTTCTGTATTTATATTGGTTTTGTATTTACTTTTTTATCTACTTTTTAAAAATGTAACTTTCTATCCATGTTATTTGTTTAGACATAGAAGGAACTCTTGCACTACAAGAGAAAGTCTACGCAGAAGTGGGCAGCATTACTAAAAAAGACATGTTTGATGATTCACGTTTGATTTTATATGACTGTTCACTTAACTGGATAATAAAAGACTCCCAGCTTCTAACATACAAAGTCTCATAGCTGTAGCAATCTGGAACCACAAAATCTAAGTGTTATTCTGAAGTATTGTAAATGTAAATCAGATTCTTATTGTTAGCTTCTTTGATGGACAAAAAAGCTTTTTAAAATGAACTGGGATTGAAACTTTCTCCCCAGGCTTAAAGTCTGTGTAGTGTAACAAATCGCTCGCCGTAGCTTTACAATGCTTATTGAAAACTTAAAAGCAGCGATGAAATGCAATTTCCATGCACTTGGATTAGTTAGAGGCTCCTTCATTAGCTGCAGGAAATGAAGAAATCTATGGATTGTGTAGCCACTCCTGCTTGCCAGCAGGTGTCTAAACAAGGCCACGGCAGTGAAAGTGAATGGAATAATGTTGAGTTTGGGGCGCTGCATGTCTGGGGAAATCAATTTAAAGGGCTCTTCAAATGAAACGGATTTGGAAATTAATTGAGCTCCCAGTGGCTGAACATGGTGAATGTGCTGGCTCGTTGCATGGTCTGATCGAGTACAGCCAGCTGCAGGGAATGAACGAGTCTTGCCATTATTTTTAATTTGTGTCAGACCTTTTTTGTGAATGGTGGCTCATTAAAATCGGCAGTTTTACACCCTTGTTCCCTGTTTACAAATCAGTGACTTCCACTTAGAGCCGCATGGTCTAAAAACTTTGAATATTTGCATGATCAAGAGATGATGTGTCCGTTTAGGGCAGAGCAAACACACAGCAAACGTTTAAAATAGATTTTGCCCATTTGGACTTTAGGGGATGAGATTTCTGAGAGCATGGATGGAACAATACTGAGAGACAAAAAACGTAATTTTACCAAACCCAGACTTGAGAAAGTCTTCTGGAATAAAAGAGTGAAACCTCGTGAAGAAACCAAAAAAGTCCAGTTGCTTTGGATAAAACCTCTTTGAGATAACCATGAACTGGATGACTGAGAACCTTCACAGATATTTACCAAACCCAGCTTTCATAAGCTAATCTAAATCTGAACTTATTCTGAATATCTGAATGAGTATAACACGGCTGTTTAGAAGACAACTCCGCAGCCATAGCAAGCTTCAGTGCTTCAGACAAACCCTGGGAGGAAACGGCTGGGTGACAGTGGATCAATGAATCCACTAACTAACATTAACGTAGCACATTGGTTCTCTTACAATACCAACACTTGCTCACTTGGGCACTTGAGTGTGTGCTCACGTGCCACATAAAGTAGACAAGCATGTCCCATGTCTGACATTTCCAAACACACTGTGCAGTTAACCCACACTTGATGCTCACTTCTGTTAATACCACTTGTGAAGAGAGCTCAAAATATACCACAATTTACTTCAGTGCACTGTGACTTTTAGGTCTGTTTAATATTAAATAAATATTCACTGAAAACAGAATCATGCTATGGTGAAACCTGGGCAGCTCTTATCGTTTTATATTATGTTATGCTAGGACTATTCGTCTATTTCTCATATAGACTGACAAGAAGTAATAAAATGTTGAATTTATCAACATAAATATTAAACCTATCTTTTATGGAAGAATTTAGTAGTCAAATTAATATGATATCATATCTCTCACACTATGATATTATAGATGGAGGCATGTTTATATGCAGGCCATGGGATATCTTCATATACATATAGTAGGTCCTCAATGTTTTCTGACCTAAATTTCTGTATTTTCCAGACTTTCCTGTCTAGTGAGGCAGAAAACTCAGAGACCGTTATACCACAGTAAACACAGCAGAGAATTGAAGTAATTTTGTGTATTGCTCCACAGCACCTTACATTGTTTTAATATGGTGCTAAGGTTGTGATAGTTTTCTGAAGCGCGTGTTCTGGAACAAACTGTTCCAGTGAACTTCAATATACAGGTTGGTAACACAGTGTTACCTGAACTGTAGAGTAGATGATTAGTACCGTAGGAACTTACTAGTAAGAGCCACCGGGCACTTGTTAAAGTACAATAATGGTTTTTCAAGCTGTGATCTTGACACCTTATAAAATGTATTAGTTAGGTGTTACTTATAACATTAACATTAGTTTCAAAGTCGTGGTGTTTTGCTTCACGGCTTACTGACACATCCAAACCAAGAACAGACATATTCAGAGGTATTCAAGCTGCAACGAGTAAAAACGTCTGCAGTGGAAAAGATCTATGCGGAGGATTTGACAACTGTGCTTCATGATCTACAAAAATCCCACTGTTCATATATGATCAAAATTTGTGTTTATTATCTATGTTATATCTGTAAAATAGTGACTTTATTGTTCAGTTTAACATCAGTGCGACAGTGTTTACGATCAGCTGTGGTAAAGCCGACAGAGCCCAGTATTTATTCCTCGGTGAGATTGCAGCCTGCAGCATGTGTCTGACATGTTCATCTCCTTATCAGATGCACTTGTCATATGTTTTGTCAGCTGGTCCTGACATGTCAGTTTGTGCTACCCCCTCATGTAATCGCCCCATGGGCTTAATTATGTGGCGGGCAGTGGACCTGGAAAGCATCAGTGCTGCCACACAGTATATCAGCGTCAGTGATGCCATAATAAAAAAAAGAATGATTACACATATCTTCAGTTGGTCCTTGTAGATCTTAAATCAAATGTATAATGGAACGTACAGACATGTCTTAGATGTGTATCTTTGTCTATTTTAGACGTATCTATTTTCCATTGTTGCACATACTGTACGGGCTGTGCTGACAGACTGCATGAGAGGTTACTCTTGGGGGATAAAGGATAGGATAGTCTTTGGAGTGATTTTGTTCTTTTAACTTCAACTTAGGGATCTTCTTCATAGCGTCCTTGCATTAGCATACTGCTTTTGGTCTGTCCACAGAAATCCTATGAGATATATGTTAGAACATGATATACAGTGAAGGATAAAAATATATTTTTTATGTTATTTGAGACCTGCAGTCAAGCTAACTTATTATCCCAGCACAGCTCAGGTCAAAGTAACAAATTGACTTTATCCTAAGAAAAGCCCTTAAAAGGTCAAAACTTAAATGAGATCAGTAGTGTGTGAACTCATCTATCCAACGGGTCTCACACTATCTCTCACCTTTCCTGCCATTACATCAGCTTCTTGAGAGCCTCGCTGGTGACTGGAGCAGCTATCACAGTGAGCGAGATCCAGCCCGGCGAGATGAAGGAAGCTTTTCTCATCTTCCCACTTGCTATTGTTTAACAACACTGACGTAAACTCTGCTTTTCTTTTCCTCCCGCCAGTGTAAGTGGCATGCGGTGCTGTTGCCATGGTTACAAGCTCCGCACCTTGACTAATTTTCACTTTGAAAGCTACTAAACTCAATTAATGGTAACTCAAAAACACCAGTTTCTGAAATGACTCTGACAGCACATGAAGTGATGTATTCATTTTTGTTCCACAGAAGCTTATGGCATGAGTTTGATTGTTTATGCAAGCTTCCACCAGTATGTTTGTATTTTTGCTGAGCTCTTTATTTAATCATTAGCATCGCCCCACTTCCTCATTTTGGAAGGCTAAAAATGCAGTTTTAGTTATTAACTAGGCTTAACATGAAACAACAGATGTCTTTCCCCCAGACGTCAACATAAATGGTGTGAAAATCACTGAAAACTGCTGAATGTACAGGACCAAGAAAATGGTTTTCAGGATCCAGCAATTATTCTGACTGTACTGCTTTTGAAGTGCGGCAAGCGTAATTTGCTGGCCTCAGTTTTCCATCTCCCACAGATGAACAGATTTGAACTGGTGACCTGCTGGTCATATTTAACCTTTCATGGCAACACAATAATAGCAGCACATGGTCAATTGAGTGAGACTCTCTCTTACAACTGTATATACAGAGTTAATTGTCTGTTCTCTTGTAAGTATATGTAATGACTTCTGATTATTCTATAATGAGCTGAATGATCCAAAGCCTTCCCTTTGATGTACACCCTCCCACATGAGGGGCCTTTTACATGGTGAAAATCTCATTTGTGAGCTCTCGTTTCATGCATGATTAAATCTGATTAGCTGTGATATTCACTTTCAGAGCTGGCAAAAATTATTAGTTATATTGTCTTTGAGAGATTGAATTACTGTTTGCATTGTGATAGGTAGAGACGCAAAAGAACATGTTTGTTTTGCTCAGTGAATGCATTTACAAAGAAACTTCAGACTTGAAAACAACTATCAGTTTCAGAGGGACTTGTAGTACTATAAAAATGAGTGGAGACTATTTTGTTCAAATATGAAATTGATAGTACATAAACTGCAATGGTGGATTTATTTAAGTATGAACATTAGAACCTTGACCTTCATTTGTGCAACTACATTAATGCACTTAAGCCAAAAAAAAAACATGATAACCATCAAATTCTAGACTTTTTTTAGGATGCAAAGTTTGGGAAGAATGTTTCTACAGTGGCCCATAGGTGCAACAAATTCAACAGCAAAAGAGAACACGCAAAACCCACAGACAGAACTCACCAAACTCAATTCATTGATTGTGCGTGGGGGGAGAATCTGAGCTTGTCTGCATTCTCTTAATAGTCAGAGGGCTCATTCTTCCTCCTCTGCTTCCTATTTCACCGTTTAATCCTCAAAGCACATTAAAAAAAACGAATGAAGCATCATGTACAATTCAGCAAACGTGAGCACGAGCAAGTGTATTTACCAGTATCACTTATACGTTACTCTGACTCTACTTGATTCTAATCTAATCCAAAACAAGAGACGGTCCCTACCTTTTCCATAATGTTCAAATGTCTTCATTCTTAAATGTTGCTTTGTTTTGTGAAATATCACATTATCAAACTGAATCAACAAATTTGTCTCAATTGAATTCTGTTGTAAATATTAAGGGTGCGAATATCTAGCTCTGATACAATCCTAATCAGATTTCTTTGTAAACTAGCTATTGACTGTTACTATTACTATACAGTACAATAATCCATTCCACTAATTTTCAGGAGCTACTTGATCCAAATCCTGGAAGCTGTGGTTTAACTATATTACATTTTAAGACATAATTTATATGAGATGCTGAATGAATTACTGGGACAATATGTCTTACGTAATAAACCTAGTTGTTAAGTTAAGATGACTCCATTGTCTTTAGAGACACCAAGGGCCTGATAGACTAAAGGTTTGTGTGCACAAAAATATTCAAACTTGAAAAGAAGACGCACACTAAACTAATAAGACTGACACTGAGCCACTGAGGACTCAAATATATAAGGGGGCGTGTATGCTAGAGTGCGAAATGTGATTTATCAAGCTGGAATGCGATTGGCGTGGCTGTGATTGCGTCTGTTCATAATACATTTGAAAGGCAGATGCAGTCTGCTTGCGCACAGATGGCTGGTTTAGGCAGAAAAAAACATGTTAGAGTTCAGCAGGGAAAAGATTGGATTTGGATCGGTTTTATTTTTGTTAATACTGATCTTTAAAAAAGGGAAAAGGGTTGTGGTGCCTACAGCACATGCACAATAACTGCAGCATTTAAATCTGAGGACCTCTTCTACATGTCGACCCCCTCTTCTCCTACGTTTCCTGTCTTCCTAATTAATATCTAAAAACCTGTACCATAGATCTGGTGGATGCTCATGTATCTGGATTGATATCAGACCAGCTCTGATTTGTACCATTTCCAAATTCTAAAACCATCATTGTCTGAAATAACAAGCGGAGGCATAGCCAGTACAAATAAGACTAGACTAGAAACAATTAGTGAATGAAAAGTACTAAAGTTTCTGAAAAAAACAACAGGATTCAGCTTTCGATAGAAGTGGTTTTACCTGAATAAGTGTGCTGTGAACAGACGTTTCTTCCTCCTAATTAGCAGATTCAACCGAACATATTACAGGATCCAAAGGAAAATACCTGTGTTTAGCATGCTGAAAGGATTCCAGCTTGGTTTATAACACAAAGGCTGGGCACTCAGTTTAGTTCATGAATGTTACTTTTTAACTTACAGAAACAAAGATATTCCTACAGATTAGAGTTTCTTTCTGGAGCATTATGTGCTGTACAGGCTGGACTTCAGAGACGGAACAGCTCCATAATAACAGTCTAACTCGGGTAGTATTAATTCCTTTTGAGTCAGGAACCCAGCGTTCACCGTTATTCTGATGTTGGAACTGTGTGGGTTGTATTGTATAGTGGTAGTTTGTGAATGACTTCTCACTAAATTCACAGTGAAAAAGTGTTTTATAAGATTTATATTGAAATTCAGAGGTGGGTTTTAGATCACGTGCTTTAGCTTGAGGTCACTGATGGCTGACCATTCTCCTTCAGGATCTTTGGGTAGAAAGCAGACCGGCCGCCGTCGTCCATCACACTACAACCATGTTTGACTGATGTTCTTTTCATGAAAGGTTGTGATAGTTTGACGCGAGATCAACAGGATGCATACAAAACGTTCAACTTTTTTTTATCAGCCTATAGAACATGATCTCAAAAGTCTTCAGGATCATCAAGATATTATTTGGAAAAGTGAGACAAGCCTAAATGTTCTTTTTGGTGAGCAGTGGATTTTGCCTGGGAACTCAGACACCATTTTGTTATCGTTGAGTCACGAACACTGAACTCCGCTGGGGCAAGTGAGGCCTGCAGTTCTTTAGATATTCTTCTTTTGTGATCTTTTAGATGAGTTGTCGCTGTGCTTTTAGGGCAATTTTTGTAGGCCAGCCACTTCTGGATAGATTCACCGTTTTAAGTTTTCACAGCAGCCAGACAGACACATCGACGGGAGACGACACACACAAGGGTAAAAAGCTTTTGTAGATAATTTGGTACGGTAATCAAAAGATATTGGTCACTGCTATTTTTTATATTGGATTCTAGATCAAAGTTTAAATTACAGTGAAGCTATAAGACACATGCTCCTCTATATGTGTCTATGTGTCTAAACAGAAAGAACACTGACAATGCAACACAGCCTTTAACTGGAGCGGAAAAACAGGAATATACTTTTTCACCATAAATCAAAAGCTCTGTAAAGTAGTTATGTAAGAAAGGGTTAGAAAATAATTTGCTGGTCACCAAAAGGGCAACTGGAGAACAATATTATTAGCCGAGTATATCTTTTTACCATTATATTGTTACAGACATCTGCTGTATGAATGGTAGCCTCTTTTTACCAGTAACCCACTGATTGATTGCACTGTTGTCCACATACATGCATGTGCTTGCTTGCTTGTAACTTGGGACACTATGGCGCACAAAAATACTTGCTTCTGTGAACTCCACTGTGCAATTAGAGCCAAATTTGGGTCTTTAATGGGACTGTTTTGTGTGCCCATCATCCTCTCAACCATCTCTGTGCAACTGATGCTTTATTCATTCATAAAATAGATAAACATGATCCAGTCACACGGTAAGTTTCTTATACTATGCGTTTGTGGTGACAAGTTAACACAGGAA
The DNA here is from genome assembly GCA_032270685.1 of Microctenopoma stevenorrisi. Classification (NCBI taxonomy): domain Eukaryota; kingdom Metazoa; phylum Chordata; class Actinopteri; order Anabantiformes; family Anabantidae; genus Microctenopoma; species Microctenopoma stevenorrisi. Next base: position 17,966,487 of record JAUMTR010000013.1, on the reverse strand, counting down.
CTTAATGTTTATGAGGTAAGCTGCTGTAAAATGCAATGAGATCGGTGTTGGTGTTGATGTTTATTACTGAGGTCATAGTGAGTGGGCATTATGCACATATTTAAAATGACAAAACATTTAAACCACAGCTTAATACAATCACCAGTATGACTCCATCACCTACTTTGACCTCAATAATGCATACATATAGCCGAATTCTCAGTTTCAACAAAAAAATCTAACCTTGTAAAATCTCTGCCACTGAGTGTGTATAATACGTCCAAATAAAAAGAGTAGACATAATCCTGCTGCAATTATGCATTCTAGAAAGCAATGGTCATGTAAAGAGTTGCAGAGACTTAATTTAATGACAGTGACACATGATCTCACTACCAGGAACTCATTTCTTCCTGTGGCCATCAAACTCCTCCCTCAGTAAAGGGGAGAGGGGAGAACAACAATCATAACTTGGGTAGACATGCCATGAGTTTCAAAACCTGTCAACCCTGCTCTGCCATGCTCCGCTACAACCTGGACTTTGTTAATATAAAATAAGAAAACCTTTTTTAAGATTTCTAATCAGTGTTTAATAGGTTAATCACAACATATATACATATATCTTATAAGTTTACAAATAACATTGGAAATAATGTGAGATGGTCCATTCAGACATTTGTGTACAGGTATTGGGTAATCAATATCTGTACACAATAGCAGCCTGGTAGTGTTGTGGAAAAAACTAAACGTAATTAATTAGGGTGAGAGATGAAATAAAACCCATTGTCCGATCTGTCTTTTATAAGTTTATTTCCTTGCAAAGAAAGGCCAACAGTCGTGCAGAGTGCCGGAGCACTGTGCA
>JAUMTR010000013.1:17937300-17965574 GCA_032270685.1 Microctenopoma stevenorrisi | reverse complement strand
TTCACTCTGCAGAGTGCTCCGGCACTCTGCACGACTGTTGGCCTTTCTTTGCAAGGAAATAAACTTATAAAAGACAGCTCGGACGATGGGTTTTATTTCATCTCTCACCCTAATTAATTATGTTTAGTTTTTTCCACAACAGTAGCTCAAAGCGTTAAGCATCAGACTAGGATGTAGGAGGTTGCAGGTTTGAACCCCGTCTGACTCCCAGCGCTAGCTCCTTGTAAGTCCTTTTGGATAAAAGCATCTGCCAAGCAAAATAAAGTAACGTAAAATAATCAATAATGATAAAGTTGGAGTTCAGTTTATTCCAGTTTGTCAACGGCGAGAAGTAAAAAAAAAATCACTGACTTAGGACAGGTTATATACAAAAATCCTAAATTTATACCTTTTCCAATACATCTTAAATATGTTTAAAACCAACACGACATTGAGCAGCAAATATTATAATTGACAACCTTTCTAGTTTTTAAACTGATTAATACACTCTAGTCCAGTAGAACGCAATTTACAATGTCAACTCAATAGCTTTAATAATAAAGAGTAAAACTAATTAAAAATATCCATATCTTCACACAATAAATAACACAGAGTAAATTATTTCTGGTAGTTCTAGAAATAATATAAATCTGAAATGAAGTGTAAGATTACCTGTTTGAATGTATTTTTCATTTTAAAGTTTCATGTCATTAGTTTTGGTAATTTTTGACGGGATGTGATAAATGGTGCAAGTGACCAATATCAGACATAAAAATGAAGCTTTTATGGTATGTAATGTGTGATATACATTTAACATCCTCACTTCTCTGCTCCCCTGAGGTCTCAGAGCAGTAGTGCATTCTTTGTATGTAGGTGAATACATTGCACATTCCTGCCAGTACCTCCTTATGGGTACAGAAAGGCAGTGGGATCACAGACAGACCCCCAAAGAGCATGTTTACCTGCTGCTGCAGTGACAGGCCCTCATAAATCACTGTTATCTCCCACCGGTGGCACATGCCGCTTTTGTCCTTCACTCAACGAGTGCCTTCCTCCATGATGACTGCAGACAGTTTGTAACCAGTGGGGCAGCTGGAGGCTGATGCACTATACATATGTACACATGCGCAGTGCATTACACACTGTGATGCCATCACAATGATGCCCACAAAAACAGCCTGAAATCTGTAGGTAGTGTGTAAGATTTTCTATTGGATGTGCGCATGTTCGCACACACACACACACACACAAACTATACAGCAACGGGCTCTGCTTTGTGGTCTGCGGGAACACATATGACACATAATGAAGATGTAATTACCACATATCTAATAGATTGCCTTCCTTCGATCACAATGCAATCCATTTGCATTACTGCAGGGGCCGTAAAATCGCAGCATGATGTATGTTTGAGAGAAGATTTCACTCTGGTCATAAAGCCATATGCCTCAATTAACATCAAGTGCTGTCAGTATATTTCTTCTCTTTCCCTCTCTCTCTTTTTGTGTGTGTATATATTGTGGGCCATTCCTTTGTTAGTTTAATCATCTATTTTTCTATTTTACTACTGTTATCAGTCCACTGCACACTAGGGATCCATTTACATGTAGATGCTGTTCGTATATCAATATAAGATGGTAGCGCTCCCTAATCCAAACCCCAGCTACAGACAAGAGAATGGCACTTTTATGTGGTTTCTTTTATTGGCAGCTGAGTTATTCCCAGGGGAGGTTTCTCCACCTTTGTCTTGGACTCCTCTGTTTTGATTTCTTATGTCTTTAGGTATGGGGTTGACATTGAGTTATTCTAAATAGTAGAACGGGGTGTAAAAAACAACACACAACTGCATAGACGAGAGGAACAGCAGTCTGCATCACCAGACAACTTCCTCGGGAACCTATATCCTCTGCGTTTTCCAGTGTGAAACAGAAAACATTTTTTAATTATAAGCAACATCATTAGAAACATAAAAAGATTAAACAGTGAACGCTGTTATAGAACCCAAAAAGTGATATCCATGGAAATAATATAATTATATGTTGTTTCATGATAAATGTATGTGATGCACCTATGAAGTTCAAAGTTAGTTCAAGAGGATGCAGATACATCCTTTTACCTCATCTTTAAGTTGTTAGCACCAGCTAATGCTTGTACAGGTAACATTAACTGCAGCTCACACAGGCAACTCTAGTATGGTCCTAAAGGAAACTGTAGCACAACACTCACTTTGAAATGGAGTAGTTGCTCAAAAATCAGGTAACCTGGGTCATCGGGGAACAGGTTTAAGTGCACTTGGTTACTGGAAGTTTGCATACTGTGCCGTAGATGACTAATCTGATCGTCTGCTAATCTGGATTGTCTTGGAAGCATGTCTTACAGATTTAACTGTATATAGTCAACTGTGACAGCTTCCTTTTCTGTTCTGTGTGGGTGTGAGTTGGAGCAGACTGGGGAGAGACAGGCAGACAGATACAACAGATATCCTTTCTTAGGGGAAACCTGTATGTCTGAATAAAGTGTGGAGAAATGAGATTTATTTATTCTTCTACTGGGTAGTTTGTGTTAGTTTAAGTTTTAGTTGCACCTTTAATTATTTTTCCTTTCATCCAGCCACAGCTACTGTCTGCGGCCTTTTTGTTGTGCAGTATCAGTACACTTTTGTAGAAACCTGGCTACATGAGTACATGGCAGAGACATGGGCATCCTCCAGGGGACATCATATGTACACAAGGGAATGCCCTAACTAGATTACAGAAACCAGATATCTTGTTTACATCATAGCTTTCTTAAGATAGCTAGTTGTACCCAGGAATTAAGTGCATGTAAACACACTGAATGTGAGTACAGAAGGTGGAAAACAGTGAAGCGGGGCAGCTCTAGTGGGTGTGTGCACTGCATTATGTGTGGGTAGTGATGGGAGAAGAAAGCCGGTGTGACAGTGACCATCTATGTGGAGTAAGTAAATGTTCAGCATGAGCGAGAAAGTAAATGCTACAGCTCCTCCAGAGCCAAGCAAAGTTACAAGCAGCTGAGTTTGGTGACAGTGGGGCCTCCACAGCAAAAACATCAGCCTCGAGCTGTAAAGGATGAAGCAAGTGGTTTAAAAACTGTGGAAGCCTGCAGTAATGTAGGTGTAAAGTTTCATGGATCATTAATCCGTAAAACATCCAGAATGTGAAGAGGCCATAAATATGACAGGAAATGTGACAAAACTAGTTTATTTTTTTACTGTATAATAAATATCTGCAGTCATAACCTGTGATTTTTTTATGTATTGTTAAATATAAAGGATAAATTATTTCCCATTATTTGTATCAATCCACTTTATGAAATAACTCTTCTACTTATTCTTTCATTTACTGAATAAACATGTTTAATATCAGAGTAATATGTCAGGGATCACAGCATCTTTCAGATGCTGCACTGTAAAAAATAAAATTCTAAAACTTTGTTAAAGTATGAAAGTAAAGCAATAGTTACCTTTAAATCACAGTATAATGCAAAATGTCATTTTTTGGTACATTTCCATAGAATTTCAAATTTTCATTGGCGCAATACAGCTGTGCAGCGTAATAATGACATTTCCAAATGTTAAAAAAATAAAGGAATCATTTTAAAATTAAGTATGATTCGCACAAAATTACTCATCAGTCTCATGTTATTGAATTGTATGTACAGCAAAACAGCTTTTTATGCTCTATAAAAGTCTGTATGTTACCTGTGCACATAGAAATTTATATCACACAAGAACAAGAAAAGCACCACTTTTTTGCAATCAACTTCACTTAACTTCACTTGCCTTAGTCTTATAACTACATAAATTATTAAGATGTAATGTAAAATTCGAAAGACAAATCAATAATACAACCTGGAAGTTGAAGTATGTGAATGAGAAGCAGGAGAAGAGAGAAATTAGGTCAATATCCTCAGCTCTAAAGCACCCAGAAGCACTTAAACCATGCCCACTTCTCACAGGTCACTGTAATATAGAACAGATAATTTTAGCCATTAAAAAGAAAATCTTAGCATTTTGTGAATACTAACTGTAAAATAGCAAATCTCTATTTAAAAATAACTGATTTGCTGTATTTTAATGGAATTGTTAAAGCCGCGGTTGGTGAACTCAGTGAGAATCAGAGACGTGGATGAAGAAATGACGAGTTTATTGAAAGGGGAGGGGATTCGATGGAGGGGCGAGTGCGGAGACCTGAGGGTAGGTGACCCCCCAGGTTGACTGGGGTGAGACCGGTGAAATGCTGCGATGACAGCCGAATCCGATATGAAGCAGGAGGGGACCCAGGAGCTCTCCTAAGTGACTTACCCCTCCCAATCTACGAGGTACTGCACACTGCACTTAGATAACGGGACTTCAACAAGCGGCGCACCGTGAAAGCTGGGCTGTCGCCAATGACCCGGGCGGGCGCAGGGAGCCCGGAGGAGGAAGCAAGACCACACACGGTGTGATCCGAGACACATGGAAGGTTGGATCCGGAGTGGCCCGGTGAGGCGGAGCAGGACTGCCACAGGGTTGACCACCTTGCTATTGGGAAATGGACCTATGAATCCTGGCGCCAACTTATAATTCTCTACTCGAACGTCAGTCGTGGAGAGCTACATTCGCTGACCCGCCTGATAAGCCGGAGCAGGGGTCCGGCGACTATTAGTGCAAGCCTCATAAGCGTGAACCGAGCGAATCCGTGCAGAGCAGGCCCTACGCCAGGCCAGGTGGCATCATCTAGCTGAATCCTAGGATAAAGATACTGCAGCGAGGGTCATAGAGCAGAGACTGATAGCCACAAACCACAGGGAAGGGCGTCTGCCTAGTTGCAGACGACGGAAGGGAGTATTCCACCCAGACCAAATTAGTCGACCAATCCTTACGATCCTGGGAGCACAGCAGTCAAAGGTCTGTCTCCAAATCCTGGTTAAGCCGTTCAAAGGGGACTAGAAGGGGATCTTCAGGAGGCCGTAGACTGGGCACAGACTCAACATGCGGACACATAGTCCTTGACATCAGCAGAGAGGGTAAGCCACCAGAAACGTTGCAGCACAAAACGGGTGCGGCTGATACCAAGATGACAGAACAGTCGAGAAGCATGAGACCATTGCAGCACATGGGACCGGAGGTGGTTGGGGACATACAAGCAGTTAGGTGGGCAGGCAGAGTAGGCTGGAACATAAGAGCAGAGAACCTCCCTCTCAGTGTCATGTCGTCTGGCAGCGAGGCGGACCAAAGGTGGGAACTCCTCAGAGTCGTACATCATCTGTCGGGACAAGGCGTCCGAACAGGGCCCAACCGACCTGTCTGGAGTTTAAGCGTTTGGCAGTCTTGAGATACTCCAAATTCTTGTGGTTGGTAAGAACTAAAAACGGTTGCTCAGCCCTTCTAAAGCCAGATGCCCCCCTCTTCCAGGGTGATCTTAATGGCAAGAGGTTCCCTAGCCCTATGGTGTACTTCCTCTCGGCGGTGGTCAATCCTCAAGAGAAAAAGGCGCAAGGGTGGGTCCTGTTGTCCTTAACAGCTTGTTGGGAGAGGATTGCGCCAACACAAAATTTGTCGACTGGGGTCTGGTACAGGAGCAGAGGAGAATCTGTCCTTCAAGAGTGAGAAGGCTGCCTCAGCCTCAGGGGACCAAACAAAAAAGACCACTGGACGTTAACTCGTGTAAGGGACCAGTGATAGTGCTATATTTCTTGATGAATCTCCAGTAGTAGAGTCTGGTTCTGCTGGAGGTTTCTTCCTCTTAAAGGGAGTTTTTCCTCTCCAATGTTGCTTCAATGCTCGCTTAAGTGGGACTGTTGGGTTTTCTCTGTATATAGTGATATAATGTGTAGGGTCTTAAACCTTACACTGTAAAGTGCCTTGAGATAACTTTTGTTGTAAAATGGCGCTATATAAATAAAATTGAATTGAATTGAATTGAATTGTAAGTCGCTTTGGATTAAAGTAAAGTAAAGCAGGCGGAGGATAAGCCAGCCGGGTAATAATGGTAATGGTAATAACTCCTCTGGTAATGGTAATAACTGATTAAGTGGAGAGAGGCTGGAGAGGGGGTATCAAAACATACAGTCACAGGAATTAAGCAAAAGCAGGTCAAGAAACAGGCAGAGAGAGTCAGGGTCAGAGAGTCATAGGAGTGAAACACAGGATCCAAAACACAGTTCAGGTCCAAATCCAATATCCACATTCAAAACCCTAAATCAAAATCAAAAGTGGCCTTGTTATCATTGTGTCTTTATTCAGTTCATGCTAGTATTAAGGACTAGAAATTAAGTATTGTTAGTAGTATAAAGTATTGTTGTGGTAATAGTAAAAGTAAAAATACTGTGATTAATGGACTAAAGGCAGATTATTTTGTGTGTCTACTTAATAAATGACGAGAAATGTTGTTCTACAGATATTTTTCAAACCACAGACGAAGCCAGAGCAGCTATCTTTGTTTCTGCTCCCCAACATGGATCTAGTGTGGATTTACACTTTAATTAGCTGGTTGGCAGAGGGAAAATAAAATCGACCAGCCCCAGTGCTCAGATGAAACTGGTTGGCTCGTTCTTGATGTGACAGAACCGCAGAATATCAGTCGTTTCTACGATACAACTGGTGATGGGACAAAGTACGATCCAAAGCTTTTAAGTAACTTCACCTTTGTAGTTCATTAGCAAAAGATGATTCTGCTGCTGTGAATATGAATTAAGAATAAACATTAAGCTAAAAGATACTGTCTGCCCTGACTCAATTACATTTAAATACTAGTTGCTAGTTTTAGCTTTTAAAAGTCTCGTCTTTGACTTGAATACATTACTTTTAACAAAGGGGAACTCTAACTTTTCTCTGCATGTGTATTAGCACCTTCCATTAGGTTATCAACAGCTACGACACACATCTCAAACAGTAATAGGCTCTTAGTGCTACTTTTTCCAAAGCAGATACAGTTCTATTATAACAAAATAAAAACATTTCTTTGATAATCATTTTTGCACAACTTGGGATATAAATGGCATCACACTTCATCTCACAAAATTTCTTCCAGTGCCTGACCTGCAGGAGAATGTCTGCACACACTGAAAAGGCTTCACTGAATGTTAAATACTAAAGGTAGCACAACAGTCCTCGGGAGCAACACATTTCAATGATCTAGGGTATTTACAGTATTTATTTGTGTGCCCAGAAATATTTCTGTCATTACTTCCATTGAGTTGAATTCATATTCTGTATTTGTATTTCAGCACCTGCACACTGAGTCTGGTGTCAAGAGACACAACAAAGTGAATGTTTCATGTAAATGCAAGACTTTCTGTAAAAGTAAGGTCTGTACAGTTAATAAATTTCAGGCTGCATTTTTACATCTGTTCAGGGAAAACAGATGAATTAGCCCTAGAGAATAACTCTGGCTCTTTCACAGTTGTTTTTCCTGATGATCAGTGAGCAGTGAATTCCTGTCAAATAAAACTAATACACTAAACTAAATGATGTAGCACAAATCAGAGAGACGATTAACATTACTCATTAACCTCTATCTGTTCTCAACACAACATTACTCATTGGATGATTTCACCTGCAGTTGGTGATGGAGAAAAAAGAAAGCAGGCACACTAATTAGAGAGTAATACCAAAAAGTCCTCCAACTTAAGCAACTGCGTAGATTGACAGAGGAATATTTCCTGAGTCATTGAACAACAGATTATTCTTAGTTCAGTTTGTTACCAGGTTTGAAATAACAGTCCAGATGAAGGTCAGACCAAGAACAAAGTCCAAACAGCAAATGAGAGTCCACTTTTAAGGACAATCCAGGCGAAGGTCAGTCTCGGGGAGCTTTGAAACAAAAGGCAATGTCCAGTAACAAGCAAAGAAGTTCAACACAAGGAAAGAAAAGAGGAAACAAACACAAAGGAATCAGACACGGCATGGACATGTAAAGAAGGGAGTCCATTCAGTACGGTGGTAAATATTGATTGAAACTGGTGTTATATATCCTGTGCTGCAAGAACTGATACGCCATGAGCAACATTGACTTATTAGCTGTGTTGCAGCTCAGGGGTCAGAATATTGGCATACGCTGGGATGAAGGAGCCTGTGAAATGAGACAGTGCTGTGACAGACACAAACAAGGAAATGAATGCTGATGAATTAAAACATGACACTACCCCCTTCCACACCGACCTCTGACCTAGCACCACCTCCTTCACAGGGTCACCTAACTTCCTCTTTTACCCCAGTTATAATTAGTGCATGGGTTTTTAGGAGTGGACAGTTTGACAGTTTCAAGTAAATACATTACATAAATACATTATACAACCAAGAAACAATGAAATCAAAATTAAAAAAAAAATTTTGAAAGCGCTTATGCAATATAATGACAGTCAAGCAGGCACTATTCTGACCTACAGAATAACTAAGTGCAAGTAGAAAAACACACAAAGGACATTTGAAGAAAGGGCAGGAAGGGGGCATTCAAATGCCACCACATTCATTTCCAGTTTAGGCAGTGTGTGTCATCATCAGCAAACAGCTTCTGCTGCATTTGCTGCTGTGTTTCTGGTTCACTTAGTCTTTTTCATCATCTACCAATTGACTGGAGCTGTTAATTAAGACGGTGTTCTATTTGAACCCTTAAATTATATTTATAATACTTAAAGGTTCAGTTTTGTGGGAAATTTAATTGCCTGAATTGCTTTGGGTAGAAGTTGCTGGTTTTTAAAACTGTGTTTTTTAATCTTCCAAACTTGGAAAATACCAGCTTTCACGAACACCTGACACAATTTGTGCAGTTGCAGTGGGTCTTGGGGCTGTAGAGTTCTATAAATAAAAGCCAGATCTTTCGGAAGCTTGTTACATTTTAATAACACTCTAAATGAACAATGACAGTAACACACTGGTAACTTTATCATTTCATATGCAGGTCTTCTGTGATGATGTCAAACAGCTGGCTGTAATTTGTTGTCTCGCTGTAATCTAGATCTGTAGAGAAAACAGAACAGACACTGTTTTGTGTACCTTGGAGCTGTGCACGCAGCTGTTGTGTTCACTTTTGTCAGTTGACTTATTAAACTATTTGTTAATGTGAAGCGGAACATGTGCTATCACTCTGCATTGAGTGTGTTTTGCTGTCGGTTTAGGCTAATATGAACTTCCTTCCTTTGAGTTTCGTGGGGGTGACTAAACTTATTCGTTCTCCACCTGCCACAGAATCATTTTGTGCATCTTCCACTCTGTCTGCGTTTGTGTCCCCTCACCCTTTGTTCTCCTCCTGTTTTTTTTCTCTCCACAAACCTCTTGCCGCCTGTGGTGCTGCCATTGCCCCTGTTCCCAGCAGTCACCACTCTGACAGGTGACCTCACAAAGCATCTCACACGGCTGGCTGCGTCCACGTAGATGAGTCCACACTCGTCCTTTTCTGTCCTGCATCCTGTGATGTGGACCTCTACAGTCTCCCTGATGTCGCCCCATGGGTAGTCGCCCCTTACTCTTTCAATTTCGTCCTCCTTCACACTTCTTTTCTCATAATGCCTTGCTCTCCCGTCTTCTTGCTTTTTGCAGTAACTTTTGATCTGCACTGGCTCACATGAAAAAAACGTTTCTGTGTCAGCTTCACAGGCTTTATTCTGCTCTGCATATGTCTCAGTCCTTTTAATCTTTTTCAAATCCCACCCACTCTTTTTCATTATCTATGCTCTCATTGTTTCCCAGTTCTATTGAGTGTTCCTCCAACTCTTTCCATCTGCCCCACACTCAACCTTTGTCAGTCCCAAGACGAGCATTTGGCAGAAACATAATAGAATTGTCATGTGAATTCAGTTATGATGTTGGGTGGGGTTCGTGTTTCAAGTCAAAGTTTCACTCTTCAGGTTTCAATCTGCAGTTCTGCTACTTCAAAACACATCATTTGAGCTATTTAAATTCTGAAACTGAGAAGACACCTTAAAGCAAAAACCCATAACTCATAACAAATCCAGAGGTAATGTCCCAAATCTCATAAACATTTCCCCCTAATATAAGATATCAAATTAAGCAGCATAATAAATCAACTACAGGGTACATCTCATTGTCAGAACTATATTCACTGCTATCATTTTACTTCTCTCTGTAAAGCTCAGTTTTTAACAACTCAAATAACAATCATTAAGAGTTTTACTTATTATAGGACAAAGAAGTTGACACAAACTAAAAACTGAGGTTAGAAAGATGTGGGCATTTACCAGAGTAAGATGCAGAATAATGAAATGAAGCATTATGTATTCAGTGGTTTTGAACATTGTAAAAGTAACGTCATCCCTTCATTGTGTATGATGCCACATCAAATTACCAAAGGTTTCACCTCCATCGACAAATGATCAAATAACAAAAAATTCAATAAAATATGGGTTGACACCGCTTTTGGAAATGGATTTTATAAACTGGGATGTTAGTCAATCTTGTTAGTGTTCACTCTGTAGTTCCTGCATGAACCCACACACACACACACACACACACTGTCACAGGGAGAAATACAAACAAGCACTTACATGCACATTGCCTCAAACCTTGCTACAAATAGGATTTTTCTATAATTAATACTTTGATGCCAGTTTTACTAGTTGCCTGTGGTGGTGGCACGGAAGTTTAATCTGATAAGAAGAAGACAGGCATAAGATTTTAACCTCCACTGCTCCAGTAAATATCCTGTGGCATAAACACAGCCCCTCTCCCAAACAAAAACTCAACCGATACCACCATAACTAATTAAATAATACCACTGAAACCGAAGGCAGTGTATTGCTCAGATTTTCGTTTGCATTTTATAAAAACCACACCTCCTGTAAAGTTCACAGGTAAATATTCATGTGCTCTCTTTGCTTGGTTATTGATGAAGAATCCGAGAGGAAACAGTGCTTGAAGATGACCTTTTGACAATCAAAACACATTCAGAAAATGGAGAGTGTTTTATGATGGTGGTGGTTTGAGATTGAGAGTGGAGTTAAATTGTCTGCTCTTCCTCTCACATATGTTTTCACTCTCTGTCTCTTTTGGAGCCAAGAAGACACCCAACCAGCAGCAGCGCAAGGTAACCTTTCTCTAATTGATGTCTGTGTGTGCGCAGCGCACCAGGCAGTCATATTGTGAGGGAGGCGAGAGTGGCCCAGGTCTCAGCATGTGGCGGGGTTTGACAGGAGGGGGTTGATGCAGCCCTGCAGCTTGAGTGATGCACCACAATCACACACCAGTGTAATGGGAATAGTCTGAAGACGGGGCTTTAATTTCTCAACAGACTGGAAACTCCTGAAAGTTTTCACTCATGTTGTCAGGCCACCACAGTCAAATGTCTCAGATTCCATAATCCCGTCAGTCAGCTGTACATCAAAAATTATAATTCAAATGGAGCCATAACTCTCAATCAAAACATGGATGGAATGCTACTTTAACTGGGAACACAACTACCTCTGATTAAATATTCCTTCAGCAGTCACTGGCTTACAGCCATTAACTATGAATCTGGACACAAAAAGGAATTAGTTTTTGTGTAAATTAAATCAAGCAGGTGCAATTATTTCTAAAATGTAACTGTTACAACAATCAACTGTTACAAGTGTAGCTTCACAGGCATAGTAAACAAAACACCAAGGATGTCCACGTGAAGGGTAAATTGCTTAACACTTACTGCTTAACAACTGCTTTTTTTATGATGAATGCTTTATGCAAAAGCTCCTGTGGCATTTCTGTTCAACTAAATTGTGTCTAAAATGTGCTTGTTTCAGGACCAAGACTGGGCATGTTGGCAGTCTTCCTGGAGAAACACCTGTTAATCTAACACTCTCCATGCTTTTCCGGTATTCTGACTATTTTAAGAAGAATTCATTGTAGAGCAAGTGGATTAGATTTCATGAGATTGTACCTATGGCAGTGGTCAGTGAATGTGTATATATGCAGTGTAAAACCCTCAGGACTCACTATAAAAACTTGATCTACATGTAGAAGAAATAAAACCTCTAGAGCCAAGTGAAAAGAGTATGTTAAACTCACGCTAAAGTGCTACGGTGCAGACTGTGGAGAGACTGGTGCTGTCCTTGGTGCTGTCCTTGGTGTTGATTCTGTCTCCAGCGTTCTCCATGGTCCTGAAGCTGATAAACCTGGTGTGAGAGCAGAGAGTAGGCAACTGTACATTAAGTGACTGTGCAGTCCTTTTCTAACTCCAGGGCTAATCAACTGAACTTTCACTAATGGCCATAATATGGGCCCTACCCGGCACTGTCAACCTTTAATAAGGACAAGGTTTGCTGAATCCACTTTTTTTCTACAAACACCCTGGTGCAGCTTACACACAATCAACCAGTGTATTACTGTGCATCAGTTAGTTACTCAACCTTAACATTTGTGCTTTCCCCAACAGTACCTAGGTGACATTGGTTTAAGCATAATGTTTACTCATTAACAGCATGGACCCAAATTTGCCAGCTAGCCTGAAGATGTGAGTCAGCCGTGGCCTGTTAACGAGGGCACACAGGGTAACACAGCCTGTGCAATTACTGTTTGCTTTTCTTCTGTCACATTGCTTTCCTTTCATTAAAAGCTGTCCATGCTAACTGTTTGTAAATTAGTCTGTGAATGCCTACAGTCTAATCCGCTTGTGGGTGTGGATCCAGACATATAGAATAATAATGCTATATGAAAGCCAACGTATGAAACATACTTAAACTCAACCACAGTGATAACAGAGATCAAACAGCAATATGCAGCAACTCAAGTAAAAAAAAAAGAGTGCTTTCATCACACAGGGATTATATAACACACAATATACAGTTAGACACATAGATGGCTAAATTTGATTCAATCATTTCCAGTATAATATTATATTTGTCTACATATACAGATGCAACATACCACGCACACCTGAACCTGAGCTCATCCTGTCTACATCCCTCCGTCATGACGAAACCTTTGTGCTTGTTTACAATATGTCACAGAGACCTCAGAATGTGGCCATACTATGTCACACTCACATAATGTCACCGACGACTGTTGTTGGCTTGCTGTGAAACCTTGGTAAAACTCCACAAGAGCAGCATTGTTGCATAAACAATTTGCATTTAAAAAAAGTTTTACAGCTAATCACTTAATTAAGGTTTCATTTTTGATGGGAAATGGGCCTGGCTTCATCTGCCCATGAACAGTTGGAGTCTTATACAGTAGTTGAGTTCATGTCTGCTGACAGAACCTTAGACTAAATTCAGGTTGCTTCATGTCTATAAGCTTCTGTTGTTTTTTAATACGTATGAATAGAAGCCCTTATTAGGTTCTTTTTAAACTGAACCCAGGCTTAGAGTGATGAACATGAGTTGTTATGTACAGAGCATGTTTGGTCAATTTGCGTGACTATAAAAACATCAATAGCTAACTGTGCTACCTGGCTAGCAGGCATTCCTGATTTTGTAGAAGAATGACACAGTGGGAATTATTTCTGCTGCTGGCAAGCAGCCCATAATTAATCATACCCCTGGCAAATTTTGACATATGTTACTTTTATTCAACTAGCAAGTTATTTTTTGACATTGGTGTCTCTCAAAAGATACTACGACAATGTACAAGAGGTATTATTGAGGAAAAAAAAACATTTCTCAGCTTTTTTTTTACATTTGAGCAAAAGGTGTCATGTCCAAAATTATTCATACCATTTTCAATAATCAATAGAAAAGCCTTTGTTGCTATTACAGCAATCAAACACTTATCAATAATTGCAGACCAGCTTTTTGCATGTCTCCACAAGTATTTTTGTCCATTAATCTTTAGCAATGAGATCCAACTCTTTCAGGTTGGAGGGTCTTCTTGCCATCACCCTGATCTTTAGCTCCCTCCACAAATTCTTAATTGAATTCAAAGATGTATCTGCACCTACAACATTAAAGTTGTGGGTCACTCCACAACTTTAATGTTGTTGTCTGCAAACCATTTCTTCACCACTTTTGCTGTGTGTTTTGTGTCATTGTCATGTTGAAATGTCCACTGGTGCCCAAGGCCAAGCTTCTCAGCAGACTGCCTGAGGTTGTCGTTGAGAATCCTCATGTATTGTTTTTTTTTTTCATGGTGCGGTTTACTGTGATTAGGTTCCCTGATCCATTGAAACCCCCGCAAAGCATTAGGTTCCCACCACCATCGTCGTATTATCTTTTGGGAGACACCTATGTCATTTCCTGTCAAAAATAACTTGCTAGTTGAATAAAAGAAACTTTAAGTCAAATTTTGCCAGGGGTTTGATTAATTATGGGCTTGATTGTATATGTGTCTGCATATGTCTCAGTCCTGCATATACAGTATGTATATGTATGATGTATAGAGAGCAATAAAATATAAAAGCAGTATAAGATGCAACAGTGTTCCTTGCATGTATCTCTAAGTCACATATATGAACTGAACCTGTTTTATCAACAGGTCAGAGGATGAGTGTGACAGGAGTTGGCAGAACTGTTGTAGGTTATTCTACATTAATGTCTGATTTATTAAGTCAGGCACAATGTAGCAACTCCAACTGACAGGATTTGCATTGTCGACAAGTCACTAAGTCGCAAAACTGGAATTCTGTCTATGTCACTAGGCCTCTAACTTTATGTGGAGAAAATAAAGGAGGATGGGTAAAAAAACTGAAAATTTAGAGGGGGAGAAGATTTTAAAAAAGTGCACATCCTGGAGTGGTGGTTAAATTGTGTGGAATAGCTCCCTGGTAACAATAAAACATCCAGCATCTACCCAAGCAGCTTCTTTTGTTCCAAATGTAATTTACCGTTTACGGTTCCTGGTCTTTTCTGATCCCCTGCGGTTTGTAGCTGCTGTCTTCTGCCTTTTTTTCTGCAGGAAACCCACCATATTAAGGCACAAGGTCGAGTTAGCATAAACCTAGAGGGGGTCACAGCCATCAGTGACACCCAAATGGCTCCACAACATGCGTCATCTTCACAACTCTCACAGCAGGAGTGTTGGGCAACTCACATGGGCATCCATCTCTGATGTGTGCTAATGTGTTGCATTTTAAAACATCAGTGGATGTCAGGGTTGTTGCTTCCTGGTTTTGCTTTTAAAGTCAAGGTTACTTCAAGGCTCATGACCCTCTGAAACATACATAACAACGTCCAGTAGCTACAAGGAGAAGAATAAATCAAGTGTATTATTTAACCAAGTCAGTACTATTTAAACCCGAAGCTGCAACGTGAAAAGTCTATTGTGCGTATTGTATGTGTGTAGAAGGTTGTCTGTGCAAAGATCTGTATGTGTTTGTATGTTATTGTTGTTTCATCAACAAGGCCCTGTCTCCTGCTGGGAGGAAAAAAAAGTAATGCCACAAGCTGTAGGTATTCCCTAAGTGATTGTTTTGTGACTGTAAATGTGCAGACACAAACCTGTTAGATATGTCAACTGTTTGCATATCATACGAAAAAAAATCCCATTTCACCAATTTGGCCATATTGGTCAAGTCTGGGAATCAGCAAGAAGTATGAGAGGTGAGGTGCATGCCTTTAAACTACATGCAGTCCTTTGGAAAATACCAGTTTATGTATTAAAGATTGGATTTGCATGGTTTTTGTGTGTATGCATCATTTCCAGACCTAGCTCCAGCACTGTGTACACCCACTACACACCCCATGTGCAGTGCAAGAACATCACACTTACTTTACAGGAAATATGGCTGCTTCAGAATTTTAAATTTAGCATTTTAGGCTTATGCAATTTAAAAAGTAAAAATAACAATCATTAATGTGTGAGTCTCTGTAATTGTTTAAACATTTTCTGAGTATAGTTTGAAGTAAACTAAAAAATACACAATCCATGCACAAAATAGCACGTCCTTTATACCCCATATGCGAGTTTTTTTTGCAATTTTTTGCCACATTTTTTATATACCTACTTTTTTTCACCTCCATGTAACTGACAGCAAAGAAAAAAACACTATAGGTTTCATTTACACCAAAATTAGCTCTGCTTACTGGCTAAATTAGGCTACTTAGCTATGTTAAAACTACCAGTGATGGCGGCTTTAGAGCATTTCTGGAACCTATTATTTGGACACTTCTTCCATTTACTTTGCCAAGTGGGAGATACTGCAGTCAGAAATTCTAGGTTTCTCATTATAGCATAAAAATTGGTACCAGTTTAAAAAAAATACAATCTACAATCTTTAAATTACCTTCATTATGCTTTGTGCTTATTCTCACAAAGTCACAGGGCTGCTAAAGTCAATTCAGAGTCACCAATTAGTGATTCATTGGGAAACTTGTGTACCTAAAAGAAACCCATGTGGGCACAAGAAAGCATGTCAATTCTACACAGAATGGGCCCAGCAAAATCCTAAGTGCATCGTAAGAGATTATGCATCACCTGTGTGTGATTACTCTTAATGCCTTTGTGTTCTTGTGCTTAATTATCTCTTCATTGTATGATCCGTTGCTCAACTGTCAATTTCTTTTTCCCATGAGCAGCTCATACATACCTGCAACAAACAGTAAACAGCCTCCCCAGACACTCACTGCTTGCCCAGCTATCTCATAAATGCCATGCACCACAGCCCTTGTTCTTTTTTATGTGACATGAGTAGGTGCCCTGACTGGCCACATTTAATCTTATTGTAACACCCATAGGCCCCATTAAACACAAAGCCAACACCAGCAGCCTGGGAATAGCTCACCCCTGCAGCATAGTCCTGAGCCATGAGGACTAAAGAAAAAAACTCAACTCAAATTATAAATAGGCTGTAGCAGGGGTGATACATTAGGCAATTTTGTGGGGGCTGTATGAAACTGGAAAGCAACAACCACCAAAGTGGTGTAATGGAATGGGTGGCTTTCTGTTCGAGGAAGAGCATGCACATTACAAAAAAAGAAAACACAAAAAAATGCTGTTACAACAGCTTCATATTGTGTTATAACAATACCGTATATATCCTGCACATTTCTCTCCTTAATGGTATCTTAATGCAGTCATTACTGCCAATGATATAATGCTGCTGCAAAGTGCAACTGGAAATTGAGAATCAATACTATTTAAGTATCCTCCAACATTTACCTAATTTAATACTAATTTGATGTTTAAAGAAGTCCAATATTTACATTATCCATTGACGGTTTAACCAAGCAGGGTACAGGTGTTCAGGGCGCCATCAGGCCCTGCAGCCATGTTGTGGGTCAACCTCTCCAATTGTATCTTCACCTGGCTGATGGACACAAACAGAGGAGGAGGTGATGGGATGTCTTGTCATAAACATGTTGAAAAACCGGTTCAATTCATTGGCTCCAATCAGGTTTTGCTCAAACTAGACCACATTCTGTGTGAATCTGGTTTTCATTTTCATACCAGACCACACATGCTTCATTCTTTACTTTACTTTACTTTACTTTTCTTGGCAGACAACTTACAAGGAGCTAGCGCTGGGTGTCTTACTCAGGGACACACCTGGTGGGGGATCGATTAGGAGTCAGACGGGGTTCGAACCTGCGACCTTCTACATCCCAGTCTGATGCTTAACCCACTGGTAGCTACCAGGCCACTGGTAGCTCAATGGGTAGCTCATTCTGTTTGCTGGTGCTGCTTCTCCAGTTTTATTCCTGTAAATGTTCTTATTCTTACTTTCACTCTGCTTGTGAGATCACTCTGCATCAATTACAGTAGATCTTTGTGTCCATCCAAAAAGGTTTTTTTCTTCTTATTCAGCAGAAAGTACAGGCCCCAAGTTTCAAGAAAGAAAAAGAATCCATGGAATGCAAAAACAATATCTTTGCTTCTGCTGCAATTATATGTCATATTTGTGTCATACTTATAGGCTTCATAGGTAACAGAAAATTTGGTAAGATGAGTAAACGAAAGAAAAGCTTGTTTTTTATTATTTTGACAATGAGGGAATGGTTATATTTTCTATATAGAGACTCAATTTGCTTTTACAACCATTTTGTATTTTTCTTTTGTGAATAAAGGGGTTTGTACAAGACCTGTAATGTTTCCTCCAAAGTATTACTGGCTCATGCATTAAGTTCCATACGCTGCAAGTCAGACACCCTTGGACCCATCGAAAGATGAAAAAATGAAAAAAAATTTTGTTGTCTTATAGTCTGGACTGTATAAGTCAGAAGCTTCCTCCATGTAGTGTGTCGTCGAATCACTGTTATTTCAGTTGCACCTTTTTGGGTTTCCTAGCGCAGCACATGACAGGTTTAAGCTGTGAAAGCACTTGATTTAGATGAACTGCGTGTGTGCGTGTGAACAGTAGAAACTTTATTGCTGCTAAGTTCCATGGTATATAAAGTAAAGCAGGTGATCATGGCAACAGCATCCCCATGGGCACTAATGAAAAACAGCATATCTCCAAAACAGTTGCCTCAGGTGTTAGTGCTTTTATCTTAACTCCACTTTGATAAGGTGTTAATTTTCCTTTTGCAGAGCCTGCAGGCTTGTTACTGACATCTGAAACCTTCAGAATTTCATTCTGAAGGTTTCAGATGTCATTTATAGTTATTTGCAAACCTCAGCTGATGGGATGATGTGTTTATGATTTGATAAGCTTGTTAAAAGAGACACACAAATAGTAAGACTTTATTTTTTCCCAGTGACAGAATTTAACGTCTTAACTACGCTGCCTGACCACTATGTGTCTTCATTACAGGGTGGTAAAAATATTCTTCCCATGTGATGCCAGTGGCCACCTGAGAACCCACTAACTGTTAGACACATTTGGGTCAAATGTAAAAATCACTCTTTCAAGTCAAAGCTATCTTTTATCTCCGATGCACAGGGAGACTGGGCATTTTGATCTTTCTAGTCGATGACATTTTTATGTATGTATTTATTTATCTCCATTGCCCTTATACCAACAAAAAAATACAACACACATCAAAGTTAGAGGATAACAGCAAGAATTCTAAAAGGCAGAAATCCACCGAGTGATTTCAGAATAATACAAACAAACTGAGGTCAATAGTACAGTAGATAATAGACAGAATCTATGGGTTGTGATAAATTATGTGATGTTCTTCGCACAGTGGATGTATCTAAATATTGCACTGCTAATGAGCTTCAGCTATCACTGCTGTGAAGAAGAACGGGTTGTGGGTTACAGAAACCTTTGACAGCACTCCGTGGTGCAGTGAGTTATGTTTTAGAACAAACTGTATTTCTGTAAGAAATTAGCAAAACAAAGTAGCTTTATATTTGTGAGCAAAGCAGAATGCCATTAAAAGCGAATTACAGTCAGAACTCAAATGTATTGCATAGTCAGTTTTCTCTAACATCATTTTGACCCTGGAGATTGCACCAAGAAGCACCTTGACATCATAGCTAATCACTCCCCCCCAAGGTTTCATCATATCTTACATTGAGGCGGATGTTGCTCAGGTGGTAAATCAGTTGCCTGCCAATTTTTGGATCAGGTTTAGTGTCTGTCCCAAAGACACAGGTGTGTTAGGTCAGCTGGGTAAGGGTTAGGGTTACCTCTGCCATCAGTGTGTGTGTGTTGCATCGGTACTCAGTGTACTGATATGGTAAAAAAACGCTTTATAAGTCCTTCCCTTTTACCATATACAGTGTCACATACACAGTGTAATAGTTCTGCTCCTGGAGTTACACAAGTTTCCTTGTCCATCTTATGAGCTAATCATAAAAATCGGAATAGTTTTGTGTTCTACTGAGAAGCTGGACGTTAAAGTGCGTTAAAGACTTTTTTTACAGTAAATATTTTAATGTTGCCTGTTTACATTTCATTGATATGTTAGGTAACCGTTTTTTTTTACTTAAACACATAACATAATTATTATGGTAACAGAAAATATATTACAGCTGCAGTGACTTCATCCTAAAAACATATTTGTGGATGCAGTTCACGTGAATCAGAAAATCATTAAATCATTTTCACTAATGTGTTTACAACACAGTACAGCTGGGCCTTGTGTATTTGGTGAGTGGTTAAGGTCTTTGAAATAACTGGCGTTAAAAAAATCGGTTCACTCTGCTCGTGTAAGTAGAGGTATTCGTACTACTTGTGGCACACTACCTCTCTCATAAAAAAGAAATGTGGCTGGCTTTTTTGTGCTCTGAGAACCACAGACACCATCTCATATTTGGAGACTCCAAACATCAACAAAAAAACAACCCAAAACTATTTGTGAGCTGATAATGATGTCAAGGTGGAAGATAAACTGTATACTACTTATAATTTGTACCAATAAAATACTATTGACTGAATAAGTGACTTCTTTACTGAGGACCAATTTGCTATGGCTCCCTTGAGTGGCTAAATATAAAGCTCAGTTTTCAAGGAAGCATACCTTACTTCCTATTCATACAGCTTTGAATGATATAAAACCATCTGGCAATAAGCTACGTTTTTCTTCTCCCAATCCCCTTCTCTCATGTATTTTAACACACTCATTTACCTCAAGTGTTCTGCTTCATTGGCTTGGCAGACCTGATACTGTCAGCTCAGTGGCAAGGAACACAGAGCACTTGCAAATCTACTCCACACGTGCAAAAAGGAACTCTCGGTGGTAAAAACAAAGCATACACCACACAACATATCAAAAAAGAAAGTGGCAAGCACTAGTTAATGTTATGCACACAAGAGCACTGACCACTAATTTGAATTAAAATCTATTATATAACTATATAAATATCTCTACTTTGAAAAAATAAATAGTATATTATTGCAGGAAACATCATGGAGAAGTTGGGTACGGTTTGAGTAATGCCTGAGGCTTAGTTTTGGCACCAAATAACATCCAGGGGCCAGGTACAAACATTCATGGTTCCCAGAGGATTAATTTGAATAACTCTCACGATCCCCTGACTGTTCAAGTTTATGTCTAATAATAGCTAAACTAACATTTCTATCAGGCTCAGTGTTTCGTCTTAATTAGCCTAATCTAGTCGAGTAATTAGCGAATGCGGACATGCAGAATTAAGATGGTGAACACAGAACATTATACCCATGTTATAACAGCATGTTAACATATGTAACATGTAGCTCGGGGGATACATATTTCTCTTCTTCTAACCTTGCATAAAAAACTGAATTAGTTATAATAACGTTTACAATTCTGAGTTGAAACCATGTATGCATATAATTTGTTACAAACTGGTCACAGATCCACAACAGTAAAAAACGACATAACACCTGGAAAGTCATACGTCATAGAAAATGGCTCGACAGGCCATTGACGACACATTCCATTATTTATGGCGTTCAAGAGGCGAACTGAGAGGCCAAAGTGGGCATATTTAATTTCTCAGCTGATCATGGAGACAGATTCTATTTGCAGCTCGCATGTGGTGGAAGAGAGCAGGACGGAGGGAGGGAGGGAGGGAGCAGCAGTCTCAGGGTGATGGAAGGTTTTAAACGGTCATTGTGGCACAGCTCATTATAACCAGCATAGCAGTGAGCCAGAAGATGCTCTCTGAACCTTCTTATTAAGTTAATAAACAAATAATACTTTCTCTCAATAACACAAATGTTTGTTATTAAAACGTTCATATTTCTATGTCCAGTCTGTAAACGGATATTAGGGACATGAATGTGGACAGTTTGTGATCGCACTGTATGGTACCATGGCCCTTGCCCTCCTCCAATACACTAATACAAAACATCAGGTGTGATAAATCTTCATAATTCTGTGCAGACAGCCAAATCTGTGTGAGCAGAAAGAGACTGATTTGATTGAGTGTCACAACTGACTAACTGGCTTACATTTCTGTTGTACAGTTTTGTGTATTGAGAGCCTCAATCAATTCAGTATTTTATACTTGTGCTGGAATATGACAGCTGCAACAGAAACATAATAACACCTGCAAGCTACCGTGTCATTGGTTATATTGAAACAAAGAAGCAAGTACACAGTAAGTCTGCAACATTTAAAAAAAAATTACCTCTTCTGAAAAAAAACTCTTGCCATACGTCACTTTCTAGCCAGAGGACACGATGAAAAACCTGTCAGTTTGAAAGGCGAGCCCAACTGCACAACTAGCTCTCATTCACCAAAGCACCATTTCTGAGCTCAAAGTAAGGAGAAGCAATGTAAATGTGTGCAGTTTAACTTTCAAAGCAAAGACCAGAACAAAAAAGACCAGATCTCTGTAAAAAAAAAAGGTTCAATAGATAGAAAGGTATTTGTTGAAGAAATGTGAGAATGGCCAGGTCGGTTAACATGCTACCAGTTACCTCACCACAGAGCTGTCATCTCCAACTGGGTCACAAAGATGAACTTAGATTGAGAGGATGTGTGTGTGTGAGATGTCACCTCTGGATGAGACCAAGCATTTTACTGCAAGGGACTGTGGAGCTTCCTAATCACATGTATATTTGACAGAACTGCTGCATAGGAGGCGGAAATGCAGTGTTGCAGGGCATGGAGACGAGGAGGCCACAGCTGAGAGAATTCAAACCGAACAGACGGGATGGAAGGGCAACTCTGTTATAAGTCGCAGAAGATTTTAATGATGTTGTGTCACAACGCAGAGCTTCACACCCCGCTGTGCAGCAGGGCTCTTCTTACCACGGAGTGGATACACTGGTCATAATGTTTAGGCTCATCAGTGCGTGTTATTAGAAGTCATTACCTTCAGCTCTTCAGTCAACTGCCAAACACCTGCTACCAGAAGTAGCATCCGACGTGTTGGCACAGCATCGTTGCGTACGACCCTGTTTGGGGTGAAGACACTACTTTCTGGCTCAAACTAAAAACAGATGCTTTCTTCTTGGCAGTACACAAACTGTTACCCCCTTAACATGCATATTTTAAAACGGGTTCAGGATCTGACCCAGAAGGGCAACTGGTTGAGCAAAATAAAATGGAAGCTTGCTTTTAGTTCTTAAGCAGAAGTTTTTGCAAAAGCAGTTAAGCGTGCCACCACCACACTGCCTGATGAAGTAGCACCTGCTCTCTATTTTAGTTCTATATGTGGCTCTTACAAAACACCATCAGTTGTTGTTCACATTGTGACACTACCATTTACCCGGGAAGTCTCCTCCATGTACACCGGAGGGAAGAAGCATTAATGGCAATACTCTCAATGATTTCATGTGCATTTGTCCTACGTTGTGCTCAGTGGGGTAATGGTTCAGCTTTGTTTAAACGATCAGCCATAACACCACTCTGGAGAATTAGAGATAATCACGAAGGAAGGCAGTGGAAGAGGGTTTAGCACTCTTTGACCAAAAGACAAAGGCCAATTCCCACACAAGATGTTCCAGAGAATCACTATATTAACCAGTCATTTTGTTCTTACTCAAGTATGTGGAAAAAGGGAAATAATGATATTGTTGTGTGTTCTGGATGACAATCGGCCGAACCACTGCACGTGCCAAATCACCACTGTGCTTGTGAGATTTAACACACTATTTAAGGCTCAAGATATGAAAATGGGGGCATGAAGCATGTAGATGTGAGATGTGTGACCAGATCATTCATCCAGTTTGGTGATGCACATGTAGCTTCCGTCTTCAGAGAGACATTGGTGAATTCCTGAAAGAACGAACAAAACTAGAGAGAAAAACTAATTGTCTGACCTTTATCGACTCCTCTGAAGGAGACACAGACCAATGTGCACCATCCCTAGTTACATCCACATAATTAACGTCAATCGATCCGGCTTACCTTTTCCTTCCCCCTGATGCAGACCAATGTGCCAAGTTAAGGAGTGACAGCTGTCGTGCAGAGTGACACAAAGCAAATTCATTAGTCAGGGAGACAATGGCACTGCAAAAAAAAGACACAACAAAGACTTATGGAATTCACAAACATAGCGTGTCTATCAAAAGCAGCAGCAGCTGGATTTATTTAGAAATCAATGGCTGTGTGCAGCACACTAATTTTGTTCCATCGTCCACTTTGTGAATGTGTATTCGACACTTTAGATTGAGACAGTGTCTAAACCCCAATACTTCATTTTGTTCTCTCTCTTTCTGAGTGAGCAATGAAAATGAGATGAGAAAAGGTTTAGTGTTAGAAATTTGTGTGTAAATTCAAACTGCTCCACATGACTAACCATAGTGGATATCTAATCTTTGTAAGATGAGAAACAAGTATGTAGAGCTTCGTGAGTACCAACCACTTGAAGTCAAAAATTAAGCATTTAATTATAATAGGGATAAAATAAAGTGCAACACATGCCTGAAGCCCCAACACTGCTCCAGTGTCAAAAATGCTTATCGTGTTGAAAAGCCCATCCAGAGCCTAATCCTGCATTTCTTCACCTGAGGGAGAATAACAACTCCATTTCCTCTCAGGAGCCTGGCTCCTTCTTCACTGTCAACTCTCACGCGATTTGCATAAGCGGTCAAGAGGTCAGAAACTCAGCAGAAAAGTCTGACATTTTAATTCTGTGCAGACAGCCAGAGTGCCCCAGTCCACATTCACTGCCTTGTCTGAGAGGTATTCATCTGCCAACCAAGTTTCACTTCTATCACAGCTCAGTTCAACATTAGGGGGGTTGTTCGCAAAGGCTTAAGGGTGAGATTGTATCTTGTTTGTTGTAATTATATTAGCTACAAGAATGTTCTCAGCCGTGATTATGGATTGTGTATGAATATCAATCAAAACACAAACACAGAAAATGTATTAGTCCACTATGTAATACATTTGGGCTCCTGTGGTTTTTCCAGGTCAGTGCTGAAACGACACCCTGGTTGAGCAGACTTCCTCTCTTGTAGCTTTAGTCTAAAGTGCTGCTGATAGATCTTGGCCAGCAGCCACCACATCCAACATCCTGTAAGCAGAAGCAATCCTACTTAAATATTGATGTTGTTATTTACAATTGACAAAATAGCTCACTGTCACTAAAGCTGCCATCTCCACGCGCCGCTGGTTTACCTTCATTTTATTGAAAGAGCTTGTGCATTTTTCCAGATGACTTGAGGGGCATATGGAAATTATACAAACCTCAATATGAACGCAATGGTCCCAAGTCATCACTGCTGTCATTTCCTCGTGGATAGAAAGATTTTACTGCTCAGTTTTACTCTGTAGTGTACTGCACGTGTAGAGATAAAAAAAAAACTGTAGTCTATAATAGTAGATTACAACTTAAAATGCAATAATATCATATCAGTTCCTTAACACTACATATATTTAGGTATTCAATTCAATTAATCTTTATTTGTATAGTGCCAAATCATAACAAAGGTCATCTTAAGGTTCTTAACAAGGCATCACAAGAACCTTGCAAATCAAAAGCGTATACAGAATTATATAGAACCATATAGTCCCACTTGAGCAAGCACTAGACAACAATGCACAGGAAAAACTCCATTCAACAGAAGGAACCTTGAGCAGAACCAGGCTCAGGGTGGGCGGTCATCTGCTTCGAACGGTTGGGGTGAGTGGAAAGTGGAGCGTAAAAAGAACAACAGAGATGGAAACAACAAGGAGCAGCAGATGAGGCACTGGGCAAGTCGGCAGGATCAGTAACACACACAGCTATACAGCTTCGAGGCCAAACACACCTGCAGAAAGGTACGGACTAAGGGAGGATGAAGCACAACTAGGAGAGAGAGAGAGAAGACACAGAGTAAATGACATGGGGCCTGATTTCATTTGCAGAAAAAAGTCTTGGATTAGACTTAGACTTGCTTGTCTTGACTCGGGACTGAGGGCAAAGACTTGACACTTGCAAAGCAACGACTTGGTCCTACCTCTGCCTGAGAGACAAGCTGTCCGGTCCAATTGCCACCTTAGGAGATATTGCACAGGCTTCGAACACTATTGTGAGAAATCTTGGTGTTATCTTTCATCAAGATATCTCTTTTACCCATTAGATAAAAGAAATCTACAGAACTGCCTTGTTCCTCTTCAGAGATATATGAAAGTAAAAAAATCGATGCTGAGAAACTAGTCCATGTTTTGTATCTTCTGACTACTGTAATTCATTACTAGGATGTCCCAGTAACTTATTAAAAAGCCTCCAGTTAATCGATGTAGTCATGCAGTAACCGGTCACCAACAACATTTAACTTGTATTTTGTAAGAATATTATTCATTTTAAACAACTCCTATTGTATGTATTGTCGGATTTAAGTGCTTTTGCCATATCTATGTTTACTATAGGAGTGTGCCAAGAAGAACTTTAGTATATTTGACAGGATATAAATGATTTGTTTTGTGTACTGTGATTGATTAGTAGTGTGTATTGTGACCCTGTAACTCATGTTTACATGGGGTGATTGTCTTTGATCATCTGCTTTCTGTGATTCTCTATGATCACCTGGTGTGTTTTAATAATGTTTGTAGGGATGATGTGGAACAATGTGTGTCAGCTGATCTGTCTGAGATGGACAACTACTTTTACTTAACTTACGAACATAACTAACATTAGCTTGCAGAGGAGGGGCTGCAACAATGTTAATGGTTGGTGTTAGTCACGTGCCATATGTGTGTTAAAGGGTTCTGAGTTTGTATTGTGTTGTGTCTGGTATCATTTGACCTCCTACAGGAAAGAGCTAATCAACAGGCAAGCAGGACAATGGGGATCAATACTTGTCCAGGAGGAGGAGGAACTCCAGCCAATGAGAAGAGGGCAACATCAAGATTATAAACATGTATATTTATATTGGGTCAGGAGAGAATAGGGGTGTTGGTCTTTATGTCCTGACACTACTTCATGTCTGATGGTTAGGGCAGGTGACTCAGCCCCAGCGCTGTATCACTTTGTTTTAGTGCAAGTAAAACTAAACTAAAACGCTCCTTGTCTTGAATTAACGAACATGCAGGTTTTCTAGAGTTTGAAAACCACAGTATACATACTGTAGTTTGTATGTCTTTGTGGGTGGACAATTATCGTGTTTGCAATGTAAGTTTACAGCCTCATTGATTTAACTACACAGCAAATAACAGCCAATAAATGTTAGCTTTCACTCAGAACTTACCGTTCTTTGTGCAACTTCAAATGTCGAACAAAGTTGGAAGTTGTTGTGTCTCTCATCTTCGACCCGCACCTTGTAGTTTTTATACCCAAACGAAACTATCTTTGTATAATCTTTTCTAACTGGCTAGTTTTTTGACAGGTCTGCTTCATTGGTTGTCCTGTAATTTGATTGGTAGGTTGCTGTAGCATCAAAACAACGTAGATTGGATATTGCGCCAACAGCCAATACACCCACAGAAAGACACAAAGCGTTCTCATACACATAATTTGGGTAATCTTTTGGGTTTTAGGAAAAGAAAGTCTTGTCAAGTTAAAAGGCTCAAGTCCAAGTGAAGTCACGAGTCAGGGATGTTAAGGTCCAACTCAAGTTGCAAGTCTTTTTATATTTTGTTAAGTCGAGTCTAAAGTAATTAAATTCACAACTCGAGTCTGACTCAGGTCCAAGTCACGTAACTCGAGTCCACACCTTGCCAAGCTGAAACGTGTAGCAAGTGGAAAGAATAGGTCCAAGCACATAACAGTGTGGGACCCCATAATAAACTTTTGTGTGCATGGAAGACTCCTTATTAACATGAACAAATTGTGATCTGTCTGCCAGGTAAGATTTAAACCAGTCTGAAGTTCACTGTCTGAGGTTCAGAGAAGATCATTAGGATGTTTTTTGGACTTGAACATTTTCTGCTACACATAGCTGTCATGTTGTGTGTGTGTGTGGTGCAGAGTTACCAACTATTTGCATCTGAAACGAATAACTTGCTAAATGCAATGATATAATATCCATATCTGCATATTATACATACATGTTTAAGAAATATGATAAATTAATGAAACTCATACACTTGTGAGAGGGCTGTGAAACTGGTTACATGTTTCCTTCAACTTTCAACTAAATGCGTGTTGCCATACACCAGTTGGTAACTGATGGATTCACTGAATAGCTTGTTGTTTGGAACTAATCATTTAATTTTAGTGTTATAAACATTTCTATATTCATGAATATGATTTGGCTCCTTGTTCTATGAGGAAATTATAAACATTACGTT
Source organism: Microctenopoma stevenorrisi (assembly GCA_032270685.1). NCBI lineage: Eukaryota > Metazoa > Chordata > Actinopteri > Anabantiformes > Anabantidae > Microctenopoma > Microctenopoma stevenorrisi. The sequence goes on along the minus strand of JAUMTR010000013.1, from coordinate 17,937,695 downwards.
ACAAAATTACATGACCAGATTGATTTAATAATGTGAAGTATATGCTTGTTTCCAACATTAGCTATTAAATGGATAAACATATTTTATATGTTTATAAAATATGTTTATGTTTAAGTCACCCACATCACACTGCGCTTCCACGTACCACGTGTCTGTAATTATTGTGCAAGTACTACCTAGTCTAGAGAAAAACAAAGGCTTTACTGACAGATGTTGTTCCCTGGCATCCTGCTTCATTCATGCTACGCTTTATTTTTGTTTTCACATTTTTTTGTCATTATTCTCTCATAGAATTTTTCTTCATTTCGTAGTTAATGCTGTCACGATTCGCCCCGGTCTGCCCCGCCTCCCGGTGTTTTGTTTAGTTCGTTCGGTCTCTGTCATGTCTGTGTTTT
>JAUMTR010000013.1:17909922-17937200 GCA_032270685.1 Microctenopoma stevenorrisi | reverse complement strand
TTGTGTTTGTTTTATTAAAACCCCTGAATTTGATTTCGTGTCTGAGTGCGCATGGGTCCTTAACACAAATCCTGACAAATGCTTTGACAGTCGTGTAAGGCATGCTGGGGTGACTTGGGACTGGGTTTTACCATCTCTGAGCATATTGAAGGGACACACTTCAATATGTTATTTCTAGGCAACAGGCAGTACAGCTGAACAAGACCCTTACAGCAGAAAGTGACAACACATGTTAGTCAAAAAGAAACCATTTGGAAACTGAAAAACTCTTTTCCTATTTGTCTATTTCAGACTCATATTCTCTGTGTCTCTTTGTAGTACTACTGTACATAAAATTACTTTACGATTACCACTATTATCCATTATGGCTATTATTATCTATTTGTAATTATTTTCAACACTGTGCTGTTTTCTAACAATTCTTTGATTTTTGATGTTTGGCATTGTCTGTTGAGGTAAATAACACAGTCGTTATCTGCATGTGAAATTCTGTTAATAAACGTATACAGTTTAATAAATATAATTTTTCCTCTTATCAAACAAATTGAATAAATGAATACATACTTTTTGAAATACTGTATATCATTACTTTGAATGAACACAAATACTTTCTTGATCTCTTTGTGCCAATTGTGATTTGGACAGGTGCCAGATGGTACATGTTGGTGCTACTGTGGTGTCCCAGTGGCCAAGGACACACAGGTTTGTAGACGACTGCTCTTTCCTCTGAGCTACTTTTGAAACACTATTAATTGATAACACATCATTGATTGTTTAACTGACATTTACTAGGGTGCTGATCTGTACAGAGCACCAACAGCAATGAGGGTAAATGGAGAGACTAGGAAGAATCAATTTATTGGGCATTTATGGAGAAACCTTCTTTCAAATGTACTGCTGCTTGATCTTGGATTTGGGGCTGCTTTGCTGTGTCTGGACCTGGACATCTTACTGTGAATTGATGAATATTTAAATCAGTATTGCAAGTTAAGTTTTGAAGTTACTGTTTAGGCATGTGTCTGACTCTGTAGGAGCGTAACAGTGAAGCTGGATACATGTTACATACAAACAATATGTGAACCATCACCAAAGATTCTCCCGTGAACGTGGACTAAAATGGTTTTAAACTATTACGGTTATTTAGTATTATTAAGGGTTTGCTTCAAACTAACTAATTACATTCATTTTTAAGCAGCTGTTGAAAAAATATTTATTTAATATAACTACTAAAATTTAATAAAATACATCACCTGTTGAGAAGGAGTTCTCAGAAGCTATAAGCAAACAGTCATTTGATGACAAAGACAGAACTAATTATTCCCAAGGCTGTCCACTTTCTCAGGTAAAATTATTCAAACATTCCCAGTGTAAAACACATTGGAGCCAATCTCTTGTGTGCGATTTAGTTTTGGGCACATCCTAGATAACACCCCTACTCTATCTCATCTGAAACAAACCAGCCATAAAATGATGCCATTCAGCAGGCCATTATATTCTAATCAGCACAGAGGAGCTGAGAGTAATTTATGCCTGAGATTAAACTCACCTTGAATGGAAATCCACACATGAAAAGTAAATGTCTTGTAGCTTTGACTGCATAGGGAATGCATTTCCTACACTTACACGTCAGCTGTCTGTGATGTAACAGAGGTTTATGACTGGATGGGAGGATACAGGGTATGTTGAATGTTCAAGGTTTGGTGCCAGAAAATTCAGGAGATGTCGATATTCACTGCTTCAGGACCAAATGCCAGTTTTATAGTTTTACAAGGTGATTGACTTTTCATAAGCTACACTAACCAGAACACCAAGAAGCATCAATGTCAACAAAATATTTCTGTTTCTGTTGGAATCTCGGAAGGCAAGAACAGACATTTTGTTCTCGCCCTACAACGGATTGAATGAGCCATACAATGAACTGAGAGCATTAAATTTATGATCCCAGTGTTCTCACATCTAATCAGGCTGAACGTGAATAAATATGACCTCACCACAGTAATCGCACCCCAGGGAACACTGTTTGGTCAGATCTTATGGATATGGTCAGTGGATGTACACGTTTTCCCAAGCACAAGATGGAGCTGATTGTACGAGTCATAGGTGACTGAGTTCCTTCATCAAAGCAATGAAACGAGGTTGGGGTCCGAGACGCCCACATCATTTAAACTCAGGATGTGCCTGATGAGCCCTGACAAACTGTGGTCTTTCCTGTGGGACGAGCTGCTATTGCAGCCAGCACATGTGGAGGGAGTTAAACGTGAACATATGGCTCAGGAAACCACACACCGGCATGCACGCGCGTACAGTGACGTACACATGCATTTTACCCTACAAACTATAAAACTGTTTCAAAGGGACTGGAAAAAGGCCGTCCTGATGTGCTGAACTCCCTCCCACCTGCTCCTATGGGAACAGGAAATATGGATCCCTGGAAAGGCCTGTTGCCCCCGCCCCCCACCTCTGCTGTCAGTGAGTTTTCCCTTACATGCATATATCACATGCCTCCTATGTTCCTCTGGGGCAAAACGAAATGGACTGACATGGGTGTGGAAAATAATAAAGATAGAAAAGTGGGTGAGTGAAGCAGAGGAGGAGGGAATTGGACTTGTTGATGAGGGAAGGTGAAGAAACTGGCACAATGGCAGGGGACACGATACAAGTGCAGAGTGGGAGGATGGGTGTCAGAGAAGATAAAAGTAGATTTAGTGATGACAAGAATTCATCTGTGTAAGCACTTTGTATTTTTCAGTACTGAACGTTGGGCGTGTGGGGCCTAAAACTGAACTATGTAGGTGACAAATAACATGTGCACTCAATGAATTATTTAAAAAAATGGTTCAGATCTGTGTTGTTTAGGCAAAAAAATGTGACTAATGTTTGAAACTGACAGCAAAGACAAAGCTGAGATATAATAGATCCATACCATAACTTCATGATGCGTCAGTGTTGCTGGCTCTGCATGTTTCCCATCAATTTCCAAACATTAGGCATGTTACAGTATTTACATAAAGTACAGTTTTAGGGTTCAATTGCTTATTTGAGTCAACTAAGAAGGCTAGTTGCTTCTGCTAACAGAACATTTCTTCCTCTGTGTTCTGCTTCCCCAGAGGGAAGAAAGAGAAGAGCAGCAGGGGCAGAGTTAGGCAGCGTTTATGTGTAAGATGTAAAATCACTGTGATGATTATTCATCATTTAAATATTCATGAAATAGATTTTGACATTTTATAATTGACTGTGTAGAAAGGAATTAGTGGAATCGTGGAACTGAGCAGGTACTCTGGTTAAGGTTTCCCAGTGCTTGTTATTTTCTTTCTTCTATTTGGTAACTAATTAAAATAAAACCAACAATGAGTTGTGCGTACTCAGTATAATGTTTGCAGATTGAAGACGTGATTTGAAAATGGGTAGTGTTCATTATGAAATATATAGGCACTGTGTGCCTCTCCCTATTGTATCACCATATACAATATATCACATTTCATCAGACTCTGACGTCTTTTGATACTGACGGTACAATTGTATGATTAAGTTTTTTCCTAGGTGCCATTAATTATGTATCTCACACAACACGCACAAAGGAAATTGGGTGTGTGCATGTTCCCTGAGTTATTTTGAAACAAAAAGGGCTATAAGAGGGTTAAATGCAGCAATAAACAGTGACCCCTTTGACATGCGATTCTTTGTTACTCGTATTGTATTGATTAGTGCAACTTACCTAATATCGCAGACCTCTAATGCCAGACTATTACTTGGTTTCACCATTGTGAAAGCTACTAGCTACTGCTCCAGAATGCTGTGCATTGACTCTGTAGACAGTTTTTTTTATAATGAATACAATTATTCTTCGATGTGTCTCAATGCATTCTATTCTCAATATGTTGCTCTGACAAAATTGAGAATCTTTTAACCAAACTGATGAAACAGTTTATTTTAAAAAATGTATGCCCACATTTGTGTGGTAATTATGAAATTAATAAAGGCTCTTTGTCTGTGTTTATGTCAGTGAATGAATGCATGCATCAGTATGAATGTGTCTACGTAAACAAAGGGACTGGAGATCAACAGGCAACACTCAAAGTCAGGATGCTGCTAGCGGTTTTAGTCTGAGAAACTATTTCGATGTCTCTCCTACTTGTTGTTTCTGACTTTCTGGGTGGTTATGAAGTCAGCGAGGCGATGCCTATTTTAATACAACTATTGTGATTATAGCAATATCTGAGGAATATTTCTGCCTTGTTAAAGAGATCCTCAGATCTCTTTATTAACACATGACATCTCATAGATTTGAGATGTCATTTTAAGGCCACATTTACAAGTAACTATGGTTTGTGCCATAGAAAAAGAGAAAAGTCAACAATGACCTAACAATAAACATTGTCTTCAATGTAATTCAGCTTTCCGTGCATTTCTCTGGTAGCTGGGGAGTTTCCCTTGAATAGTTAAGACTGTTTTTGTTGTATAGGCATTTTAGGACATTGTCTCACTTTGGAATTGTGTCAGGTGTTTATGATGTTCTTCAGTTAAAATTATTTGTTGTGCTGGAAATTAGCTCAGTCTATCAAGTTTGTTAATCTTTACATACGCATGGTCAGCATAATAACACTAACAGCAAATTCTAATCAAATAAGCAAAAATAGCATTAGAAATATCATTAAAATATTTATGCATTTGGGACACTTGTGTATGTGTGTATATATTATATATTATATTATTATATCTATACATATATATATTCTTAAAATACTAAACCGAGAAACTATTTAAAATACTGTACACTAAGAGTAAATTGTTACTTAGAAACAAAGTAGGAATGAGCTGGCAATTAATAATGAGTCATTAATGAGTAGTGCCTTAATTATTCTGAATCAATTCATGTACAAAATGATGGGTAAATAGGAAACTGGCTAGGAGACAGTAACTAATGATGGAGGTTTATGGGTAAGTTCATAAGTACATTTGAAACTGAATGACTGTTTTGTTGCTGGATTAACTATCCTCAACTCATTATTTACTAATTGCATAATCACTAGATATTACTTATGTAAAATAAGTAAAATGAAAAAAAAGTAAAATGACACATCATACAGAGTAATAACTAAGTACTCCCCCATTATTGACTAACTGTTGCTTATTCCTGTTGTGTACTCATAGTAGTAATAAAGCAGAGACAGAGACAATATCTATTTTTAAAGAGTATTGGGAATATTATGTTTACTCAGTTTACATATTGGGGATTTTCACATACTTAACTCAGGAGGTTCAGCTTTGCCACCCTTCCTAGATCTCTTGCTACTCCATTGCCCATATATTTCAAGATTCAAAAGATCCACTGTTTCTAGTTTTTTTTGTTTTATGAGATTCGAAAATTCATAAGGAATTCATAACTATGTAAAGAGCAGAAGTGCCCAAACTTTGTTAAAAACTGATACATTTTATGATGTGAAGATACCTGTAGAAACGATTAGCAGCAAAGGTGACTTACAAATGCAGTTTTAAAACAAAGTTAATGTAATTGGGACAATTTGAGTTTTAAAATGTGAATGAAGTCACCCAGGAATAACTAAATAAAAATTAAAATCTAAATTTGTCAGCCAGCCTGTTGAGCTACCAAAGACCAGAAGGATAAGCGACGATGTCTGTTTAAGAGCAAACCATAGTTGATACTTTGGTGCAATTGTTTCTGTGATACATAAAACAGTTTACAAAGGTTTCTGTTATTTGAATTACATGTATTTCTAATAATATAAGTGGTAGTTTGGGGGCCCCAAACTACCACTGCAAGTCAGTTATTTAATTTGTTGCACTCTCGGTATTTCCTGACTTCCTTTATTTCTTAATTTTATAGTGGTCAGTTTGTGATGGAGACGGATGAGGAAAAGTCCCATGTGACATGCAAGACATTGACAGGTTCCTAGCTCTGACAAATTCCAACAATGGTACATGTCTGTGTATTGATCACACCATCAGAGTAAACTGTTTGGAACAGCATTATTCCAATGCTCTGTTTTTCCGTGACACAGGAAAGGCTCATTATAGACATAAATACACACCACTGCCTTTAAATGGGTTAATTAAGACTGTATCGTTGGCAGCAGATGATAGCATGGAATCAGCCTTCACTCTAATTAAAATGCTTAAAGCCTTACATTTGCCAGCCGAATCACACTACCATTATTGTTTTTTGCAGTATTTCTGCTGAGCACTCCTGTGTTTGTGCAACTGATGTTTAAATCTTCATCTTCACATTCTTATTACTAGGAATGTGTTATTCCAGCCCTGTTATACGGGGCTGTCAGTTTTATAACCCAATACAGCATTAGAAGCTGAAAATAATATATATAATCTAGTCATAAAGCACATCCAAGCTGGAGTTGTTCCTCCACAGCTTGCTTGTCTGCTTTTAAGTCATGGAATAACTCAATAATGCAAAGCAATGGTTTCTCTTTGGGAAACAAGAAGTTTAAGTTTTAATTGAGTTAACTGTAATACTGGGAAGGTTTGAGAGTTTTGCTCTGTTGTATATAAAAGGATCAAATAATTGTATAATGCAAATGCAAAAACATATGTTACCATCTGTGAATTACTTGCAGTTGGCACAAAGATTGTGTTGCAGGACTGCAGCTCATCACTATTAGCATTACTTTTGTCCCTAACCCATTGTCAACATCACATTAAAAAGGCTCCATAAGCAAGTTTGCCCCTTTGCTAGTTCATTTTTTTAACATTAATAAACTGCTGAATGTAAAAATGTGGTTCATTGACATGGACATTATGCATATTTATTGTGTATTAGGAACACTTTCCTAACTTTCAGCAAAAACAGCCTTGGATGTGATGTTACGGTTCTCAGGTAAGACTGTGGCACCAGAGTGACACTTGATTTTTCTGTAACTTGTGTGTGACACAAAGCGTTTCCAGGATAATCTGACTCACACAATAATTCCGGTGTGAAATAGAAATTGGTTGTAGTTTTCTGTTGTTTTGGCAAATTGTTGGCAAAAATGTAGTACGACAGCGTATTATGCCATTAAATCAAATGCCACATGTTCTTTATGTCTCCAGTTTTATGGGATAATATTCATTCCAAAGGAGTGCAAATATCTTGCTAGATAACCTTGTGCTCTACCTTTGTTTGTAGAAAGCTCTACACGTCTCTTTGTCTTTAAGCATTGTGCATACTGCTTTTGGTAGACAAGGTTTCTGAGTGAGGTTGAGATGAAGCTTTGATAATTCAAAGAAATGAATTACTCGCAATTTTGTTTGGAGGTATCAAGTGATAAAACATGATCGAAAGTAACATCTTCTGCATTTAATTTCAGTGTGACGAACCTTAATAGCCAGAAAAACAACTTTCATCCAGCAAATGTCAAAGGTTGACACCAGCTTCCTCTGGGTTTGACAGAAGCACAAATGCTCCAGATCCTCACCAAAATATTTGTGATCTCTCTTCCAGCTCTCCTGGTGGGTATAAAGAGCTTCTGGCATTCCACATTCTCTGAGACATTTTGAATAATAGCAACACCATCCTGCAGCCATCTGTGCGCAGAGTCAAAGAAGCAGGTTTCTCCCCTGACCAGGGGGTAAATGCCATTCAATATCAGTTATGATCAAAGAGTAGCAGGATGATTCTGGGCCTCCTGGGTGACCATGTGCTGGTAATTACAAGAAAACTATGGCCTAGGGGCTTTGAGCTGAGCTATAGGATGTAGCAGCTAAGATCAGAGAGCAAACGGAGATACACAAGGATTTATATTCTCTCCAAATGTCATGTTATTATTAAAAACTTGAGTTCACATGAAGTCACCATTGGAATTGTGACAGGTGTCAAAGTGACTCCGTGAAAAGGGATTACCCACAGTCCAGTACTAATTACCAGTCAGCCTGGTGTCAATGTAAAGTCACATGTGGAGTTACCAGCTCTGTATTTGACCTGCGAGACCCCAACTCCTTGTGTGTGGGATTCACAGGTCAGCAGTACAACTAAATTCTTACTTGGCTTCCCATAATGACTTCAAGCCTTTTGTGACCATAATCAACTGGCCCAGCCTTAAAGCCGTTTTTAGCTGAGCTGCTACTATATTTTTATGGATTACAATCTTGTCAAAATAAACAGTCAGAAAAAAAACAAAAGAAAAGGTTCAAATGACATGCAGCCGAACCGAAAGAAGTCTTCCTTCAAAAATCTGACTGATGACTCTGACGCTGCTCTGAATGTGCTTAACGTGGTAGGCCAGTAGTAAATAATGAAAATCAGGGTGGTTCTCTCTTAAAGTACCATCTAAAATATATTTTATAGCTAGCAGGAGTCCAGAACCATTACTTTATATCTTCAAGCAGCCACACATATTTTCCATTTGTTCAGTCATTGATTCCTCTGCTACTATCCCTTGCATGTAATAGGTTCAGTTTTAAAATCTCTACAAACTGTACATTATCATATGACAGTGCCAAATTTTAGTTTGCAAAATCTATTTCTATGTGATTTGTCATGATTCACGTGTATGTGTGTATGTGTGTGTGTGTGTGTGTGTGTGTGTGTGTGTGCGTGTGTCTTTGATTTATGTTTTCATCAGGCTCAAATGCCACTTTACTTTAGGTCATTACTAAAGCCTGTGAAATGTCCAGCAGCATAGACAGAACATGTGGGATGTGTTTATCCTTATACCTGAATCAGCCTATCAGCATCATGGTTATGTGTGTGTTGCCGTGGCAGTCTTAGTATTCAGCTATAGCTATAGGCTCCCAGACATTGTGTTGCTCTGATGCAGCCACATTTCAACATAGGCAGTCGCCTACCTGTAAAAGCCCATCCAAGCCCAATCCCTCACATCAAATGCCACCTCGCTCACCTTTGTTCTGTTGTTGTGGTTACAGTGTGCTAATTTGCTGTGATAAATACTCAAAGTAATTAACCTCAAATTACCATGCATAAGCACCCTGGATCTTCCAAATTAATCATAGTAATCAGATTCTCTTCTGCTGTGATGCAGGCTTTTGTTTTATTCTTTGTGCCCATAACCTATGTAATTAATTTTTCCTTGTGAAATTCCTTCTGACATGCCCTACTTCACTTGCAAATAATTGTCTGGGTGTCAGGCTGTGCATGTACAGAGAAAATACAGCCCTACTAAAAGTCTCCCTCCTTGTGTGAGCTTCATTTTGTTGTAGCACAGAGATGCTGTCTGTGGCTCGTTTTGTTGCATGCACCTAACTAAAATACCAGAACCAGTGCCTGGCTTTTTCAAGCAACAAAACAAGAATGCCCAGCTAGAGTGTCCTGACCCATTTTAGGCTTTAGTTGTTACTTCTTGGCAAATGGACTTACTCTAATGATAGGCAAAGTTATTATTTTGGCCACTGCCAGGGTAATGCTCATGAGAGTTTGAGGAAAGGTATTTTCTGGTAGATGTACATACTATATAAAGGCCAGGCATGGACAAATGATGAAAAAGAAAGTAGCAAATGTCAATAAAAATATATTTTTTAATTTAATTGCTAGAGAGATTTAGGTGGAGGGGTTTTGTTATTCAGACATTAGTGCATCACCTGAGGGTAGGACGTGTCCTGTCTGTCAGTCTGCTGGGTGTGTTATGATAATGGAATCCATCCTGAATAAAAATAAGACTTAAGAACGTGCCTGACACAGAGGTTAAAATATAAATAATGTCAAACAATGAATAGTCACTTAGTGTTCCACCTAAATGGGCATTTGTAATGATGTGGAAATAAAAATATCAATTTGGTTTGAAGATGATTGTGCGTTACTGAACCATTTGCTCTATAATGCGAGTATGAAATTCAGTCTGACTTAAATCGCCTTTATACATCTGTTATTAGAGTTGGATGAATTAACTAAATCGTACTTTGACATCTGGTGAAGGTTGCCCAGCTTGCTGTTAACCACTAAATACTTTGTCTGACTGAAATTTGATCTCTTATACACACCCATAAAAATGTACATGGGATAAAAAAAATATTACAAGTAAAAGAAGCTTGTTTGCACAACAATAAGATAAATAAGACAACAGTGGAGGGTATACAAATGCATTTGTATATTTTTCTATTAGCCTTAAATATAAGACAATAAATAGGTGCTTTGCAGTGAACACGATTTACATTTAAGTGAGAGACACTTTGAGAAAATATTTGTGCAATAGGCTACTATCGTCAGAAAACCAACTATGGTGTTTTCATTTCATTAGTAATGATAACTGCTCTGCACTTTTATAGTGCTTTTTTCCTGTATAGGTACCCTGTATAAGTACACAGGAGTACATAGGGAGATAATCTGACAAAGCAGTACTAAAGGAGCAGGGTTCATATGATGTGAACCAGGTTGGTTGATTAGAGACAGCTGAAACAGACACATGGACCAGAGTCAACAGAAGTGCTGGGAGTAGTAGTTCATAAAACCAGGAAGTCCAGAGGGTGACAAGGGGATGATGGGTAAGGGAGTCCAAATACAACCAGAACTCAGAATAAAACATGAAACTGAACCAACTAAGACAGAAACCAGACAGAAGTGCAGAAAGTCAAAATCACATAAAACCTCAACTTAAAGTAGACCGACCGTGACAGTTCCTCATTCACCATGAACCACACACAGCTAAAAGACGATGAGTGTTGTTCTGACAGGCAAGTTATTTGAAGGTTTGTTTATGCTTTACCAAACATCTTCAGCACCTTGATATCAATTCATCTTGCAGCAACAAAAACAGTGGTAGGGTTGATCTTCTTACAAGATAATGCACTCTCCGAAAAGTGTCTCTCTTGTCCACCACACTGAATTAATTCTGCAGTATCTTAAGCCTGAAGGACCATTTAACAAATCCCCTTTTGATTCTAAGTAGCTTCTTAATACATTGACCCCTACATGTTGCAGCCATTTCTAATTAATCCTTCTGCATTATTCATCATTACATTAAACAATCCAATAAATTGATATGGAGTCTGGCTATTGAATCTCACTGTTAATGGCAGTAAAAAGGAGGCACACCACTGCAGGATGGATTCATTATTTCACTTACTGTGCCACAGGTAAGATGCTAGGCCTGAGTGTCACCTTCATCTAGGTGAATATTCCACTTCCCCACCCTTATCCTTGTGGTCATTAAGACTTACAGTAATAATAGTATGGTATTAGTCAGTCCCTGCCTTTGTGCCAGTTGGATTCTATTTACACCATAATTTTAATAAAGTCAAACAGTGGCTTGTGGTGCTTTTTCTGTTCTCTACAGATAAATCAGCAATGACACACTTCAAATACTGATTAATCCAGTCCACATTTCTCAAAGTCAAATCACAGTTGGTAGGAAACAGTGGGGAAGTTTTATTAAAATGGAAGGATGATGTGGCAAGACCTGGTCTAAGGACAGCATGGGACACCTGACCCCAGTGATTTTACTTCTCATTTTGTCGTATATCTGTGTCGTTTTGCTCTATGGAAAGAAAACATTTAAAACCAAGTGGTGTTACAATAAGAGGCACAGACATACTTTTAATTTGTCAAACCTTTTTCCATTCATACAGGTGATGCCTTTATCCTCAGTGAAAGTGTGAGAAACACATACCAGGAACAATTTGGGCTTTGGGTGCTCAAGGGAACTTTGGCATATGACCAGGGGTGCAAACTATCAGCCCTGTGACTGGTCAACTATCTGCTCTGCCTACTGCCACCTAGAAGTGTCAGAATGTCATTTTTTAGTGATATGTCTCAACTGCTATTGGCTTTATTGCCATGAAAAAAAGAATTCATGGCAATAAAGCCATCATGTTCACACTGCGATTAACTGTGTTAACTCTAGAGGCCCCTTAACTTTGCATCATCACCAGGTCAGACTTTCCATTTGGGTATCCATGTAATGACTTTCCTATCAACCTCAGCTGCATTTTGGATTCATTTTGTAAGTTTATTTGTCACATACATAGTTACACAGTTTACAACACGCAGTGAAATGTGTCCTTCTGCATTTAACCCATCCTCCTGGGTGGAGCAGTGGGCAGCTACAGGCCGTGCCCAGGGAGCTAGCGCTAAGTGTCTTACTCAAAGACACACCAGGTATGGTAGCAAGATGGCCAATGTGTTCCTGCTAAGCATCGGCCTGTTAGCCAGTGTAAAACGGTGCTTGAACGGTGGTAACAAACATAATACAATAAAATAAAACATCAATATCACAACAGAAATTCAATCCAACAAAATTCTTATTGGTCTTATTAATAAACATCTGCATTGCCTTTTATTAGTTACTTAATTTCTCTGTCCACTTGGGATCTATCGTGTTATACACATTTTCCGGTAAAATTATATCACCAGAACAATTGAAAAAGGAATAATAAAAGAGTGGAGCACCACAACTGTGCGGAGAGTACAACAAAGTGCCTCCTTCAGGCCTACATCATGAGCACTCCTGCTGCCTCTCCTCTCATTATACTGCCCCTGCCTGTCTCTCCAACCCCTCTCTGTTTCTTCCTCTCCGATTGTCAACTTCCTCTTTTGTTGCACATGGGCTATTAGGGCCTCATAACTGTCAAGAAACCCATGGTTTGCCTGGAGCTTTACCCCTCATGGTGAATCTAACTCAGTTCCAGCTGCTCTCACGATATACTGCGGGCAAAGATATTGAGGCAGATGATGTATAAATTGTAAATAAAACTGAATGTAAGACTCACCAGACACCAGTTCATTTTGTATACATAAAAACACTCTGACTTAGAATATGCAGAGCATTTACAGCAAAATACAGTATTTGACTGAATTCACCATGGTTAGTTCATATGAAGACACATTGTCCAGTAGTGATGACCTGTGGATGCTCATGAAAATACTGAATATAAACAAGTTTAAACGGGTTTTGCTGTGTATACTGCAAGACACGATAACACAGGCAGTTAACTGTAAATGTAAGGTTTACTATACCTAAAATAGGGAATACATAGATGTAATAATGTAAGTATAAAAAATAAATTCTTTCAGATTTGAAGTTCAATGTGCAAATCTTACCCTGACTTTCTTTGTTCTTTCACAGCCCCCCTAAACCCACATAGCTAATTTTTCTTTCTCCTTGCCTGCTTTGCTTTATTATTCAATTAACTAGGTGAACTTTGGTTTGAATCATCAATCAGTGAGTCTAATTAATCCCTCTCAATCATCTCATCCAGTCACCTGCCTGTGCACTCCTGTATATTTTCACCTGCAGCAATGAATACACACCTTTCAGTATATAAATACTGCCATTGCAGAAAGTTTGTTTTTTAATACCAAATTTTACCAAATAGTGGTTGAGAAAAACTGCTACAACAATAAAAAATGTCCCTTTAGAACTAATAGAGACATGTTGTTATTTAGTTATTAGTTAGTATTAGTATTATTTAGTATTAGTTCACTTTCATTTTCAAGTGCTTAAATTTACACATGTCAGCTATTTTCAACACAGAAAGCAGCGCTGAACTCAACAAGTCCATTGAAGAGTCCCGTTATTACCACCCGCTGGCTTTAATCTATGTGAAGCTAATACTGTAAAAAAGTCAAATGTAGCTTTAATGATCCCTATTTTTAGTCACAAAGTAAAAAATGAGAGATAGGTTGTCTGGTTATAGTATTAACTAGTAACTGTGCTGCCTTTGTTAGTGGGCAGTAAGACGGACATCAGCATTTCACACAATAGACCACAGCTTAGAGCTGAGTTGGTGTTGGCTTGTTTGGTGGTCAAAGAAGTCAGTCCCTGAATGCAATGCCTATTATACACGGACTACGTAGTCGATTATTATTATTGGAGAAATTAAAGGAATCTGAATCTGCAAATGTTAAAACTGCAAATGAGATGACGATATTGTCTAACATTATCTAATATACATACAATATACTATCTACTAAATGACTCCCCAGGACTTGAATAATAATAATCTTAATTATGGCATATTTTATTGATCCCCCTGAGGTACGTGTTGTTTGGACAGCTTTAGCAGATGATGGTGCTACTGTGGGGTTTCAGTGTCTAGTCCAAGGACAAGCTCCTCCAGGCTACATGTTGAGGTATCCTTGGACAAGACACTGAAACCCCACAGTGCTACTACTGCAGCTGCCAACTTGGGTTTTCAAATGATTGAAAGCATAATCCACATAGAGTTTGCCCAGCATAATGTGAAATGTTTGCTACTACAGCTAAAGCCACTGAGAATCAACACCTTTCTTTACGGCTTGTTCAGCCTTCGGGTTCTTTCATTTACAGTAATTGTTTTGGTGTGTCATTGTTGTCCCAGTGGCTCCCCGCGAACGTAAAACTACAAAGACTGCTTCCAGCACACAACCTCTGACAAGCCCTTTGTAACCTGCCTGCCCAATGTGAAATAACAGACAGGCGAAGTAAATGAGATTTAAACATCTTGCAAACCAGAGACTCAACTGTTTTCTCAGGAGGAAGTGAAGAAAACTCAGATTAAGAAGCGAGTAAATATATTTCACTCACATTCATCAGGTGGCGAGAAACACAACTCCAGGGATGAATGTGAAGTTAATTTATTTTTGCTTCTGTGTTAACAAAGAAAGAATTTGATAAGGCAATAGCACATCAAGGTTCTCTTGCTGTTATTATATTTCAGTCAGAAACATGCATGTACCCAGGACACATCTGTATGTCCCATGCATCCTCAGTTTTATTGCCTTAATAAGTCCTCAGGTCAGAAAATGAATAAAAGAGCGGCAGTTTAATGACCTGAGTCTGGCTCTTAGTGGTTCTCTGAAACACTCAGTTCTGCTCCTCAGATACAGCACAGCTCAAGGTTCATGAGCTGGTCAACCATGACAGCTCTGTCCTGTTCTTTCCATCACTGCGAAGCTTCTGCAGCTGCATTACGAAATCGCATCATGTGCATCAGTGTACCGTTTTGAATAATAGTTTATGCCTGGTCTGGAGGGGAGAAATGCAGGAAACAGCTCTCAATGACCCGGCTGTATATTCCCAGTGTTTATGACACAGAGTACAGTCTCATTCGCACATTCAGACTGGAGCCTTCATTTTGTTTGTCTTGTCTGTCTTCATATTCACGGGTCTACCCATCTATCCATGGCTTTAATGTCCTGTCTGTGTATGTTTGGTTTACCATCCATCTGGCCTGACACACCGTGACTCACGCATTTGTGCGCTGATTCATTGCCATGCATATGAAATAACATATCCATGTGACTACTCGATGGCTTGCTGATGCAGAGGAAGATGAAACAAAGATTGTTTTCAGATGTGTGTGTTTACAGTTTGAGGTTTAAATATGTGAGAAAGTCACAGCGAGTCATTCTCTCTGGGTCCTTGGATGAGGCTTAAACTGTGGGCATTAATGTGCAAGCTATTGTATTCTGCACTCAGTAATTATTCATTTCAGTGATGTACCTACCGACTTGTCTTAAATCATTTTTCTCATTAATTTTACATAAAGAGATCACATGCCATAATTAAATAAAATGTAGATTTGAGGCCCACATGGACAGCACTTAAGGAACGTACATGACACACAGCATGTCCTCATGGGAACAACCTTTACAACATGACTTTATTAAACCGCTAATTATCAAGTCCAACAGAGGATTTCTCTCTACTACTGTGAAGATCATGCTGACCATAAAAGAGTATTAGTCCAACAAAGATATGAGTCTGACAAAAGTATTAGTCCAACACTCAGAACAAGTACATTAGATCCAACAGTACCCATACTTATCAAAATGCACACTGACACACCCACAGGGTGTGTCAGTGTGCTATGAGGATGATTTCTCATGGAATTTTTACATTTGAAGACACATAGAGTAAGAACCATGTTGTATTTCCTTAGGTAATTCAGATCGGGGTGCATGTGCTTATGGTTGCATGTGTTACTAAAATAAGCCATTAGTGGGCTGGACAGCGTCATACAGTCACTGTGGTGTTTTTGGCCAGGTTCACGTGGTTCACAAGACACATGGAAGCTACTTTGTCATGTCTGTTCTGAATATGACATTGCATCAGTATTATTAGCTTACTATTATGGTACATGGATGGTACCTTCCCTCTCTGTTGCCACAGGCACATGCAGTTGATGTATTGAACAAGAAAGAAATAAGAAAAAGGTAATTATTCAAGTACAGTGGATAATCTACGATGTTTCTTTTAGACCCGTTCTAAAAACAAATCTAGCACATTACTGTCAGAGCTGACAGAAACACAGTGTCTTGAGCACTAAAACATGCACCCCATGCAACTACTTCTTGGTCAAATTTATTTTGGCATCAAGGCCTTTCATAACACGTAAACAGTCATAACAGCCTTATTTGTTTAATGGCATTTAATCAGGTAGACAATCCCAGAGAGAACTGTTTTTCCAGACTAATCAAAAAAATTCAACTTTTCTGGCTTAAGTCCTTATAAATTAATGAATGCAATCAAACGACCTGATTGCACACCGTGAGTCACTGATAAGTTCTAGTCTGACTTTAAAGTCAAACATAAGTGATTTTCAGTAACTGATTACTTGTCTCAGGTAAGTTTCTTAAGTGTCCACTAATTCATTCATGTGAGGAAATAATTGGAAACCAGCGAGTTGCTCCTCTATGCTGTTAGAAGTTAAAGGCTTTGCTCTTCTTTGGTGATTCTGCTGTTTCACTGCTGTTTTCTAATATAAAAAAGGTCTACCCTTCAATTTTCACAGTGCAATAGGAACAATAACACATTTGCCAGTCTTTTCTCAACATGAAGCCATAACCATTTTTTCCTTTTACTGCTGCCTAAGTTATCAACAAATGCTAAGGTGGCAGATGCTAACAGGCTGGACAGCAGGAAACTGCCCAAACTCCACAGGAGATCTTTTGTGCCAGTGGCCATACAACTGTTCAACTCCTCCCACATGTGTAAGGGGGAGAACTACTATCTTGATAATATTTAAGTTTTCAGATAAATGATTATTTATCAGTTATCATGATGTATATGTATATATGTATGGTGTTCAGAACAGGTTGTTGTCTGAAAACCATGGGGTCAGGAGCTGGACCTCCTCTCTGTAGTGGGTCTTAGTGTTATTCGAAATGAGCCCTACTACGGTGGTATCATCCGCAAACCTAATAATAGCGTTTGAGGAGTGGATGGCAGAGCACACCTGTGTAAAGATGGTGAAGGGGGCTGGACTGAGCACACAGCCCTGTGGAGTACCAGTCTTAAGGACCAATGTGGATGACGTGCAGTTCCCTATTCTCACCATCTGGGGTCTGTTTGTGAGAATGTCTCTAATCCAAAGACACTGCAATGTAGACAGTCACAGGTTGTTCACTCTACATTATAAAATGTAGAGAGTCAAAACAACATAAAAACATAAAACTTTACATAAATTATTTTGGTCAACATTTTATGTAAATGAACATGGATTAAAGAAAAAAATCATAACTCATATAACTCATAATGTGACGAAATGCTGAAGACCAACATCTTTATGGTTTGAGTAATAGTTTGAGTCCTGCATAGCGCAAAGATGTTGGACTAATAAATGCCTAACGTTAAAGCCGCAATATGTAATATAAGCTAGCACTAGCATGAGAGCAAAAGTAAATTCACTGTGGTCCATCCATCCCACCTATCTTCCTACTTTGTTAAAGTCTTCTACTAATTGCTGCATTCATGCCCTACAAAATGGATGATTTAAGCAGAAATTGTTTCTCGATTTTCTGTATTCTTTCCAGTACTGTTCTGTCAGTTGAACTCTCCACATTTGTTTTTGGAGAATATTTCTACCAACAATATATACAAATAAAAGTGACATACCTAATGGGATCTTGTTTAATAGGATATTGTCCAAACGTGGGGATGCAGTGTTTCAGGACCAACCAATTTCATAAGTTGTAGAAGGAACAGACACACTTTAGAACACTAAGGTGTGTAAATCCTTGTAAATTATTAGTTTTTGCTCACATACCCAAATGTTGACTGTGATGCCAACTTTTCAGTACCTTCACTGGGCTGGTGATTGCCCCCAATAATAACACTTGTCAAAGGGTGGATTTGTATTTCAATTCGAGAATGCACAACATCACAGCAGCTTTCCACTTAAACATCTTACTAGTAGTGATAATCTTAATAATGAAAGTGAATTAAAAGGGCCCTAGGGATCTGCCTTTGATTGCATTTAATGGATTCTGTGGCGTTCAGCCTATTGTTCTGCTTAAGGAATAGAGAAATGACTGTGCATGGGCAGAAGCACGAAATAGATTAATAGATCACACAGAATTGAACTCAATTTTGAAACTTGTAATGAGCTGTCAGTGTTCTGTCCAGTGTGGTATGAGTGAGTTTTAACTGCGTGCAGCTGCAGTTGTGGTGGAGGGAACAAGACGGAGGCTGAGCGAGACAGAAGGGAAAATGTGAGAGAGAAAGGCAGGAAATATTCATCTGGAGGTCAATATATTTAATGAGCACTATTGAAGCTATAATTAGAACAGCAGTGAGCTAATGAAGTTATTAATCGCTAAATGTATTTTCACTTTACCATTAAGAAGACATCTGTTAAGTTACTTACCTAGTGGTAGGGCTATGATCACACAGTTATGACCCAGAAATTAGAAGAAGAATAGAAAAGTTTCGTTTGTTTCATTTATTTAAATAAAATGTCAATAAAATATTGTCAGGCCAAACATATGCATTTTCATTATCCTCAGTGTTTAAGCTCTGTTTTAGATCTTCACAAACATCTATTTAGCTCTTTATCCACTAAATGTTTTATTAAGTTCAAAAGCTATCTTTTATACCTTTGTCAGTTTGTGTTCACAGTGAACTGACAGCTGCCTGCAGCTGCACATGAAAGTGGTCAGAATCAAAAGATAAAGTTGCGAGCCATAAAACCAAACAGACAACGGATAATGCTCTTCTTTACTGCATTGAATTGTACTTAAGTGCAGTGTTAGACTAAGAACAGGTGTGATTACAGTGTTTCAAAAACCTACCAAATAATATAAAGTATTGCTTCTCATGACTGTAATCTGAGGGTCTAGTAATAGTCTGTAGGGTCTGTGATAGCAGAAACCCCACAGCACAGTGCTTGTGCAGTATGGTGCATTTTGTTTTTCTTTACTTTCCCATGGCTGTATGTCAGCTCTGACTCTGGTCAATAAAGTGGTTGAGCAGACTGATCAACTATCGGGTTGGATGTCTGATACCTTCTCAGTGGTTTGGAGTCCATCCGTCTCCCAAACCACAGTCTTCTTTAACATAAGCACCGTGTAAAATGAGAAGTCACCTCAGACAAGGCCATTGGGCGAAGTACATCATTTATGTTATGTAATTTATCCCTATCACATTCAAGGCATTGCTAATTTGTCCAGCCTGCTGGAAAAGAAAAAGGTCAAGGAGAGCTAATAAGTCCTTTTGAAGGTGACTTCTCAAAATGATCACATTAAGTGGAGAACCACATATCTCACATCTATCCAGCTAGTAATGACAACTGTGTTAACACCTATCAACCATGACCTGGTGGTCCTGAAACTCACTGAATACAGTAAAAGGTAAGTGCTGCATAACTACTAAGAACCAAAAGTCAAACTTATCTGCAGATAACTATATTGACTATAAAATAAAATTATATATTATTATATGTAGGGCAGACAACTAAAAGACATGGCTGACATTTGAAATGTTGCAATGTTTGTTATAGGAGACACACTGATGAAGAAATCACACTGATGAAGAAATCTGCTTTGGGTGGCTTCATTACAAACAAATTGCCACCCACTTCAAAAGTTAGAATCCCATTAAATACCTGTGATGAGTTTGTCACTGCAGCTGTCAATCATTTCAATTTGAAATGGCTTAGACCACCTGCCACTTCTCCTCTCTCTTTTCTGTTCTGTTCTGTTTTGGTTGCACAACTGTTCAGACCTGCAGAGGAAAACCGGACCTTCATATTTTACCAAACTCATAAGAAGAAAGTGAATTTACCAGACTGAAATTCACTGAAGTTCACCTTAAGCTTTGGGCCTCTGACTACTCTTATAGCATTTTTAATACTTTTATTGCACAAATAACCCAAGCTCACGAGATAATCTTGTTGCAGCCCCAGTTACTATACATATAATATTAGTTCTTTTTTTTACAACATCTAGCACCTGCATCCTTGCTGTTCGGTTACACTGTCACATTTGCTAATATGTCCAACAATATGTGTGTGTACAGATGACTCTAGTATGGTGACTTCAGCTATATTACTATTCGATATAATATACATTTATGAAAATGTGGCGACACCGCTTAAGGATTAAACAAAAGCTTGTTTTTACAAAGAGGAGCAAATGATTTTCTGCTCATTATACATTTCAGCTTCAGCACCTCCAACAGGCCTTTATTTGACGAGCAGTGATGTTAATTATACCCCATGGGGTCAAAATGCCAAAAGTAACACTATATGTTTTTTTATTCAGTATTTTTTATTTTTTGCTTTGGTAGCATCAAACTATCTTGCAAACTAGATCTTAAGGTAATTAATGGAGGAATGGTACACAGTTCTTTCTCATTTTTCATTTGCAGCACTTTGCTACAGCAATTAGTAACTCTTACATCCAGAACATTGCTGTACCAGCTGCTCTTTGCCATTTTGACAGCCTAATTGGAACTCACAGCTCAAAGCATATTGTTCACAGAACCTCTTAAAAGACAGATAGGTTTTCTGCTTACTTTAAATTATTTTCAATAGAAAATGTAATACATAAGATGCTTTGGACACAACTTTGCTTTAGATAACTGTGAGTATTTTTATCTTGTTTAAACTGGGTGCTGTCTCAGCTTTTTTTAGCATGTTTTCAGAACGAATGGGTATTCAGCAGTGCTGGGTTTTTTGCATTGATCTCGGTCAAGATGTCTGTGGGTGGGTGCAAACTGTGCTTAGTGAGAGAGCGGTGCTCTTTTGTGTTTACCCAGATCTGTAACCAAATGGACAATTAGCAGGTTTTGGGGAACAGATTAGTGTTTTTTCACAGGGGATTACTCTGATTTTTTGCCATTTGGCAGCTATACAGCTGGTGGGGAAAGGCCTGTTTTGTGAGCTTTTTGGATAATCCTCTGCCAAGGAACAAATTGAGCTGTATGTCATTTTGTTTTCTAGAAGCTTGTGTCTTAGTGTTTGCATGTTTACTTTTAGTTTGAAGTGGTAACATGTAATGCTTTATACAAGTTAAAAATCATGTTGCTGCATTATTATTTCTTCTCTGCAATCTGCAATCTCTGCAATAGAAAAAGCCATTGTTATAATAAAATTCATATTGTGATGCAGCAGGGCCATTACTAATAACTGCACCTGTATCATCAACTTTTTGACATTTACATGTTTTTGTCTTCCCACCAGGTTTGGCCTCAGCTTGATCAATAACAGATGCATCTCACTCTTACATATGACACACGAGAAAGTAATACATAAGTAACCCTTGGTGTAAGTGTCAACGTCAAGCTTGAGCTGTCACTGTCATAACTGTGGGCAGTTCACAGGCACTGCGTCCCTCACACTCTCTCTCTGCCCAGCTCTGTTAAATGTTCTCCCTCGCGTTTCTTTATGACTCATATAGAAATGTTTTGTTACAAATCCTTTTTGTGAGATTTGCTTTAGCTTTGCAGTTAACTTAAGATCAGCTACTAGTGAATGTAGGAGCCTGAGGAGAAATAAAAACTGCTCATGCTGTACAATTGGCAGCTTTGCTTCTACTTTTAAATTTTCATCTGTAGAATAGAGAATAATAAAAGTCTGGCACATTTACTGTGGTTACACATTGTTTTGAACCACAAATAGTGTGAATACAATTATTGTGATAGTTTCAGATTATAATAGTATCAATGGAATCTAGAGGAATACTTGTATTTAAATGTATATGTTTTTTGCAATTGCAATGTTCCGTTTTTAGTTTAGCTTTAAATTAAAATGATCAGGGAGAGCTGTTAGGACACAATATGTAGGTTACTGGGCATAATTAATAGTTATAATTATGTGTCTGCATTTTAGTCAGTCAGAAGAACTCAGTATTGAAGTCAGAAAATCCAAAGTTTTATATTATTCCAAATAGTCCAAGCTGTTATAAAGCATCCTAATTAACTGATTATTTGGGAACAGCTGTTTTAATCAACTCAACAGGTGAATAACAGCAGTTCTCTGCAGTTGGTTTGTGGACAGTCATGGCTAAGGGCCACAAGTGAGCTACAAGGCCATATGTAAATGTTTTCAAGTTCCAGTGGCTACAGTGCAAAGTATTATTAAAAATACAATATGTTCCACATTGTGGAAAATCTCAGAGGACATGGTCGGAAGCCAAAGGGGACCCCTGTGCTGGTCAGGAGGATAGTGAGAGAGGTGAAAAAGAATCCATGGATCACCACCAAAGCCATCCTGGTTAATGTGGGCTCTGCTGGTGGCAATGTCTCAAGGCAGACAATCCAACAGACGCTGCACACTGCTGGGTTCCACGGATGCAGACCAAGGACAATGCCACTTCTTGTCAGGTGAGCAGATTAGGTGTCTGCACCCTCTGCCTCGGGAGCTGTGCCTCGCCCTGCAGCTGAAGAACCCATGCAGCAAGGCCGACTGAAGCCGGGGGTGTGAGATTGCCGTCGGCGCGAGGGTCTCTGTGCCTACTGTGGGTTGGCTGAACTAATCACGTCCTTCACGGCCATCACCTGCAGCCCTATCCATTCCAGCGCCAAACCGAGCCAATCCAGATGTCCGTCGGCACCCACTGCGAACATCTCTCTTTTCTTGTCATCACTGCAGCTGCCTACATAATCCGGATGTCACGTGATCAATCTGCACCGTTTTCAGTTGGGGACCAGAGTGCCTTCATCACTGCTTGCTCCCCGATTCAGCACATGTTCCACAACGGCTCCTGAGCAAACCAACCTCAAACTGATTCCTCTACCCTATCAGGACCTTGCCAGGGTCTTCAGTAGAGAGGAGGCAACCACTCTCCCACCACACTGTAAATATGACATGACCATCGACCTGCTGCCCGATGCGATCCCGCTTCGTGGGCGGCTGTTCTCCCTGTCCCCCATGGAGAACAAGGCCATGGAAGACTATATCACACAGGCCCTCCAACATAGACAGATCAGACCCTCTTCCTCGCAAGCTGCAGCTGGTTTCTTCTTTGTTAAAATAAAGGACAGGGGCCTCCGGCCCTGCATTAATTTATGGGGACTGATCAAGGCCACTGTTAAAAAGCAGCACCCTCTTCCACTGGTGTCCTCTGCTCTGGATTCCCTCTCCCAGGCAACCATCTTCACTAAACTGGACCTGTGCAGTGCCTACAACCTTGTGCGCATACGGGAGGGGGACGAGTGGAAAACAGCCTTCATCACACCCACCGGACACTGGGAGTACCTAGTGATGCCGTTTGGGCTGTGCAACGTGCCCGCCGTATTTCAGCGCTTCATCACCAACGTGCTTCGGTGGGTCTTCGTTTAACTGGACGACATCCTGGTGTACTCCCAGTCAGAGGAAGACCACACATGTCACGTCAGGGCCGTTCTTTAAAGGCTGCTCGCTCATCGAGTGTTCTGTAAGTAGGAAAAGTGTGCCTTCCCCTACATTCCTGGGTTATACCATCACCCCGCAGGGTGTGGCCATGGATCCCCGGAAGGTGAAGGCTGTGACTCAGTGGCCTCAACCACTAGTCTTAAACAGTTACAAAGCTATCTGGGGTTTGCCAATTTCTATCGGCGATTCATCCTCTCCACCTTCCTTCAGAGGCCGTGTGAGCTTTCCAGTGCCTCTTGGAACTATTCACCACCGCTTCTATTATGTTGCATTGAGGTGGGCTCTTCTGATGTGGGTGCAGGCGCTGTTCTATCTCAGTGTGGTCCAGACGGGAAACTCCATCTGTGTAGTTTTTTCTCAAGGAAGTTTTTTCCCCACTCAGCAGTGCTACATGGTTGGGAAACCGTGAACTGCTGGCCATCAAGTAGGCATTGGAGGAGTGGCGACACTGGCTGCAGGGGACTGTAGGGCCATTCCTGGTGTGGACCGACCATCAGAACCTTATCCATATCCAGCAAGCCAAGCAGTTAAATCCTCGGCAGGCAAGGTGGGCTCTCTTCTTTGAATCTTTCAACTTCCACCTAGCCTACCGGCCCATCGCGAAAAACGCCAAAGCTCACGCCCTCTCCCGTCAGTTCTTTTCCTCTGCGCCACCTCCAGACCCAGAGCCCCTCTTGCCTGCCCATCAAATACTGGCTTTACTTTACTGGCCTCTGGAGGACTCCTTACATGCTGCACTGCCTGGAGAGCCGTCCCCGCTGGATTTTGTGTCTGGACTCCCAGCAGGAGACGGCAAAGACACCATCCTCACAATCATCGACCGGTTCTCCAAGGCAGTGCACCTGGTGGCCTTGTCCAGACTCCCTTCTGCATAGACCACGGCAGAGTTGGTTCTGGAGCATTTGTCCGGCTGCACGGGTTCCCCAAGGACGTCGTCTCTGACCGAGGCCCCCAGTTCGTTGCAAAATTCTGGCTGGCTTTTTGCTGTCTGGTCGGCCTCACCTACAGCCTCTCCTCAGGCTACCACCAACGGCCAGACTAGAAACTGGGTCGTTTTCTGTGGTGCTTCGTCTCCTCCCAGACGTCTCTCTGGCCTCACTATCTCCTATGGGTGGAGCTCTCACACAACCTCCACGTCTCCTCTGCCACCGGAGTGTCGCCCTTCGAGACCTGTTATGGTTTTCAACCCCTAATTTTTGCTCACCTGGAACCACAGGTCCAGGTGCCAGCGGCCCAGCAGTTGGTCCATAGGTTCCAGCTAGCTTGGATTACCCCAGCCAATTCGGACTATGCCCAACAGCAACCTCCAGGATGGTCGTTCGCGCCTGGCAACTGTGTCTGGTTATCCATCAAAAACCTCCGGCTGCATACTGACTCTGCCAAGCTCTACCCTCCCTTCATTGGACCATCATCTCCCATAACAACCCGGTCACCTGCCCCTATCAAGTGGGCTTGGGGGGGGGGGGGGGGAGGGTCCTGTCAGGTAAGCAGATCAGGTGTCTGCGAGGAAAGGCTAGGATTGGCTAGGACAGGATATAAACAGGAAGTCCTTTCACCTGCTCTCTGCTCAGACATTGGGTTTTTATTCATGTCCTGAGCTTTTCTCATCACGAGACAATAGTTTCTGCTTTTCTTTATGTTATTTGTTGGCCGGTTATTGTAACACCGATTCCAGTGGAATCCGGGTGTTTCAAGATCAAAACGCGTGTGCTTTTCAACCCTCCTGCTAACACTCTGCATCTGGGTCGATCCCGCACGCTACAAGGGCGTTCATCACGCACCTCACACTTCTCCAGATAAGGCACACAAAAGCTCTGCCTTTGCAAATGCTCATCTGGACAAAGAAGACGACTTCTGGTTTTCTGTGTTATGGTCAGATGAAACAAAAATTTTATTGTTTGGTCACAATGATGTTTCTTTCATTTGGCGTTAAAAAGGAGAAGCCTTCAACCCAAAGAACACCATCCTTTTTAAGGATTTTAACCTGGTGGACCCAACAGCACTCAAGAACACCAAACGGAAGAACTAAGTTCAAATGTTTTAATTGAACAAACACCAACACTGAAAAAAACAAACTGAAAAACTGAAAATCACTCCAGAGGGAGGCCAAAAACACACACACATTGTGAGAATTAATAAGGAAACTAAAGCTGACAAACTGGTTAACTTAACCAGACTAACACTGACTACACCAAAGATTGGTGTAGTTACTGTAGTCAGTGAAAGCTAAACAGGGACCACGATACAAACATACATGAACTGAGGACTAAGCACTTGTGTAAACTGAACACTCACATAAACCAAGGACTAAATACTCACATAAATCAGAACCAATTGACATGTCAGCATGACAATGACCCAAAACACACAGCAAAAGTGGTAAAGAAATAGTTAGTAGCAGACAACAACATTAAAGTTTTGGAGTGGCCCAGACAGAGTTCTGACTTGAATTCAATTGAAAATCTGTAGAGGGAGCTGGAGATCAGGGTAATGGCAAGAAGACCCTCCAACCTGAACGATTTGGAGCTCATTGCTAAAGATGAATGGGCAAAAATACCTCTGGAGACATGCAAAAAGCTGGTCTGCAATTATAGGTTTGATTGTATGTTTGATTGTTGTGATAGCCAATAAATGCTCTTCTATTGATGATTGAGAAGGGTATGAATAATTTTGGATATGACACCTTTTGCTCATATGTAAAAGAAACTGAAATTTGTTTTTTTATCCTCAATAATGCCTTTTGTACATTGTCGTATTATCTTTTAGGAAACGCCTATCTTATTTCCTGTCACAAAAAACCCTGCTGGTTGAATAAAAGTAACTTTGAGTCAAAATGTGCGAGGGGTATGATTAATTATGGGCTTCGCTGTATCTATCCATTGTCACAGAACATATCCTGAAATTCCTTCTGGTCCTGCAGTTTTTTTGACACTCACCTACTTCAGAGTCTGGTGGACATTGTGCTTTGCCAGACTAATCAGAGCCTAGCCCGGTCCTCACTCACTCGAGATCAGTCTGTTGTTATCTCCAACATGGTTATAGTTTTTTATCTCAAACCATATGAAGACTAAGTGGTGAACTCCGCATAAGTGTTCACAGCAACAGCATGTTTATTCTTATAATTCGTGTTTGTATTTAGTTTGTGTCACAATCGGAGTTATGTAGGTAGAAATGTGATGCAGGCAGTTGCAGCTCCTCCGTGTGGAGTGGAGTCAGTTGAGGTTGTTCAGGCATTTGGTTAGGATGCCACCCGGGCGCCTCCCTCGGGAAGCGTTCTG
This sequence comes from Microctenopoma stevenorrisi, assembly GCA_032270685.1. Classification (NCBI taxonomy): domain Eukaryota; kingdom Metazoa; phylum Chordata; class Actinopteri; order Anabantiformes; family Anabantidae; genus Microctenopoma; species Microctenopoma stevenorrisi. Next base: position 17,910,408 of record JAUMTR010000013.1, on the reverse strand, counting down.
GGCATGCCCCACTGGTAGAAGGCCCCGGGCCAGACCCAGGACACGCTGGACGGATTACATCTCCCATCTGGGGGTCCCCGCCTTGGGGTCCCCCCAGATGAGCTAGAAGAGAGGGCCGGGGAAAGAGGGGTCTGGGCTTCCCTGCTTAGGCCGCTGCTCCCGTAACCCGTCCCCGGATAAGCGGTTGATATTGGATGAAAATGTGACTACACATGTTCCCGAAACCTTAGCCGGTTAATTTGCACTGACTTATGTTTCCAGTTCTCAGGCCTTCCTCCCAGAACAAGTCTGTTGAACAACAACTTCTGGTTTCGGAAGGTTTTAAATTGTAACAGTTGATTTGGTCAACCAGTGTGTCTGTGACGGTTCTCAGTCATCCAGGTCATGGTTATCTCAAAAAAGGTTTATGCAATAGCAACTGGACTTAGTAGGTTTCTTGACGACGTTTTGCCCTTCTATCCAGAGGGCTTTCTCAAGTCTGACTGA
>JAUMTR010000013.1:17899037-17909822 GCA_032270685.1 Microctenopoma stevenorrisi | reverse complement strand
GAGCTGGTCCAGTGTCCCACGGCCGGGACGGAATCCGCATTGTTCCTCTTCAATCCGAGATTTGACTATCGATCGAACTCTCTTCTAGTCACATACAGCAGTGCATATACTGTATGTCAACACTAATCGAATATAGAAGAGGATTAGTGTTTAATCAAACTACCACACAGCAAACATACAGACAGATGATATTCCAGCAAAGGGTTCTATGCAAATATAATAAAGCAATAAAGTTGCCATATATAGTCTACTTTGTGAATGCTTGTTACTTAGAGTTACAACCCTTCAGGTCATAGTCTTACAAAAGCCTCAGAAATATAAACATACAGAATGTATAGGAATTATTGATCTTCTGTAACTGATGGGAAGTTTGAGCCTCAGTAAAACAACAACAACAATAACAACAACAACAACAACAACAATAATAATAATAATAACAATAATAATAATAACAATAATAATAATAATACCAATAATAATTAATACTACTACTACTAATAATAATAATACTTTATTGATCCCCTTGGGGAAATTGTTGTTTGGACAGCTGCTAGACCTGTGTCAGCGCTACAGGGTATCGATGTCTTGTCCAAGGACACCTCGACATGTAACCTGGTGGGACTAGGAATCGAACTCGCTCACCCTTGGGTTTGAAGATGACTGCTCTACCCACTGAGCTATCATGCCGCCCAAAAAGTCACACAAGGCTTGAACCCTCAATCTTTGGGCCCCTAAGCGGTTGTTTAACTGCCTGAGCTTAACGACTAGACAAAACAACTAAGACTACTAAGAGGGAACCACGGGACTATTGGCTGCTGAAATGGCACAATGTGATGGCTGTAGAGACCAAGAGTAAGTGGATTTCTGCTGTAAAAGAAAGCATCAATATGATCCAGTTTTACTCAGTTGGTTATCTGACATACATACTTCAGAGACTTATTTGGCCATCTTGTTATTAAAGACCTTTCCAGTGTGCACAGTTCACACATTGCCTAAATAGTACTTGTGATTCTCTCTAAGGCCTACCAATTTTTTAGCAAAGTCTAGGAATATATAATAACACAGACATTCTATATCATGCCTAAAACCATCAGGTATTTTATTCTTTGCCTAGAATATCTGTTTTTCACACATTGATGGTAACACACATAACACAACCAACATGGGACCACGGAATGGCTTGATTCAGCCATTCAGAAAAAGTGTACAGATCCAGCACCTCGTGGTTAATAATTTTAAGCTTACACTATCATTGTGATCATACTAGAAATACCCACTGGATGTGTCAACCAAGACCTAAACTATTTCTTTAAGGTTGTATTTTTTAGTAACATGTAAATCAAAACATTGTGTCTGAAGTCACGTAAACTTTTTTTCTGTTCATATTGCGATATTAGCATTTAGCTCACTGAGCATGGCTGCAAAGGCACTTTTGTCCTGGTAATTGTTGATGGCCCTTAATTATAATAATTTAAAACAGTTTTAGAAGGTACTAACTATGCTGCTAATACAGGTTGTCAGAGATCGTGTTGCAAAGTATGACAGTCTTGGAATAGATTTGGAGATTTGTTTTGCAGACCAAAGTGGATGTGCAAGTGGCAACAGAACAAGAAGCAGAACAAAGACGAAAAACAAACGCACAGAAATATTCAAAAGCTTTTGTGGGTTCTAGTGTAGGAGGCGTTGTCAAATAGGTTCACCAGAGCCGACTTTAAATAGAATTTAATGGGGCATTTTGTGTTAGAAATGAGACTAAGCGGCATCTTTGTTGAAGCTTGATACGGTGAACAGAGAGAAAACAGAATGTTTCATATCCCCTTACACAACATTTGCATTTCAAAGCTCCCCATGTTTTGATATCATTACAGTGTTTGAAGTGGGCAAGCGTGGTGGGATTATTTCATAAACAAATCATTGGGACTCTAAAATCTGATGTCAGGTATTCCAGATTTTCCTTTGGTGTAAAGAGCTGGTTGCACTGTAAATTTGCATCACAATAGCTGTGCTCGCAAACCTCAAACAAGCTGACTCATTAGAATTCCAGGGGCAAGAGCCAATTTAGTGGGTGATCATGCTCAGAGAGGCTGTATAAACTCATGAAAAGGCAATGCTTGTTGCTGAATTCACAGGGCATCACTAAACTAGTAGAATCAGTGTGGTGGAATTTATTATAATCCACACTGGAGTTTAAAAGTGCAATACGAGGAAGCTTGAAAACATAACTTGTGTGACAGTGCTGTGAAAAAGCCCTCCTCCTGATTTTTTTATTTTATGTTACACTAATGATCCAGATCATCAAACAAATGTATTAAATATTAAGTGCAAATCAAATATGAAAATGATCAGCTGATGTTTAGACACGCTGTTAATGCCTCCTGGGAAGGCCATACCTTGGCTTCACAAAAGTCATGTTAGCCATGTTTTTCAAATCAAATTTATTTGTATAGCATATTTAAAAACCACCAAGGTCGACCAAAGTGCTTAACAATTTCCAAAAGCAAAGGCAATATCACAAAAGTAAAAAAGATTGATTAGCAGATATAAGATTTCGTATTTTAAGGACAGAGACATTTTAAAATGTACCCTGGTACTAAACTTTTAACAGATTTAAAAACAAATAAAAGAATCTTAAACTCAATGCGGTGTTTAATTGGTAATCCGTGCAGAGTCATTAAGACAGGGGTGATGCTATCTCTCCAGTTACGAGTCTTGCTGCAAACGTGACAGAGCAGACTAGGAGACACCAAAATAGGGGGAATTACAATGAATGAAAAGATATCAGGGCTGTGGTAATGGATTTTAAGTTTTTCAAAGAGAGGACTGGCTTAATTTCGACTTTGATATGCATACATATCACACAAATAGTACATCTCTATTTTAATCAGTCTAGTCGTCTATACTGGCTCTTTGTTGGCTCACGTGTCATTTTTACCTTTCAGGTCTATTGTTTGGTTTTACATGTGAAACAAAAAAGATATCTGAGGCCAACCATTTTATTAAGGTGTGTGTGTCATTAGGTTATTGTAATTTGATATCACAGAGGAGCAGGGAGGGGGCTCGGAGATCTAAATATGTCAGAATATTTTAATGCAATGTTGTCACATTTTAGTTAAGTTTTGTTTTAGTCTTGTGTAATTTTGACCATTTTGTCTGCAGGTTTTTGGCCTCCCCACTTGGCCAGAAACTCCACCCAATCTGGCAACACTGTTTCCTACATCAGCGGGACTTGACAGGTTAAATGAAATATAAAAAGTATTTAACCTGCACTAAAAAAAATGCTGAGCTTGCTTGATGCATGCAGGCTATATAGACCATGTCTTGCCTGGTATTCCCCCTCAGGTCCTTGCTTGCTACACAAACCGTATTATAATTATCAATCGTTTATCTTTCTCAACATGTTTATTTCACAGAGCTGTCAGCAATGTTAAATCATGAACTTGGCTGAGAAAGCTGGCTCCACATTTATGTTGTTGGCCAAGTGTAGAGGAAGTTGAATGATTATTAAAAATGTTTTGTGGTTAGAGTCGGTTTTCATTCTGCCGGTTTCAGTACGCACGGACATTCCTTTGTGTTAGAATCGTATGAAACCTTGTCGAGCAGAATAACAAAGAGGGCTTTCAACAGAGCCCTATTAATTTCACATTGTCTATAAACATTAATTAAGACTGTGGACATTTGTGAATAATTAGTCAAAATATCACTTTTCATCCTTGGTAGCATGGCTGTGCTCATCCAGTCCTTTGTGATTCCCACCAGAGGCTGTGTGTTTTAGTTTAATTAAATAGAGACGTGACAAATTAACGTAAAAAGGCTGTATGTAGGCTGCAAATGCAATGTATACAAAGGCAACTGGTTTCCAACTATTCAGAGCAAACAGAGTAGAGCTCAGGCAGCAAACAAGACACGAGGAATGTTTAAGAGAAATGTCTAATGGGAGTATGTGTAAATAAACCTTAAGGCCTGATTTGTCTGTGGCTCCAGTGAGTAATTTAGCCCAGACAGAAATCCATAAATGTGACAGATGAAGAAGTGATGAGGAGCGATGCCTCCACCTGCATTAAAACCACTAAACTATATGGAGCCTCTTTATTGTGTTCTGTGTTTCAGTGTGTGTTCTGAAACACACACTGAAAAAATCCTCTGCCAGATATAGAGCAGTACGTTTCAAAGTACTCACTCGTCTACGGCGGCGTCATTAATACACACATACAACTTTACCTACGATTTCTCCGTGAGAGAGTCTCAGAGTTGCATCCACACTGAATGTGACTAACTAAACATATTGGTAGAGGAAAGTCTAAATATTATTTTCAAATACTACAGTTTGGCATATCAATATAAGGAGAAAAAGTTTTTGCTTTCTGTGAACGTACACCTGCTGTTGCTCTGTTGCAAGAAAATCAGACGTAGCATAAAGTTTACAAAGTTGTGGCAATTATAGCATCTATCTACTACCTGAATGTGGAGTGTAGTTAGTCCCTACAGACATGCAGCTAATAACAACTGAAAACATGACACAAAATCCAAATCACCTCATTACAAATATAAGTTTCAGTACAATGCTGCTATGTAACCAAACTCACTCAAGTGTGCATGGTCATAATCGACATGACACTGACATGATTTACACCTGATAAATATACAAATACAAATAAAAAATTAAAATGGCTCTTATATCAGTGTGTATGTGTGTGTGTGTGGTGTCGGGCATAACTTTAACCTTACATCTGTTAAAATACCAACTTCCCATTGGTAAAATGACGCATTAGTGTAGAGGCCATGGAATATTTTTTTCTCCCAAATGAAATATGTATCAAACTGTACTATACTCTAAGACCATTTAATAATATATAAACACATTTCTAGGAGAAATTCACCCTCTGCCCTGTAAATTAAAAAAGAAAAGCTCACTTATCAGAAACGCTAGAGGGGATTTTACTGGATTTTAGTGTTTAGCTCAAAAAAACTCTTGACCCCCACTGACTGCTGTGCTGTGAAAAACAAAAGAGAACAGCAGGTCTGGGACCGTGGGACTTTGCCTGAACCCTGCAGCACCCCAGAAGCAGCTGGGTCCAGTACCTCCACAGGTCTCCCCTCAATTTACACCCAGCTGTTTTCTACAGCAGTATGGGGACAAAGGCCACCTTGGCCGCCATCTACTAGAACCTTTACCAGCACACCCTAAAGTCGGACATTTATGTACATTCCAGCTTCGTCAAGACATTTATCAGGTAATATTGAATACTATATGTTTTAGAACATAATTTTGTATATTACCACATACTGCTGTATTAATTACTATTACAGGTTTTTTTTGTATACTGAGTTTGAGCATTTATCAGTGATAGACAACTCACTAATCATTCAGTGAACAAAATCAGACCCAGTGAGGGGACACGAGAGACGAGAGGCAAACCACGAGTTGAGTAATAGAAGTTAAGGAGCTTAACAGATGGGGCAGACTGGACCACAGCCAGGCTTTGTAGGTGAGGAGCTGCCTGCCTGCAAGTCCAGAAGAAGGCCTGACCTAATTGACTAATTTAGTACAAATTTGTATATCTGGTTGCCAAGGCCAGAAGCTTTCACGTTACCAAGGGAAATGATGGGCAGAAATGGACACAAATAAGAGTGGTGGTGACTACCAAGACCACATTAGCATCTGTGAGAGCAGTCCTGGCATCAGCATTTAGAGACAAACAAGAATATTGCCAGAGACAGCTGTTATTCGTCAGTAAATATTGCAGTCTGCAGCATGTTTCAGAAAGCAAAGCAGAGCTGTATACAGCAACAACGCAACTAACCCCAAACTGTGGTGTAGACTTTAGACAAACCTTTGAACCGTGTGAGCATTGTGATGGGATTGCGTTGTTTGTTTTAATTTTGATGCACATTTTTCATTTTGAGGATTTCTACAAAACTGCAATCAATGAGTCAACCAGGAGATAAAACCATAAAGAACATAGTAAAAGTCCTGTATTCTGAGCACAGAACAGTTACAGAAGTTCCACCTCTGCTAGCTGCAATAGTAAAGTCCTGCTTACCCACTGATACCTGACTAATAACAATGCAATTATAATATACTATATGAGTCACAGGGTATGTGGTATAGGATAGAGGGACTATAGCAATAATCTGTTCATTATTACACATGATTATTTTCACACACACAAGTAGCAGTGTGATCCAATTTTAATAGGAAATATATCCTTTTTTATTTGTGAGCATATTATAAGTATTCACAGTTTACGCCATGACAAAGGTTGAAGCACTGCACCTTAAAGGAAGCTTTCTACTCAGCGAGTTTGTAACTCAACTACCTCGGAGTGAGTTTCAGTCACAACAGTTACATTTGTGGTCAAAGGAAAAGCTTTGAAACAAGCTAGACTAAAATCAAACGTAAAAACCTTAATTCCTTTTGTACTCTTTGTTTTGCTCTTGCCTTCGCAGTGTTCATTTGTCTCATCTTGGCAAGGATGAGACGTTACTACAACCATAGCTCGACTGACAGGTCTTGTTGGTAATTTTAGCACAGCCTGGAGATAAATGGCTGATCGTTCTATCGCTGATGTCATCTGCAGACAGAAAATCATCCTTCAGCGGGCCGTGTTGGGAGAGCTTTGATTGACAGGTGCGCCCAGCAGGGGTTTGTCCTGGGGGCTGGATCTTTAATGTTTTCTCAGAATCCAGATTGTTCTTTTTTTGCAGGTATGGAGAGCAGGGAATAGCAGACAAAAAAGCTAAGCTAGAGGAAGAGAAGTGTGCTCTGAATCTCTAAATTACATTTTTTGGGTAATTCTTCAGAAGTGTTACGTGTTTGACTTATCATTGTTCTTAGCTTAAGTGTTTATTTGAAAATCATCATCCTGCAGCTGTCAAAGCTGTGGTTTAGGGTGTCACAGCTTTATTTGGTTCGGCTTCCCATTTACCTAAGTGGGTGGTGCCAGTTCACCAGTTAATCATACAATTGTCCCTAAGCGTAATACATGCTAGTACTTTCAAAGCCTGGAATATCAGACAAGCAGACAATCTGTCATTACTTTTCACTTTTCAAATCAAATGCACCATTAAGTTCTGTCCACAGCCTATAACTTCAAACAGCTTTTACCCTTCCAGTGCCCACAAAGAGACAGAGCCATTTTTATAGGCAGTGATGCAGGGTCATAAAAGACAGGACAACACACTTTTCATACTTTGTGCCGTGGCGTCTCCATGGTGCACCGGAGAGTGTGGCTCTCCTGCCACGGCTTTCATCCATCATTCATTCATTCACTTTCACCTTACTTTATGAATCCTCTGTCTCATCTTTGTGTAAGTCAGCTGTATATCAAATCACGACTATATAAAATAAGCAAGTTGAAAGGTGAATTTCAGTATAAGTGTATTTCGAAATTTGTAATAAAAAATAACTTGTGTGTATCACACCCTCCTTCTCCTTTCCCATGTTTGCTGTCTGCCTTCTGCTGTCAAACTGTTTATCGAAGGCTCAGAGTAAATATATATACTATGAATTTAAAATAAATCTTAAAGAAGATCTTAAAAACTGTGGAACTTGCACTTTTCAATCAGAGACTATAGTTCCCCTTTACACTGTCTGTGAGATTATTTTAGCCTTTCTGCACTAAAAGCAGTGAAATGACCCATGCTGGCTCACTGTCTATATGAAATGAAAGAGGCACTGGAGACTCGAGTCAAAAGGATGAGACATTTTGATGACGCTATATTTCTAAGACCAGTTTGTTTCTCCTTTTTCTTTCCATTGTAAGAAACACGGCACATAATTCAGCCTCAAACCAAGTTATTGCACATCACATACAAAATAATTATATTTACATGCAACTTTGAGTGCAGAAACATTTGTGTTTGTTTGTACAAATGACACAACAGTCTTAAAGGAAACTCAAAGCACAGCTATGACATGTACTGAAGTGGCTCAATTAGGCCATTCAGCGTATTTCCTACATCTCTTCCTCCATTCATTCATTGTGTTAATAAATGTAGAGCTTCATGCACTCAAATAATACATTTCACCACAATATGATAGTGATGCTTTGGCAAAACTTCAATAAGGAAGATCTTAGTAGCAACTCTTCCTCACTCTTTCTCACTATCCTAAGCTGTCAAATTTCCCTTCACTCTATTCGTCATCGTCCTTATCCAATGTCTTTTCTTCCTGCTTTCTCGAGCCACTCAGCTTGTCAAGTCCATTCTTAAAATGTAACTCTGTTTCTGTCATTCTGCCTTTCAGGCTTGCGCTTGCACTGGCCTCCTCCACTTTTCCTGAGGGGTACTCCAAGCAGCTGTCCATCGCTCATCCTTGTCTCCTGACTAGTTTTCCTCTACCACCAGCATCTGGACCCCGGGGGATTTTGTCTATCCTATCCTTGCTTATCAACATGTTGCACCGTGTATTTTCTGTCCAGGGTCTGTCCGCCACATACCTAGTTCAACAATAAACATTTGTTCCTTTAATCTGTTCTCATTGATATACGTTTGCTACAAAACATTTAATTATCATGTAGTAGTTGCAGTTTTTTGGGAATAAAAGGTTGACTCACACAGTCATGGGCCAGCAGACGAAGTACTCATCAAAGATAAAGATAATGAACAAACCTCTGACGGTCTGTGTAGTCTCCAGCAAGGACTTCATCAGTTGAGGGCTCTGTTCAGGTAAAACTCAGACTCTGTTAAAAGGTGAGAGCCTGGACCGGCTAATTAGCTAAGGCTTTAAGACTCTCAGGGCTCTTAAGATATTAACAAATAACATTATGCTTTACCCTGAGATTTCTTTATTTATGTATTTATTTGGCAGGAGGCACAGGCCAAACTGACTTAGTCTCTGTGGGCTTAAACGTATTAGGATTAATTTATGCTGTTAACACATGTTTTTCGTTAGTGCGCCTAAAGCAAAAGTCTTGATATATTTCATGACATAATCATTATATAGTTTCTGATACAGAATACATGTTTAAAGTAGATGTTACATAATAGTAATTCATAGCTAATTAAGGAATGTAAGTTGAAGCCAAGGTTTAAGGAAGTGATGATCAGTACAACAGTATTGCTTGGCAATAAATAACTGTATACAACAAAATTGCAACGAGATTAGGTTTAATCACACATTTACATAATTTTTCTGAAAGACAAGTCGCAAATACAGTGATCCTAAATATATTTATTAAATGTACAGAGGCGGTTTTATCCACCAAGATATCTGATGTACAACCTTCATCTTTTCCCTGTAATTACATTAATACATTTTACCACAAGATGATAATTATAATGGCTAAAAAATCAAATTGTGAGTATCTCACTGAACTTTCACATCATCCTGTGCCTATTGGTCGCTGGTTCAATTCCGGCTCGAAGGATAGAAGTTAGGCGGCCTGGTAGCAGAGTGGTTAAGGCAGAGGGCTGGAAAGCAGGAGCCCCGGGATCGATTCTCAGCTGAGGCACCCAGCCCACCCCCCATACCAGATGCGTCCCTGAGCGAGACACCCAGCGCTAGCTCCCCTAACCCCAAGGGGGGGATGGGTCAAATGCAAAGAAAAAATTTCGTTGTAACATGTAAAAATGTGTCAATGACAACAAAGCAGATTCTTCTTCTTCTTCTTCTTCTATTGCTAGCCGTTGCCACTGTTTGCAAATATATACTACACTAACCCAGCCGCATGTGTATTTATAAATATAGCTGCATGTATATTATATATATATGGGCTACTGGAACAAGAACAAGGTACTGTTGGAATGCTACTATACAAGTAACCCCATCAAAAGGGGTTTACATGAAGCCAATGTGGAACCTATGGCTTCTTTGATACCCAACATCTAGACTAGCAGCAAAACAGCTAATAGCTCAATGTTACAACATCTGTAAGAAACACCTGCTAAAACAACTAGAGATCAATAAAGTACAACACAGATGTGGGAGGAGCCAGGACGACAGGTCAGAGGGAAGATATCATCATTATCCCCACACTCAGAAATTATGTACCAAGCCTCAAGAGCAACAAGACCTAGTTGGCTAAATACAAGAGCACTAACATGAGAAATAAGATCATGACTAAACTGGACATTGTTCTGTGGTATCCAAACTCTGGAAAACCTGCATCCTGGAATGCTTGGGACTATACAAGATCTAAAAGCTTTTATCAGGAATTCTATGGGGCTGTAGAAAATGTCAAAGCCACTATCCAGGATGAAACATCAAAGATCCAGGATTACATCAGGGAGATGGCCCCAAATAATGACATGCTCAGTGAATACCTCAGGCAACCGAAACCCAAGAAGGAAGAGGAGCAAGAACAGGAACCATCATGGAAAGACAGACCTGTGCACGGCATGTACCATGTACCATGGGCAGATAGAGGAAGTGGCTGACAGTGACAAATCCTAACAGTGACTGGACAAAGCTGGACTGAAAGACAGCACAGAGGCATTATTCATGGCAGCACAGGAGCAAGCTCTAAGTACAAGATCAAAAAAGCCTAGGGTCTACCACACCAGGCAAGACCCCAGGTGCAGGCTGTGCAAAGATGTCCCTGAAAAAAATCCAGCACATAGCAGCAGGGTGCAAAATGCAAGCACGCAGGGCGTACATGGAACGCCATAACCAAGTAGCTGGCATACAGTGTACAGGAAAATCTGCACCGAGTATGAGCTGCAAGTCCCAAGGTCAAAATGGGAGACACCTCCAAAGGTGGCTGAGAATGATAAGGCTAAGATCCTGTGGGACTTCCAGATACAGACCGACAAACTGGTAATGGCTAACCAATATACATATATATA
>JAUMTR010000013.1:17883124-17896730 GCA_032270685.1 Microctenopoma stevenorrisi | reverse complement strand
TAGACCTAAACTGCATTTCGTTGCCTTGTACTTGTACATGTGTAATGACAATAAAGTTGAATCTAATCTAATCTAATAAACTGGTGTTTATAATGTTTCCCACATATAAATGAGAGGGCCAAAACATTAGAAACACTTCAATCAGAAATGATGCCACAGTTGCTCCCAGATTAACTGAGTTGAAATCAAGAAACTTAAAAAAACTTAACTTCATAGATGTCACTCAGAAAACAGCAAGGAACAGCATTACTTTCAACACAGTTCATTTTTCACAAATTGAGGTTTCAGCGGAGCGCTCTAAGTGAGCACAGTATCTCAAGCCTTTTACAAGTGTGTGTAATTGAGCAGGACAAGAGAAACTGAGTATGGCAGACACCAAATATCTCTGCAAGTGAGAAATGAGACAATGAAATGCACACCCCCCTTTGTTGACACAGTTGGAGACAAGTTTTCTATTTTGAGTCAGGATGTAGTAAAAGTGGTGGAAAGGTTATTTTGATTGTGATTTGAAACTTAGGGGTCATCAGCAGCACACAGTTTGCTCTGAGCAGCGTCATACTTTCTGTGCAGTTAACTGTTTGTAGCCTCAAAGCAGGACATTGTAGAGGGATAAGTGTGAGAGAAAACAGTAACAGAAAAGCCATTAAGTATAATAGATGTTTTGAAGAGGGGCTTTCTCACATTTAAACTGAGTTACCAGTATTACATGTATCAGAAATATCAGAAACATCATTGTCACAGACTCTCAGTGCAGTTCTGTTCTTCCAATACTCCAATACTTTAAGCTTAGTCATGAGCTTCCGAAGCAGCTGCTTACACCCCAGCGTTTAGGCACCATACAGTACAATTGTTCTAACAGCCACGTGCTGCTCAATTCACCTCCCACGGTTCCTCATTTACATAAAAACACCTTCTGAGAGACTGTCGAGTCACACAGGGACACAAAGAACAGACTTGATATTCGATAGCAAAACCCTCAATGTCTCATTTAAGAAATGTAAAGTTCTATGCAGTATTGATCCTGAGTGTAATGTCATGAATGAATGTACTGTGTGCAAACCTATTTAAAACACACACACACACTCACAGTTTCTCTCACCTAACTAGTGCTTTCGCAGCCCAATTATGCCTCACAGGCAAATTAGCCACTATTAGCCGGGCACCAGCATGTATCACCAGGGGAGACAGCGAGACCTTTAGCTCTTCTTATGACGGGCTCTCCTGCTCACCAAAATACTGATTAGCTTATAATTCTGCCTAATGCACAAACAACCGCTGCACCTATTCCCACTGATGTTACTAATGACAGGGAATGTGTCTTTCAGCCGCCTGTCTCACGTGCAATTACTTAAATCACCCATAATGCACAGAGAAGTGTGTTTTTGTGCGTATTTCCCTGTGTTTTACAGGTGACCTACACTCAACCTGTGCCTGACTCACTACTGTACAGTCAGAGACACCAGAGCTGCTGCTGCTCTGCTACCGTGCTGCTCCTGGTACGTTCACACCTTATCTAGACCTCATTTAGTATGTGACCTCTTATCAGTGCATTTCAGATTTTCTGTGGGTGAAGAGACTACACTGACTACAGCTGACACACTGACACAGCAGTGCTCTCACAGACAGTACCATCCAGCAGTAGTACAGTAATGCAGAGGACATACACAAACAAAGCTGGTGATTGCCTCCTCAACTAGTTCTGAACTTCTGAACTGCGTGAGATGACTGTTAATTATATGCTTTCATCAAATTAAATGGCTGTCAAAGTATGAAGACATCTTCTTTCCTCACAGCTAAAAGCTTTGTGTCAAAGTACTGACAGTGTCACTTTAGAGTATTATATGTTCTGATTCTGACAATTATAGCACTTTCTCTCTCTCATTTGCCATAACCATATTAATACCCTGCTGTTTCGATACAGAGACACTGAAAAGCATCTGCAAAGTTATTCAATGTCGCATTAATTTGTGTCACTTGGAGAGGGCGTCTGGTTTCTCAGTATCTTTTAAAGCTTGATTTTTTTCTCCTCCTGCTGCTGTAACAACATACCTGTGCACCAACAGTGGATACTCAGTGCACTGGTGCTGCTGCTAGGCGTTCAGCACTTTTGTTTTTACCAAGCAGACTAAATTTAACAAAGAATACTTTGAGATGTTTGTTTTACAGTGCTTGGCAATGGCACACTTATTAATACCAATACGTAGCCACCCCCAGCCCCCCCGGTCTGGACCCAGTCATGTTAATGTGCTTCTCACAGTGGGAGAATTTGAAGTGTGAAGTGCGCTGCTAGGAGGGATCAGTCTACTCCTAAACTATTTCACAGCCAATATCTGATACATCGTGACACGAGAGGTCATTTTCAGTGTGAAAAGCATCATTCATCACATCTGACACACACACACACACACACACACACACACACACACTTACACTCGTAAATTAACTAAATGAACTGATGAATCAATTAGAATTTGATCTGGGACAAATGTGCATGTGAGCTGTGGACATGTAATTTGTCTAGTGTGTTTGAAATACTTCAGCTTTTGCTTTTTAACTTTACTTTATCAGGGTGTGTGGTGCATTCCATAGTTTATTAATTTAGAAGCAAGCTACACTACATAAACCCTGTTGTATATTCTTTTTCATTTTCTTGCCTCACAGTAGACAGACTCAGCATAGCTGAAAATCCCCTCCACCCGGTGCCAGTGTCTATACTGAATATTCCTCTGAAACACATCTGTCAGCATATGCGGACAGCAGGAGTTCTCCTTTGATCAAGTGTCACATTGGATGGCACTTGCTGCAATATAAAAATGGAAAGAAAATTCAATTATCCCTTGCTTTGTTGTTGCATATTAATTATGCTTCAAAGTGGGAGCAGCAATAGGATAGCGTGGTGATGGATTTAAACAGATTGCAGGGCTACTGTGTGAGTGTATTAGTGTGATGAGTGCGGGTGTTTGCACACTTGTTAAGGAAAGTGGTGGTATTACACACATTTGTTTAACAAAACTATAAATGTACTGTTGGAGGCTAATGGAAAGAAATTACTCCTGAGGTTAGAGAGGCTTTGAAATCCAGAGATATCGACTGTGGTCAACCCTTGGCTGGAAGGTTAGTGCTTAGTGCACACACACACACACACACACACACATACACATATACTGCTGCAGTAAATAACTAAGAGGAGGCAAATACAGCTTCACCATTAAAATCAGGCAGCACGGCAAACCTGTACATTCAGCTGCTGGGTGTCCTGGACACATGATAGTAATCATTTACACTATATACATAGTGTAGTATATATAGTACACTATATACTGTACAGAAATGTGTCATGTGGATTATCTGCCTTAAACCTGCAGCTGGAGATATAAAAAAAAAAATAATGGTGTGTGTGTGCTACTTTGTCACACAATAAGGATTTGAGCAAAGAAATGAGTTGAGCTATTCAGTGGTGTTTGATTATGCTGGGTGTTTTCCATCTAAGTGTGAGAGAGCACAGACTCCACAGACTTCAGGGGGAAAGTAAAACTAGCTTTACCTCTGTGAACTCATTTCTCCATATTATTTTATTTTGTATATTTACAGTAAAATCCCTCACGTTATAGGGAGTTCTGTTTTTCCTTGAAGCAGTGATTTGCAAGTAAACTCCAGATACAGTATGTCTTATTAATGTGAATCGGGATCAGCAACAGAAATGTCTAACAAAACCAGCCAAAGGCTTTCTGGCTTCTACTGACTATCTGATGTTCAGAGAGTGCATGCTCACCATGGCTAGCCCCCACTGTTTTTTTACAGGCCTAAGTCTACTTGCCAGCCCTTTGAACACCAGACATATACCAACATCTTTTTTATTATTAAGATATCAAAGATCAACACTTGTTAGCTGTCTGTAGATGGTTATGGAAACCATGTATTTGGTCACACCACAAAGCACCACCCATTATCCCTTTTTACCTAATTTCACCTACACTGTTTAAATTAATTCAATATGTTGGGAAAAAAAAGTTACAATCACCCTACAATGATGAGCCATTGCGCTTTTCCAGTATTTATTGTTTACCCTGGGAGCCTTTCACGAGAAGCACACTAATCAATATCTGCTGCTATTCTCTCCCTCTCTGGGTAGATTTCAATTCAAGACAAGTTTAGGCTAAGGTGATATCAGGGATGAAACAAAGTCACTTGAAAGTAATTCAAACTTAGCCTGAGGCAGCTAAACTGTCTGACAACTCTGTTCTCTGAAAGAGATGTGGGAGATATAAAGTTTATCCATTGGGTAAAAAAAACACTTTGTCTAACCCTAGAGTGTGCATAATTTTTTGGGAGTATTTTTGTTTCTGTTGTTTTCATCAGATCACCCCCATGCTGTTTGTTGGCATCAGATACCTGTTAGGTTTTCGTAGATCCCATAGACCCAAAGGCTTTCAAGTTTTAATAACTGTATAGTCATCTGGGTTGCCATCTTAACAAGACCGGACTTGTCCCAACTGAAATGAGCTACCTGGCAGAATAGAAAGCTGACAGTACCTGAGCACTGACACGGCTGTAAATTCTAATGAGACATCTGATTTATGTGCACTTCTGCAAGGCTTTTCACACAGACATAGAGTTTTCAACTTTATAGATAAATGATACAATCCACATTAACCTACCAATCTACATTCAATCACATGTAATGACAAAACCAGTAGATGATTATTAAAATTAAAACATTAGAACATCTTGCCTAGATTTAGACAGTTTGTGCCATTCGTTCTAGACCATCCTCTCCAGACGCAGACAAATATATATAGCCAAAGGTGAACGAGACATCGATTCACTGATCCACACCACCAGGATCTACACCAATGACATCGGAATGTCATTCGGGCTGGATAAGTGTAGTCGGATGATAACAAACAGGGGGAAAGTAGTCAGAACTGACGGGATCCTACTCCCAGAGGTCAACATAGCAGACATTGAGGATAGCTACAAATACCAAATGGGAACCTTAAAGAGGCCACAAGGAAAGCAGCAACTACCAAATACCTGCAACGAGTAAGGCAAGTCCTGAGAAGTCAGCTGAATGGGAAGAACAAGATCCGGGCAATTAATACCTCTGCCCTGCCAGTAATCAGATACCCTGCTGGCGTTATAAGCTGGCCAAAGTAGAAGGTAGAAGCCACTGACATCAAGACAAGGAAGCTCCTCACAATGAATGGTGGGTTTCACCCAAAATCCAGCACACTGAGACTATACACTAAGCAGAAAGAAGGAGTCAGAAAACTGAGCTTGACGGACAAAGACTGCCCAAAGAAGGGCAAGTTTTTTTTAAATATACATATATATATATATATTATGTTTTTTAATGTCAGCCAAGTACAAAAATAACTAATTATATGTAATAACATAAGATAACACATATAATATAATATATAGACAAGATAAAATGATGGAATGATGCTCATTTTTATGCTTCTGTTGTAAAGGCCTGAGATCATCATCTTTCCAGCAGCTTCTTCTAGCTCCACAGAGGACTTCAGAACCCCTCTAGGTCCAAGTCAGTTTCTTTACTGAACCCTTTTGTCCATTTACTTGTGGACAAAAAAATGGAAAGTTCTGCAAATACTTCTAAACTTTGTCCATTTCACAATTTTTGAGGCCACTGTGCTTCTCAGAGCTTAAGAAATATTTATATACTTTTACCCTGATCTTTTCCTTCCCACATAATTGAGATGCTGGGGTGCCGCGCCACCAATCTCACATGAAGAAGAAGAAGAAAGAAATCAGAGAAAATAATTTGAGAAAAAACATGAAAATTCAAATAAATGATCAATACATTATTTAGACCATAAGTACTGTGTATAATCTGCATTTAGGTGTAGTTTAAAAATGTTCTCTTTCATTTACCATGACGTCGTGTGATGTATTTCCTGTTCTTTTGGGGCGCAAAAATCTTTACCATAGACCTACTCTATAAGTGGTGCATGTGCACTGGAACCACTTCTAATAAAAAAGTATAGGAGAGCCTTGGGATGCAAAATGTTGTGCCCAAAACCCTCCCACAAGACTAAAGTTACAATTCCACACCAGAAAATTCAAACAGAAACTCACGGCAATGCTTGTGTTTTGTTTACAGTCAGTCAAGGAGCAGTTTTTTTGTCATGGACAAAGCTAATTCAGAAGCTCCATACTAAACAGTTCAACAGAAGAACCCCACAGGAAAAGATTGGTTTGTTTTTCCTTTCTCCTGTGTCAGCTGTGAGGAAAAGAGTCTGGATTCAAACAGGTAATATAGATTTAATACATTTTCCTGATAACGTGGGAGAACATGAGCAGACTAGCAGCTATTTGAAAAATGCTACATGTCTTACAATAATTAGTGTAACTGCTGTCAGAAACCAGTCACACAATTTAATTTCATTTAATAGTCTGATAAATATGTGACAATTTCGTGGTAATAAATAAAATCACTTTGTGTGATGTATATTAAGGTAGATATGTAGTTTGATAGTGTAACTTAAGTTACACTTAAGTTTGTCTGTTATGTTAAGTCAGTGTCTCATTGTCAGCGACACAGCAGAGAGAGAGAGAGAGAGAGAGAGACAGAGATAGAGAGTTGCGTTGTATTGACAGAGGATGTTTAAATTAAAGTTATGTTTCTGTTTTTGGAGTGAAAACTCAAGGTTTATTACCATCCCCACAAGTTAAAGCGGCATATGAGCTACGTTATATTGTAGTTACATTATGTTAAATGCTGCTGAATATTAGCAGACTTGCTAATTATTTGGTAGCGTCTAAGAAAAAATTTAAATAATTAATAAAAATTATTTTTTCACCAGCCGCTACTGGTAAACGCTGACAGGTTTTTTATTACTTTGATAAACTTTCTAATGGACATAATATAAGTTGTAAGCAGTAAAGGGTTCTGAATGCTCTCTTACCAACACCGTGTTTGTCTCTGTGAAGCCTCTTCAAACCAGCAATGAGCACACATGTCAAGTCAGTACACCTAAGACGTCAACCCATCTGACATATGAGCTAATTCACTGGTTGTTGGACAGGTGACGTTTACATGCTGGAATGTGCTCCTGGTTTGAAACCCAAACTGTTCTGGATCACTCACAGTCATGTTGCCTGAGACCTGGTTCCTGTGGAGGTCACGCCTGGGCCTGCAGCTCTGACGCTCCAAAGCCTCCCGAAAGTCTCACTCAGGTGCCAAGAACTCAAAATGGTTTCTTTGCTTTTCTTTTTTGTATTACTTAATTCCTTTCTTTTAGTTTCTCTCAGTGTTGAACATATTCTGTGGCTATTACATGAGTCATTACAGTCACTTGAGATGCTCACTATTTTAAACAACACGCTCTGTTTAGTTCTAGGAAACTGTGGTAGGGATTTTTTTTTCTGGTCTCCATGGCTCTCTAATTTAATTTATATATTAATTATTGTGAGGCATCAGGGAAGACGCTTAATTTCCAAGTGTCTTGTAAAAGTGGGAAACTGGTAATGAAACTGCCACTCTATCTGAATTGTTGGATATATGTACAACAAAAAAAACAATAAAATGGCAGTTTGGTTTATAATGATCGGGTATCATTGGCAATGAATACATTTCTGTGTAACCTTTCCATGTGTAATTCTTGGTTATAGTTTTTGATAATAACACATTTATTTTTACTGCCCACATTAGGCTATATTTCCCCTTAAAGTAGTAAAGAACTAAAAGTCAGGGTAAAATGTCTAATCTGATTTTCTGTACTGGTCAGTGTGCTACTTGCCAAGGTGACAGAAGAGGAAGGAGCATTAAATCAGTGTTCAAGACCCCTGACAGCATCTGTATTCACCCTCAAATCACATGCTGTTTAGCACAGGAACACTAATTAAATTTGAAATCCAATTATGGGAATGGTAATGAAATTTCCAAATGGGGAAACTCGTAATCTGCTCATTGAGGTGTTTAATTACAAGCGGGTCTGTGCATAGCAGATATGTTACACCTCTGGATTTAGTGGACAGAGACATGGACACAAGTTTGACTCTGAGTGTGAGTGTTTTAGAGCAGCAGGGAAAAGACTTGTGGAAGTACAAGAAAGTCTTTTATTGGTACCGAGATTTGTCTCAGTTTGTGTTATTGACTCGATTTTGATTATTTTTATGTATATGTGTAAACATTTCAATTAGTTTATGTATTATATGCAGACCCTGAAAGCAATATAAACTTTTTAAAACATGAAAATATTAGTTGTGAGCTAATTTCATGTCTGTGCTCTAAAATGCAAACAAACTTTGATAAGTATGAAAAATGCGAATGAGGAAGGTTTGTAGTAACTTATTTGAACAAAAGGTGGAGCTGACTTTATTACCTTTGTGAACTGACAGGTTGTTATTAAATTCATAAGAATACATAATGTATTAGCTTATTAGACTTTCTACAAGCATCAGAAACTACACCTTGATGAGTGGAGTAAAACGTGCAACATTTATCTCTGAGTTATGATAGAGTAAAACTAATGTAATATAAACAATGTAAATGTAACATAAAATAAAACAATTCAGTAAAGTAATTCGTAGACTGGTCAATGGACAAAAATTTACTTCATACAGTCGTTTCACACACATCATTATTGCATTAAAATTGAAACCAAAACACAATCTCAGTACTTTTCTTGCCTAAACCTACTTTGGTGGGACTTTGGTGTCATGTCAGTCCTGCACAGTAAACAGCCTTCAACCACTTCCCTGGTTGAAATTAATAAATGTATCATGTCATTCATTTACAAATACGTTTCTGTGCAACATGACAATTACAGCTAAAACATAATTGGGATTGCATCTTAGTTGAATATGAAGTCCACAGCTGGACTCATGTATGAGCTTTGGTCTTGACTGGATCATAACAAAGTAGTCATCTGTGCAACAATCCACTTAGCTGCAGGAATACACTACAAACAATAAGCACTCACAACA
The DNA here is from genome assembly GCA_032270685.1 of Microctenopoma stevenorrisi. NCBI lineage: Eukaryota > Metazoa > Chordata > Actinopteri > Anabantiformes > Anabantidae > Microctenopoma > Microctenopoma stevenorrisi. The sequence continues at coordinate 17,887,778 of JAUMTR010000013.1, read as the reverse complement.
AAGCACATTTAAAATTAGCATTTGTACCTGTATTCATTTAGCTATCTTAGCCATTTAGTTTTTTCTTTTCTGTGCTCAGTAACGTTTCCGCTGCAGATCTGTTTTAGAATCCCCTCTTCTAGCATCCAATCTGTCTCAGCCAATTTCTCTGGAGGCCCGTTTTGCCCTATAGTGTGAATCGTGCTGATTCATGAAAATCTCAGGACGCTTAGTTTGGATGGGACTGTGTTGTGTCACCTTTAAGCTTTTGTGCTGCCTGTTGCACCAGGCATCAAACTAGTCTCACAATCCTACTCTGCTGAGCAGACCCAACAATATACCACAATTATCACACCGTAATTTTATTCCTGCTCTGTATGTTACCCTCATTGATCATTAATTGTTACCTGGTGCAACCTTAGTTGCACACTCATCAAACATGTCACTTTTTCAATGTCAAGCCAGTCTTATCAGTCCTATCCTGGGCACTCGTTTTCTCCTCAACACTCACATGTTCCGACCGATGCAAAACTACAACAAGCCGCTCAGAAATGTCATTGCAGATGTACTCCCACTTTCACCTACTGAGAACACAGAATTTAATATCTGCAGAGTCCTTGAATGAGCACAGAATGTTCCTTCAAGTGTGCACTTGAGTCAGTCCGTGGTGCCTGCCCTGTATAAAGAGCACAAGCTGTTAAGAAATTATCCATCGCACCTGCTGTCGCACTCAACACCAATGCATGAACCTCCAGAGATACAGAATGCTATTTTAGCGGTGACAGCCCATTACGTCAGTCCTGAGGGGGAAATAAAACATACTTTTCTGCAAACTTGCCACACAAACATGAAAACTGGTGGAGATTTTAAAATCTTTCACCACAAAGGTCAGTGGTGGGTTTTTTTTAATTATCTGGTATTTGGTGGGTTATAAAAAATGAGCTTTAGATAATAGTTACTTTATAGATTAAAATTTCAAAACCTAAAATTTAAAAAGAATATGACACGTTAGTACGGAATAGCTTTTACCCCACCAGACTGAAGTACTTATGTTGTTAGATGTCATCATACCAAAAAAGTTCTAGCTACTTAGATGAGTAGTGAAACATTGCAACCTGAAGAAAAGGAGAGGAAAGAACTTCTATGGATGTCTGAGTATCTCAATCAAGTAGCTAACAGTAGAGTAAGTTCTATAGGAAACTATTATATTAATTCTGTATTTACCTACATGTAATAGTGTAGATCTTTTGCCTCATATAAAACGTGCCTTTTTACTTTTGCCTTTTCTGCATTGTTACTACCACAACGGTACCTACACTTAAATATTAGAAGCCAAGCAATAATGGATTTTTTACGTCTGATAAGTTTGAATACATAGTTGAATCTTTTTTCTTGTTCATATGGACCAGTGTGAATTTAGACAACTGTGATCAACTTATTTACTCAGCTGGATATTTCTCTGTCAGTGCATTCTGTGCTGAGGTATCCTTTTTGCATTTGTCACTATAACTGTACTGTAATAACCTGAAAACAGTCAATAACACCGTCTCTGCCATTGTACTGACCAGACTCTAAAGCACACTGACGGAGTCCAGCAGCTTTCATTGCTTTTGAAAGAATTCCTTTTTGACAAACACATGAGGGAAAAGGTGATGGCGGGAGTGGGTGGGGGAAGAAGATATAAATAAAGTGAGATGAGGAGATGGCTTTTTGAAGTCAGCTGGCAGAGTTAAATGTCAAACTTGGGTCGGAATAAAAATCATTTGGTCCTTTGTTTCTCGTTTTGTTTCCTAACCCCGTTAAAGCGCGTTCCTTTGATCAATGCCTCAAAGCTTGTAATAGAGCAAAACACTGCATATGTCAGACTACTGTGGAAGGGCTGCAGTGGTGTAACCGGCTCCACTCTCCCACAGAGCCAGCCTCAAAGTGCTCGGCTATATCTGTGAGTTGGTCTAGTGTCAAATTTCTATCTTCTGATTTGCATCTTTTTTTACGGCTGACATTGTGCAACTTGGTCAAAAGACAAATACAGAGGCACCGTTAGTGCAAATGGAGTGTTAACAACCACCTCCAAAGGGCATTGATTGGGAGTGGAGAGATGCAGAGGCACTTCACATACGCAGAAAAGCATAGCTTAAGTAAAGAGTGTCAAATTCTGTAATTCAACTGAATCAAGTATAACAGCTCTGGTAGGTGGCAAGAGGTTGTCTGTTGGATGGAAACTGAAAGTGAAGGAAATCCTCCTTCTCCACACTGTTGTAAATATTTTACTGTTCACACTGTTGATGGAGGAATATGAGGATGGTGAGCTTGATTTCAGGGACTGAATGTAAGCTTTGTTATTTCTATTGCTTTGCTGGATAGGAAAGACATTCAGTTGGTCATGTATGCACCCATTACAGCTAACAATAAGCATTACACTTTGGATTGAAAGGCAAATAACTGCTGCACTACAATGAGTCCAGATGTGTATCCCTGTACAGCTTTCCCATTTTTCACTTTTGCAGCTTAACTACAGCTGCTTCAAAGCCACTGTATCCATTTAATCACACGTTCAAGTTGACAGCTACACTTTCCAAGAGGAGTCTCATTTACGTTAATTAAATAAATGGACATTAGTGGATTAGTTGTCTAAGAAACCCAAGGTTAGTATTTTGATCCTAGTCAAATGCCGAGGGGTCGAGTACAAGATACTCAAACCCTGTAGAAGTAGCATCATCTGTGTGCGGCTCTTCAGCAACAATTTACCCAACACAATCAAATAAGTATGCCGCTGTTTTATCATTCTAATACACTATATTTATATATGATATTATATAAACAACTTGGGTCTCTTATAAGTGCAAATTGACTCAAAATGTGTGGACAATTTTGCACCAGCATAAACGTAGGACGTGAAATCTGGAGTTCATCACTCACGACCATCTAGGCTTTACGCATATCCTCCACCTCTTCTACTCTCTAGACCGTCAAAGTGATCTGTTTCTAGCTTTCGTATTATGCCCAGCTCTATGTGCAGGCTCTGCTCATATCTCAACCTGTCTGCTGCAATGCAGTTCCTGATTTATTAACATTTCAAATAGGGAGAGCTAAATTGTGTCTGCAATCTTGAAACTTTTGCGTTTCATTTGTGGCAGTTGTGCTGGTGAAGTGGTGGAACAAGGCGGAAGTGGAGGTATTTCAGTCAGGATTTGGTGTCTTTCACTGGTGTCTGTCATGGAGCGTTTGAAAAATAACCAGTGTAAACACAGGAGGAAACTTATCCAGAGGTAGAAAAGCTGTTAGTGGGAGAGGATGACCAATAAACTACACCAACATCTCGGTATTTCAGAAAGAAACGTTTATGGACAGATTGTTTCTACAACTTTTGTGAGACTGTTTTGTGAAACCTCATTGCACGGCCTCATGTGTGAACACTAATAAGCATATACAACTACTACAAGAGCATCAGATTTCTGCACAGCAGACATTTAACCAAAATTTAATTGGTTCATCACAGCTGTGCCGATTTCAAAGGTGTTCATCTAAGATTGCAAGATTGATATCTAAGATATCAAGAGAATGTGATGGACGCATAAACAATCTGAAAATGTAATGTCTCTGGACAAGACTGTGGTCAAACAAATCATGAACATCCCTAGACTTTATTTGTTCAAGAGAACAATCAGTCATGTAGGAGTCAGAAAATCTGCAAAACCAACACAAAACTTTTGGTCAAAGTTTAATTTTATTGAGTTTTTTAGCAACGTTTGACCATTTGGTTTTGACATAGCTTCGTCCCTTCATTAAGATTACCTCTGGTCACAACGTGTGCCATCAGTCTCCTCTGAGGCATTTGTGAAAACTACATTTAATTTGGGTTACTAATTACTCACTCCTCCCATCCCCAGTGGCTAGCCAAATCATAGAGGAAGCCAAATGAACTCTGCCTAACCAATTAGTCGAGTGGGCTGCTCAAGCTAATGACATGAACAACAGTCTGTAGCTGCCTCGTTGCCGCAGCAGGCCCTCAGGTCTGCATGAACCCTCCCTCACAGATGAGAAGATTTAAGAGGGATTTCAGTTTCTGAGTCAACTGCAACATTAATTACTTTAAGGGGCCTGAGAGAGTGCTGCAGCCTCTCTGCCCTCTGGGGCCACAATTGGATTTATTCAATTGACCTACACCAGATCATTTAAAGTGAACTGACTTTAACAAGAGCTCTACCTAAAGAGTTTTAAATGACTATTAGAATTGCAGAAAAAAACTGAAGCTTTTACTTATTACATTATAATGGTTCAATTCAGACCTGTAATAGCTGTAATTCAGACCTCTACTGAAGCACCAGGTGGATGAGCTTATTTCTTTTTATTATGCAATGTTTTTACAATGATGGTATTCTTGCAATGGCCTCAAGTGCAGGGGCAAGTGTTCTCCAAGAGGTGTAGGTGTGAAGACCCTTGTGAATGATCAAGTGTACCATAATCAAAGCTGTATTGTTTTTATTCTGAGAAGTCAGCACACCGGACTGCTTTGAATAGCATTGTTCATCAGATGAGCACATGTGGCTCAGGTTATAAAAACATATGTTATAATCCATCATATATTTGCACAAATTAAACACTTTAAAGTAATGGGGAGCTCTGTGTTATCATTATCTAGCATACAGAGTAACAGCTGATTGATACATATAAT
>JAUMTR010000013.1:17853138-17870948 GCA_032270685.1 Microctenopoma stevenorrisi | reverse complement strand
TGTCCATAGTCTATTATCTCATGTTGTGATTGTATGTTGCACGTAGCACCTTGGTCCTGGAGGAACGTTATTTCGCTTCACTGTGTACTCTGTATATGGTTGAAGTGACAATAAAGCTAACCTTGAACCTAATGTAGTTGTTATGATTGACGATACGATGACTGATTTCTCAGATGACTCACTTTCCACACTGTGTTTCTAAGAAAAAGTTGCTTGCATCAAATGTATCAACCACTTCAAATGTGCTCCTCATTGTTAGTCTTAACAAGATGGATGATATGTAGCATGTAGGGTACCACTAACCTTGAGCTAAGATGTTAAACTGGGCGAGACACGTGGTCGTTGGTCATTCGACAATCAACTGACCCAAAATGCTGCTGGTAGGACAAGAGTACTTATCAAATGTGCCAGAGGCTAATACTATTCTTGGCTTTAGTGTTATTATTAACCCATTTATCATTGCCTTAGCTAGGTTGGTGGACATGTTTCTCTAAAGTAACATGAAGCAAACATGAAACTAGCTTTGTTGTTCAGCAGCTAGTTGGCTAAGCTGTTGCAGGGTTCAACATTTGGGGAGGCTTTATATACTGTAGATTAAACCTAAAAGAAGACATTCAGTAGAGACAGTAAGGCAATGAAACTATATTAATTATCAAAACTCAGCAATAGAGCAATAATCTAACAAATATTTTAGTTTCTTTCTTTGTATAAAAAATGTCCTGACACACATCCTGGTTTGATGAGCAAGAAAACAGTTTGGAAGAACTAAACTAAAGACTTAAACCATGGTAAGCTTATCGTGCTTCTTCAAAACTCTGAAATATTTTCTGCAATGAAACTTTGCAGCAAGGTGCTGTGTGGGCAAGGCACATGTATGCAAGTTCAAGTCTGTGTGTTTCAAACCCCTGCTCTATTTTTTGGTATTTTATACTCTTACCTGGATCTGAGGTCGCATTTTATTACCCCCCAACACACCCCGACCAACACAGCACATTGTGTTATTATAATGTAGGGAATATGGAGTCTCGCTAACCTGTTCTTAACCCCAGAACCTCAAATACTGACATTTGTCAAAGGGATAGTAAACTCTAAGCAGAAACTGGTGAAGACAGATTTGACATAGAGGAATTTCAAACAACACATGAGGAAAAGCTGATTGCGGTGGTTACGATTATTATTCCAACTGTGTGTTTAACATGTTTTAGAAATCACTGACATGGTTGGTCTGGTAGTGGTGGATATGTCAGACAACCATGCAAAGGGGAACATGAAATGTTCAGCACAAGACACCGCCTCAGCTACAGATTTGCCAGACCTCACTGCCTGTATTCATATGCAAGTTTGGGTGCTTTCATTCTTGGGAATCCACCGCTAAATCTCTGACCCAATCCAGCGAGGATTCATTGACATGGCCTTTAAATAACCCCTATTTAAAGCAGCTATGGTAGGACCGATGACCATGTATGCGATGACCATGACTTGTACCTGTGAGATAGCTTCACCCATCTGAACACACTAGGCCAGCGTGGGCCACTCGACTTTGCTGTGACAGCCCTCAGATGATTTGTGTTTTCTTTCTTTTGCAAAGCATTGCATCAGACAAAATGGTTGGAGCAGCCCACTAGAAAAACGACACTCTGCACTTGTTGTGGATTGCTCAAAACCAGAATGCTGGCAAGTTGCTTTTTCCTCTCTCTTCCAAGAATGAGAGTGACTCATAGTTTAAGTAAATTTAGTAATGATGTGCCACTAATGTAAACCAGGTCTGAAGCATCCTTCCTTCGATGGTGTGACTACTGAAAAGAAAAGTTACTGTACACCTCATTTGAAGGACTTTGTTGCTTCCAAAGAAATGGGTTAAACCAACTTCTGAAACTCAATTGTAATAAACCCGTCATAGTTCCTCCAGTTTATCCTATTGTACTCCTGCTTCCTAGACACCAGATTATACACGAGGTTGCCAGGAAAGCGGGAACTGCACAGTCAGCTCAAATGCTTCAGTGGACAAGTGAAGACTGGGAGTCTCGCTTTGACATCCAAATTAACACCCGTTATAAAGGCAGACTTGGATTGCCTTGACACCGATCTGCTAGTTTGACTCTCTCTATTCTGTCTTTGTTATCAGAGTTTAGCAATTACAATCATGCAAAGAGGATTTATGCAACTTCTATTTGTGCAATCACTTTGATTTTATCTAACAAATTTAACAAAGATTACACATCTTTATTATATATTGAAAGTAAACATAATATTAATTTAGAAGAGGCTTTCATTTGCAAGAAGATTTAGAGTTCTGAGTCTTGATCAAGGACAATTCAGTAAGTGGACACAAGGAGCTGGTGATTAATGACCAGACTGTTCTAGCATCGGGATGGCAGCAAACCCATCATTATTTTTCCTTAGTAATTTTACATTTGTATCTCTTTAGCACAAGTTCCACTTATAACAGTAGATAGCTTTCTGGGCTTTCAGGCACATCTTGCCATTCCAATGTCCTCCACAAATACAAACATAAAGTGGTCACATTTTAAAAATGAGGTAGTATGAAAACAACATAACAGCTGAAGAAAGCCGCCATATGTGACTGAAAGCAATGGACTTTTTTTTTTTTTTACAAATTTTTAAGAATGATTTTTCTCAACATGAAAGTTCAAATACTTTTATTTGCTAAAATGAACATCACGTAAATGTAAAATAGAAGATACTTTATGCAATTACATTGTAATTACTCTATTCTTTCCTTCTTTTTCATTCTTACCTGATCTAAACAGAAAGCTAGAGTGTAATGGTAAAGCCATGTACTATGACTACATCCAAACTGACTGATATGTGTGCATCTGTATTTAAAGGTGATGAAATGACTGTTAACCATCAACAACGGGCTGATAATGTCTATGCAAAATGTGTTGATCATAGTCACAGACAATTATCTCCAGACTTTGCAGTTCCTGTCACTTCCACTGAGCTCTAAGTCCTTCAGCCTAATCAAACAAATAGCTAATTTGTCTCTAGCCCATTAGAGTGTAATAGGTTTTGTTGGAATAGCTCTCTAATGATGGCTGGTGTCATGGAAACAAATACAATTAATTCAAGGAATGGTGACGGTCAAAATTATATCACCTCACTGCCTTCTATGCTTGTGTCATAAGTAGTATGGCCAATAGAAGTTTTCACATAGGTGTTCGTCTTAATAATAACTTCTAGACACAAATAGTATACAGTCAGTCTCCTTTTAGGTTAAGTTCCTGTTTTACTGTCCGTATCTTTATTGCATTGGTCCACAGCATCAGTATCTGCAGCGTTCAGAACCTCCTACAAACACTAATTGACAGCTTCGCAGCTAATGAACACAGTGGAGCATTTAGCAGAGGTTGGCTGAGACATTCATCAGGTATCTGGATATGGAACTTTAGTGAACGCTAATATCGCTTCATGCTGAATTTGCTCACTGTTAGCTGGAAATAGCAAGAAGTGTAACGAGGCTTAAGACCTCTGGGACTGCTGAGCTGATTCGTGATTGTTAATAACTTTAGCAGTATGACTAATCTCTTCCACACTAGTTGATCAAATGACTGACAAAATATAATGAGTATAACAATATCATAATAGGGTCATGTGCTTTTTACAGTGAATGTATAAGGAGTGTGACACCCATGATTGTTTAAACATAGTGATGAGATGCAGGATCTCAGTGTGTGTGTGTCTGTTTATACCTGCTGTGCAGCAGCAGCAGATAAAACCTGCGTGTCATGAACCCCATTAGTGGAGTTAAACCGATGCCTATTCCCATTTAATGATCTTTAACGAAGTGAAGAGCAATAAAAGGTTTGTTTACATGCAGCTGCAGATTTGCTTCTTTAATATCACGGGGTCAAGTATCTGCAGCGTGACAAGCTTTAACAGAACCCCCTTTGTTTTTTCATGCCCGTGGCTTCTAATTTCCTAAGTTCAAAGAGGGTGAGTATGCTCACCCTGATGTTGGACTTGACCTCCTTAACTTGTGAAGATGCGCTGTCTGTGGCTTTTATTGCCGAAAGCACGTCAATTACCAGCCGCATCCTGTCCTGCCTGACAGTGTTGGCTTACGTCTGAAATATATGAATAATATTGAGGTCTCTTTGGGTTGGCTCGGAGGCAGAGACCTAGGAATAGTGTCACTGTCGTTTCAAAGAGGAGCAATTATCTCAGGCGAGGCTGGACGAATCGATTCTTGCAGACTTTTTAAATGCCCCTGGCCAATTATAAAGGCAGTGCATCCTGCCCTGTGCTGCCTATTCGCCAGCTGACGGGAGCGCGTTTGAGAAAGTCTTCCCTCGTATTCTTTCTTTTCTTCCCCATTCCTCTCATTACGCGTGCCTCTCCGTTTCGCCACCAGTAAGATAGTCCATTTATTGGCGAACACCCCCCCATCCCCCGTCCACCTTCCCTTCCCTCTTCGCATCATACTCCACGTGATCATAACCAGCTGCTGGTGAGAGCGAAAGAGAGAGAGAGAGAGGAACACTAAGTCGCTGCGCCTCTGAACGCGCCGCACATACAAAGTGATCGGGAGGACCGCTCCGCTCGCGCAGGAGAGCTGCTCGTTCCACGCGTGGATACTATTACACAACTGCTTTCGTATCCTTCCTGAGACCGTGTCCGTGGCATTCTAGGGCTACACCCACTCAGTTTCACACCTTTATCGCTCCTTCTGTGTCACCCCGTTCTGCTTCTTTCCCATCTTTCCTCGCTTCTCCTCATCTTTGAGCATCCTCTTCTTTTCGCAAGTCTCCTCTGCCGCCTGGCCAACTTTTCTCACCCGACTCCATCACACACACACACACAACCTCCTTCATCGTTCACCAGTTTCCCTCTTCAGCCCCGGACTTATTGCAGCAGCCTGCCCTGGATCGGGCGGAACCCATTTGGTCAGACTTCCCGGGGACACTGCTACATGGGGCGCACGGTCTCGCTCGGAAAATGGTCTGCTGTCGGGCTTTAGGCGCCCCGCTGAACCTGTCGGGACTGGAATTGTCGGTGTGCGTGTGCGTCTCTTCCCCACCTCGCCTGTTCTGTCGGGGCCAGTGAGATATGGGTCTGTCCGCGGCGGCGCAGCAGGCACCGCTCGAGGAGCCCCGACGGCTGCGCCAGTGGAGCGGGACGGCGGGAGGCTGGCTCCGGATCACACTCGTCTCGTTCCTCGCCACTTTACCTGTGGAGCAGCTGCGCGCCTTCCCGTCCTCCCTCAGCGACTGCCAGACGCCGACCGGCTGGAACTGCTCCGGTGAGAGTCATTTCATGAAGGCAGCAGAGTTACAGTGTTTCTCTCCTGACTCCTAAATATATAGTGCGAGTTAAACATGTAGGACAAGTAGCTAAAGCAGCAGGATTGGGCAGCATTAGAAGTTCATTAGAGCTCCAATAAGTGTCGCCTGTGGATGAGTGTGTGTGTCCATGCGCGGCTTTGGTGCTGTGCCGCGCAGCAGTCTGGCTTCACACGCTGAAATCCCCTTGATGGAAGAATGCAGAGTTTGGCGGCTTGTGCTTGATGCGCATTAAGCCCTGTGGAGTTTGTCTCGGAGCATGACAGCGACGCATGTCTGGGTTACCACCTAGGCAGACAGGGGGGGGGGGTGGACGTACGGGATGGTGGTTTCGATCCGACACAAAGTGAAAACAGCAACAATGAGGCACAGAATAAGATCATATGCAAACGCTGTCTGCAGAATAGACTTCATGTGCTGGACTCAATCCTCCAGATCGTGCAATCAGTCGCATCGAGAAACTATAAATCTACTTCCACGGGCTTATTTGGCGCGAGGCGTGTTTCACCAAGTGTTAGTTTAAATAGAAAGGCAGTCGTTTGTTTTATAGGCCACCGAGCTGTAAAGTTGTTTTCTCTCCTCGGTGCAGAGTGATCAGAGCAGCGGAGCCCCAGCTCCTCTCCCCCCCTCTCCTCTCCTCCCTGTGTAAATCAGCCGACAGTGCCGCCATATATTTCCCCTGCCGCCTGTCCAAGTCCGAACCCCTAAAATAGCTCCAAGCCGCTTCCACACACTCAGGGGCGGCAGCACTATTGATATTGTAGCTCATAACAGCCACACATCGATACGGAGTCATGACTGCCGCTTGCTGCCACAGACGGAGAAACCAATACGCTGCTCTGTTGGTGATGTGTTCGTAAAATGACAGGGAGATGCTGGTGTGATGCTGCTCATAAGAAACATATCACATGTGGTGACAGGTAGCTGGAAGCAGATTAAAGAAATCAGCCGTAGACCCCTGTGTGCTGAATATACAGCTGACTATCAGAAGGTGGGGACCGAATTTGGATATCAAAGTTTTCTAAGTGCATGTTGTTATGATAATAGGTTCATTAAAAGGCAAACATCATGACGTGAGAAATATTTTTAAATTCTGATGATACCATCTGGACATTTTTGGGATGTATTTTTATGTTATTTTCAGATTTTTGTATTAGATATTTGTATTTGTATTTGTAGATATTTATATCTAAATATATGACACAGGATCTTGTGCTCATCATGTTACTTCACTAGGTGCACATTTTGCACCTGGTGTTGGAGCATTCACATTTTCACACCATATTCAGATTTGATTTTGTGCTTCTGCTGCTGCTGATGGTGGTGATGATTTACCCATAATGACTGGTAATGGTGGTACACACCCTGTCCAAACAGGCTACACACACTTGCCTACCTCCCCACTTCCGGGCACAGTCTCATATGCATTTCGGGCGAAGGCTTTTATCCAACACGCCTTGAGGAGCCTTAAGTGCATATACTGTGCATAATGCACACAAATCCGTGCACACACATGCACTCAGCATCAATTAGAACAAACAGAATACAACAAGTGGTGCATGGCCCACAGTGACAAAGATGAGGCTCTTTTTTCGGTAATAATTAAATGAAGAATGTTGGTGCTTGTGTCGTCATTCACGTCTCTCACGTTAACAGCAACACTAGTTTGACAGGTTTTATTCCAGAGAATAACACAGGCTGTAAATCAGTTTTAGTTCATGTCACTCTACTGCTAAGAAACACATTAGGCCCAGTAGTGTCATGACGACTGGGTACCAGTTTTAGCACTGTTGCCTTTCAGAGTCTTGAATGAGATTTTGTTTCACAGAATGAAAGAGAAGGACAAAAAGATTCTTTGCTTTGACAAAGATAATCATTCTTTTTGGTACCACTGTGACGGGAAGAACTGTCACTGAAGCCTTCTCAGAAGGGAATAAGAAAAAGAAGTGAGGGTTTAAATACAGAAAATACAGAACATCCTCTGCAGGTGCAGCAAACTGACACCAACTCCTGATAAATGTAACATCATGTTCATCAGTGACTTGATCCCTCTGTGTGTTAAACAGGTTTCCTTTTTGCTGAGAGCATGAGTGGTGGAAGTCAGTCCAAGCAGTGAAGTTATGAGTCTTAAAACCAGTGCAAAGAGGTAAAAGAAGCTAAAACATGAGCTATTAGTCTGATGAGTGCAGCGTTAAGGGAAGGTTTTGAATCTACGAGCCATATATTTATTTAGTGTTGAGTTGATGAGCATAAACGATGGTGCTTCAATAAGTTTCAGTAAGTCGCCACCAAATCTCTTTAAATTACATTTAAATTCATAGGCCACAGTTAACAGTGCTCTCAACATCTAGTGATAATCATAGTCAAACCATTCGTGACCTACTGCCTGCAGTTTTTGACTTTGTCAAATAAATGATAAAAGTGTGTATTATGTTTAAAAGGTGCACTTACGCACTTAAGTTCATTTTTCCTTTTGATTCACCCACAAAAGTTTGAAGAGCAATATGTGATTAGTCATCATTTCCCTAATCAGTTTAATTTTTATCATTATCATAATGTTTCTTCACATATTAACCACAGTTTACTTTCCCCCATCGTCTCCTGCGTGTGAAGACACCACGATGACGTCTTCGCCGAATCCCCCTGCTATCGTTAACTCTGACAGGCCATGTGATGCTCAGATAGTTGAAGTGACAGTGATAAGTAAAGAATATGCAAAGCCTCCTTGTAAATCCCATCAAGCGCAGTGAATTACCAGGAGTCTGGAGAGAATTGGCCATCTGCTTCCAGGATGTGTAAACAGAGAGGTCAAAAGTAGTTCTGTTGCGTGCAGGTTACGCTCCACTGACAGAAAACGGAAGCAGATAACTGTGAATTTTAAGATAACGCCATAACGGTGAGGTCTCATTAGGAAGATGAAAGGTTACTCATTGACAAGTGGATACACTGGGTGAGATTTAAATGGAAAATACTTTATTTCACCACTGAGAGAAGCACCGTGAAGTGCCATGTTGCTATTGTGCCTTTAAATAAACTAACATAATGAGGGCTGAACCTTAACACCCTCGGTGGCAAACCTTTGAAAACCTGTTGCAAAGGTAAAGAATAAAAACCCTCAGGCATGAGGGAGGTCAAGAAAGGATGTCTCACCACTGTGGTTGTTCAGCCTTCATTATTAATTTAGTCTACTTGAATATTGATCAGCACAATGTTTAAAACGGGGAGGAAAGGACTCTTCGTTCTTCTTAGTGTTGTGAAATTTCAGATAGGTAGGAGGGGATGCATTTGGCTGACAAGCTCTGTCTTTTAGACAAGTAAGTGCTTTGCTTGCCATCTTAATCGTTAGCATATAAACATTACCTTTTCAATATTTGATGTTTGCCAGCTTGTTTTCGTTAATTATTCAGTTCACTGTAATCTCCTTCTGGTTCGACAGGACAGCACAGGAAGTGTAAGTTTTCCTGGCCTATGACACAGAGCCCATATCAACCAGTACCCATTAACATCCTGTGGAAGACTGTTATGGAGGAAGAATTTAAGAGCAGCGAACAGACATGAATACATAAACAACAAGCCAGAAATCATACACAACAGCTCAGGCCATAAAAAAGCCACAGCAACAACTGGTGAACCAAGAATATGATATACTGTGTAACGCTTTCCTTAAATCTAGATTTTAAAAAATCGCTTTGCTAAAAGTTTCACAGTATATAGCAATATATTGACCTGTGACCCTTTGTCACTGTTAATGTCATGTATCATATCTAGCTTTTCTGACAATATACAACCATAATTAAAGCCTTGATGTGTCACGTCACACAACTTTATTTATCAGAGAGGAGTAGATGGGGGGGGGGTGTAAAAGAATCCCTTATCTTATCTCCATGTCTTAACGACAACAGATCCTACCTACAGATTAGGTGAAAGTGCTGCTGTCGTCTCTAAAACTAAACATGCAGATTTACAAAACAAAACACCAAATCTGAGCAATTGCTAAATTAGTTTCATAATGAAAATATTAGGGTGTCATGTATTACTGTTAAAGGAAAAAATATTTATTCCCTAAACCATGAACTGACAAGTATGAGAAATTACCTCCCAGGTTGTGCCAGAGCTGTAAATCTATATTTGTACTTGCTTGAAGGCAACAATTGTGTATAATTAATAGACATGTGTGCCAAGTGATCATCTGGTACATTTATTCCATCCTGTCTTTTAAAATGATCAGATTCTTTTTCATTTTAACTTGTTTGCATCATTGTTGGTGTTGTAGTTGTTCGGTTAGGCCCCGGGTTTGACCCCTGCTTCGGCCGAGTACCTTTCTGGAGTTTGCATGTTCTCCCTCCCAAAACCATGCATGAGATAATTGGTGACACTAAATTGTCTGTATGTGAGCGTGCATCTCTGTATGTGTTCACCCTGCCATAGACTGACGACCTGTCCTGGGTGTACCCCACCTCTTGCCCAATGATAGTTGGGATACACTGCAGCACCCTCCGCAACCCACAAGCAATTAGGAAAATGATGGATGCATCATTGTTCATACAGTGGCAGGTCTATTCCAACTAACTTACTGTTAGTTGTAAGTCTTTTTGTCTGCTGAAGATACCCACGTTTCCGTTTTGTCTTGTGATTCAGACTTCTTGTCATTTAAAAACAGTTTATTTATATAAGAATGAAGAAAAAATCAAACTGATAGCAGTTTGGTGTGTAGTGTGTACCAGCTGGCCTAAGAAGAACCCGATATTTCGCTAATCATTTGTATACACAAGCTTCTAGTCCCAGGATTGTCATTATAACAATGCCTCTGTCCAGTGAGTATTATTAAGGTGCCAGTTGCCTTGGTGCCATCATTTTTTTTCCCTTCATGTTTACTAGATAAGGCCCACTGCAGACTAAGGGCTTTGTTCCATCCATGCACTTAAAGCATGGAGACCTCTTGTCACTGCTCTTGGTTTGATGATCGTATATTTGCACAGAAAGCTTGCACTTTATAGTCATCCAGGACCTGGCAAAGAGCAGGTTCGATTTAGCACTGGCTTTCCCTCCATGAGGTAGTATTGCCAGTGAGGTTCCTCCATGCCAAACAGGGCAACTAGAAGTGCAAGCATTGTTTTTACAGTCAGGTTGCAGAAGGTGCAGTGTGAAGTGTTTATTAGAATGAAAGCATTGTAATATGGAGCTTATAATCCAAAGCTGAAAACATTGAGCTTCTTTCTTTTTGTTGATAAAAGTTGCTTGTTTAAATGTCAGCATTCAGCAGGATTTTCACGACACTTTCATTTTGACTGTTAATGAAGTCTTTCACTTGAGTACAGCACTTGTAATATATCAGTGTCATCTAAGAGACGATCTTGGTTAGAAATCTAAAGGTTTGAAAGTGCTCTTTTGGAGAGCTGGAAATGATTATCACGTACATATATAGTAAAACTATAAAATCTATTTATTGGTTGGTGGAGGCCACTGTCTTTGAATGCAGCTCTTGACATGACGTTAAACCTTGACCAAGTGGGAGTAAAACAAACACTACATGCTGTGACAGTGGCTTGTAAGAGCTTAACAAGACAACATCCTTGAGTCTGACAGTGACGTCTTACCTGCTCCATGAGAATTAACAGCAAGCTGAACTTTTGTGCTCCCTGTGGAGGACGGCACGTCACACCAGAATATCTGCATAAAATCTGTTAAGCCTTTAATTGTGAGGCTTTGCATTCACACTGGATATGCGCAGTTGGATAAAACTAATGAAAATAATGTGAAATCTTATTATGTTATTTACAAGAGATGTTTGCACCATTTGTCACAGATTTGTTTGACACACATCTTATAATAAAGGCATTAAATGTAGAAACCATCAATCTGTTCAGTGTGTACTCACTTCTGATCTGAGTTACGTAGGTGCAGAACTATGCACGTGTAGAATCCACGCATTATAGAGAAACTGTGGCCGTGAAACTTGAACTGAGAAAAACAAACAACCCCCACATTGTTCATCTTTAAACATCAAAGATTAGTATTTCTCAAATTCCAATGAGACCATACTAAATTAAACGTTTTAAAATGTGTTAAAAATACCAAGCCCCTGAGCTGCTGCAAAACCGAGTTTCAAGGAAAACTTCATCTCGAGTTTCAGATTGGGTTCACAATTACAAGTGTTATTTAACATGTTGCATCTATATCCAGTAATCTGATCAGTCTGCACTGTTCTCTGGTTTCCTTTGCTGCAGTGAAGTCATTCCTTGTTGTTGATATTCTTTCTCTGTTGTCACATGAGTAGTCACAGTTTTAAAAAAAAATATAAAGTGCTGGGCAAACGTTCCTCCCTGGTGCCTGTAATTGGGGAGGGTTGCATCTGGAACGTCGTCCAGTGTAACGTCATTGCAAAGTCAAATATGTGACCTGATCTGCTGTGGCGACCTCGAAAGGTAGCAGCCGAAAAACGCTTTAACTAATTAGAGATTTTCTATTATTTCTGCTGTATAAGTATGTTTGGAAGCGTTCATGTGTGATGTCTGCCTGAGCCTAATGGAGTAGAGTCGATTGTAGCAGAGCACAAAGGACTGATTTCAAGGCTAATGCTAGCTCACTAGTTAAGTTGCATAGGTCTCTGAAGGAACTATAGTTTACTGCTGCCATCAGTCATATTTCTTAGTGTCTTAGAGCCGATAATGATGATAATGCTTATTTTTAACACTAAGGTCTCTGAATACACAGAATAAGGTCAAACAGATTTCGTGTAAGTGAATCGACCTCAAAATAACGTGTTTTTTTCTGTTCACCTTAAACCCCCTTTAACAGATTATTTTTGCTCCGTAAAAAACTTTTGTAAACCGTTTTCTGGTTTCTAGTAGAAACAGTTGTACCAGAGGCATTTTCACAAGCCATTTATGACTTAGTTATAGTCTTAGTTAGTTCAGTCAGTAAAATATTGCATTAATATGCGCGAGACCCGGGTTTGTGACCAGGTTTATTTAACCTCCTTTTATTTCTGAGTGACTTCATTCACATTTTAAAACAATAATTGTCCCAATTATAGTAGCTTTGTTTTGTTGTCTCTATAAAAAAGTGTGGGCACTTCTGCTCATGACATAACTATGTTTATGTAATAAACCAAATTATTGAATTTCATAATACAAAAATGTAAAAACAGATCAGATTTTCTCAGTTTTGAGAACCTACCATGATTATCTATTGCATTGCAACAAATAATTAAAGGGTTTAAATTTGTTATATCCATTCAAAACAGGGGCCCCCACAGACCCAGAGATGGCCCTGCCCTTTAACAACTGAGGTCATGGGCTCAGGTCCACTGTTCAACATAACACACTATTTAATGTGTTGCTAGTCATGAATTAGGATTGACTGCAATTATCTTCAGTATCGTTACATTTCAAAGCAAGTTCAACATTTTTCTGTATTAGAAATTTAGAAAAATCATCTTCATTTTGACCTTGAACTAATGAGATTATACTGTATGGCAAAAAGGCATCACTAGGATGGGCCTGTAATGCAAAAGCTGACTTATACATGGGTAATAATCAGTTGAGGTAGACTAATAGCTCCGAGCTCAGTCTACAGCGTCATGTCCATGTGACTCTTTGATTTGATTCAGGATGCTTTGTTACAGACATTTGAGATCCCTAACGCAGCCTGAATCAGATCATATTCAAGGTATGCTTTTCCAGGACAACGCCCCCGGAGTCGTCCTCATTACACACAAACAAATGTTAAAGGAACAACCTGAATAAATCAGTGGAAAAATATAATGAAAACAGATGTTTCCATACTGGCATGAAATTAATCAAATGCTATGGCTTCCACAGTCTCAGATGTAATATTTTAGTTTTCCCCAATAGGCAAGACTTTCCACCACTAAATAAAAAAAACACCTTTTAGTTCATGCTTCTACTAGATCCCAGAGACCAGTCATTTTTAAATGTATTTTATCATTTTGGCAGCAAAGGACAAGAATGTGTACTAGCATTGTGTTTTTCAAATGCACAGTATGTGATCAAAGAGTTAGTCGTACTAGGGGAGCCATGACTAATGGCAGATGCTCTGTATGAACGACCCTGAATGGAGCTCTGTGCTCTGTGAGTTGCTTGAGGGCAGAATGGAGAAACACTTAGTCACTGATGTCTCTTGTTGACTTTGGTCCTCCAGGTTTTGATGACCGGGACACAGACCTGTTCTTATGCGACACCAACACGTGCAAGTTTGATGGGGAGTGTCTAAGAATTGGGAACATGGTGACGTGCATATGTGATTTCAAGGTAAGATCAAGATGTAATGTGTCTCTTTATGAGGGTGGTGTTTGCTCTTAATCTACCATCAGTGATGACTGAGTTGGCAGCAGAGGTGTCAAAAGTACTCACATTCTCTACCTAAGTAGAAGTACAGGTTGATAAAAGTAAAAGTACAGATTGAATTTTTTTACTTAAGTAAAAAAAAAAAAAAAAAAAAAATTTTTCACCTTAAATAAAACAAAACTCATTTTGATGATAAAAAATATTCTACACATACAAAATATATGACTTTTCTTCTTTTGTTCACAACCTGTATTGTGTTTAGAGATGTTATTCAGAAATTCAAATACTGTCTAGTTATTCTTTAAATCAGACTTCAAACAGGATAATATAGATTGAACTAGGGATCAGGTTTTTTGCTGGCGATTCTGATACGATCACCAATGATCACTGATATCGATCGTTTGGATTATACATTTTCTAAACTATTAGGTGAGGTATGTGTGGTATTAAATTATAATGCTCCAGAATGAGACCTGACATAGTTTATTATCATATCTATGTTTATTTATTTATGTTTAAAATATGAGCTACAGGTGATCAGCTTTTATCGGCAATGAAGGGAGGCGATCAGAGATCACATACTTTGTCACGGAAATCATGCGATACTGATCGGTGGCCAATCGATCGGAACATAACTAGAATGAAGGGAACACAGCTCATGTATGAGCAGCAGGAAACATTTTTTACGTGAATATGTTCTTCTTTACGTTCGCTGCAGCTGGAAACAAATGGAAACGTTTTCGAAAATGTAAGGAGTAGAAAGTACAGATATTTCTCTAGAAGTGTAGGGAGTAGAAGTAAAAAGTCGTCAGAAAAATAAATACTCAAGTAAAGTACAGATACTTGAAAAATCTACTTAAGTACAGTAACAAAGTAACAGAACTTCGTTACTTGACACCTCTGGTTGGCAGGATTTTCCATAATGAGCTTACAAATTGCAGGATGTTATCAGGGTGTAGACTAATGTTTGCAGCTTTCGTTTAGTCGTAACCTTCTGGATTTGGTGATTGAGTTTACACTTAAGAACCCTAAGGAAAGATTAGTAATGTTATTAGATTTAACAAACACTGTTTATCTTTAAAATGTCTTCCTTGTGAATACATACTTTTATTTATGAACAAGGAATGAATTAGTTTAATTATCTAGCTAACTAAACTAATAAAATCTGCCAGTGACAGCTGTGATCTCAGCTATTATCAGTGGTTGTTGGTTTAATCTGTGAAGCCTGCTTTAGACACAGATGTTTTTCATAAAAGTTTAGAATTTTGACCTTGTAAAGACTCACAATGTTTGACAGATGTCAGAATAAGCTACCGTTTGAGTGGAGGGCTGAGAAATATTATGTAGTGGTTGCTGCAGCACTTGGAACATATTTTTCTAATATAAAAAAATAGAGTTTAGCTTTGATTGCATAGTACATTAATAACAGAGTACAGGCATGGGGCGGGCAGGCGAGAGGCTGCTTTTAGAAGACACCATAATACTGATTTCAGCACATGTACAACACATTTATAATGAAAACATTTGTTGTGTCTGCTTAGAATCGTAAACTAATTTAGATGTCACACACTCACAGTGAGATTGACAGAACATTAAGTGCTCTTGAAGAAACAAAAATGCCAATACAGTCTAACAAAACATGCATGTTAATATAAAATATGATGAGCTGAGAGGTTAAACAATACTTAAAACTGCTCCATATTGTATATTCAACTGGATCGAAGTCTATCGTCTTGATTGGATAATCATTGGCCCCGAGGGGAGCTGGCTGCATAGCCTGACCCGGTTTGGAGCTCCCTGTGAATGTCACTATCATGCCACTATCCCAGACCACTGCCTGCTCTCCGTCTTCATAAACAAGACTGCCACTGATGAGACCAAAGACTAAAAGGCTCCTTTTAATGGCAGAAATCTAGAAAAGTATGCCGTTCCTAATAATCACCCGTGCTTAACTTTACGAGCAGACCTATAACATAAACCAGTCGTCTCAGTATTGATTTTGGTATGTTTGTGTGCTAATATGCTATGCAGAGCCCCAGATAAATCAAGCCACTAAGATCTGAAGACGTAGCGCGTGTTCCCATCCGTTGCTTTTATCAGTGCTTCATCAGCGCAAGCAGGCACTAGGCAGGCTGACACTCGATTGGTCACCGGCTTTTATCTCAATTTCGTACTTCCCTGAGAGCAAACGTTAACAGAGGCCTGTGGATAAATGACATTACAGCTCCATTTCTCTTCAAGAGATCTCACACTGATACCGCTGTCGCGCTGCACCACGGCGCTCTCCATGCTCTCAGGATAGAGCAGGTCATACCACAATTCCTGACTTAATACCATGGGTGTGAGGTCAGCTCGGCTGCACATCTTCTGTTTGTTTGTGCAGAAGGTTCCTGGCTGTCAGCGTCTTTATTTCATCAGTCAATGTAAACATGACCTTCTTAGCCTAGCAACTGTTGGCGTGCCCCAAAATAATCAGTCACTCTCGATCAATGTCAAAAAATAGGCTGAAGATTTTTCTCCTGTTGGCAGTTCACTCAGGGCTGTCAGAGGAGACATGAAAGTTGTATAAATTCTCAACTTGGATGGATTTTCTTTGTTCTATCATAATCTATGGGTGTGTGTGCACTCTCACACAGAAAATATACCCAAGGAAGAGACACGCAAGGGGCTCCGTGAAGAGGAAGTGAGTTTGATGTGGTGGAATCAATGGACACTATTCATTGCCAAGATGCATTAGATTCGCCTCACACTGACTCGCGAAAGAGCCAAGACTTTCACTCACTAACCGGACTCAAGCTGCTAAAAGGCAACACGCTTTCTCTCTCTCTCTCTCCTAGCAGAAAATGAGATGCCTTATTTGTGAACTAACACCACACCCTGACTAATCACATAACATTTCTTTGTAATTCATCTCACAGTCGCTGCTGGGAAAAAGCTATTGCTGCCAGTTTGGTTTTGTTAATGTCAGGTCACAGTGCTGATTCCCAAAGGGGTCGTCAATTCTAAAAATATGTGCGCTCATGGCACTGTGAAACACTTCAACTAAAACTTTCGCCAAGGCTTAAATGGCACATTTCATTGCTTTCTGTAATGGTACTTATATTATATTGTTAAAACTGGAAATCATTATTACTATTTTTCATAACACAAACCATACATCAAGCTAGGATTTCCTGCTCGTTTGTACAGTTGTGGATGAATGCAATTCGAATGCAGGATTCACAAGAAAGTACTTAGTGTTTCTGGAGATGATGTGAACCATATATGACTTTTGAGGGTAATTTAATTGTTTGGATATGCAGTCATGTTTTACTCTGGTGACATTGATGCTCAAAGGGTTTCTTCAGCAAACATCTAGAAATAAGCCTGAAGTGGTTAATCATCTATTGTGTAATTGTAGCTCATTCCCTGCTGGTTTGGTTTTGTGGATTGTTCTTGCAGACTAACATTTGCTCCTGTACATTACTGGAGGAGAAATAACACAGTCTCTACATACATTTTGTGTATAAAAAAGTCAGATGAATGTATACAGTTGTGGATCTAGAACATTTAACATCGGGGGGTGGGGCTCTAAAACAGGGGCCCCCTGTATATGATGGCCAACCGGAGCAGTTGTTTTATATATATATATATATGTATATATATATATATATATAAATATATTAGGCTGCAACGATTCCTCGAATTATCCGAATAACTAGATTATAAAAAATCATGGAGGATTTAATTTAGAATCGGGGCTTAGTTTGGGTGTTTGGGTGTTTGAAAATTTACACAGTGAGAAGTTTCGTTAATTTCTGCAGACGTTACGGGCGCTAACTTTATTAATTATTTATTAATCGTACCCGATACAGATTTACAATTGCTCAGAGTGACAGTAAGTTATTGTGAAGCTTTCACATGCTTTGCTTCGCTAATTCCTCCCCAGCAATCCTAAGGGATGTTGAATTAGAATTGCTAACTAATTTAAACACTTGCTGGCTATAGCTAGTTATAACTTATAAGACACGGTATTTGTGATTATTGCTTTATCAAGGTTTATCAATAACAGGTCTTATAACAGGTCTTTCATGTGATACAATGCACTATAAAAATTGTTTAAAACGCAAAATACGTTTTATCCGATTACTTGAATAATCGATGAAAAAATCGTTTGAATACTCGATTCTAAAAACACTCGACAGTTGCAGCCCTAATA
>JAUMTR010000013.1:17828160-17846262 GCA_032270685.1 Microctenopoma stevenorrisi | reverse complement strand
CATTTGTGACTTCTGATTGGCTGAACACACCTGATCAAGGTGATCAGGTGTGTTCAGCCAAGGTGATCAGGTGTGTTGAGCCAATCAGAAGTCACAAATGCATGGAGGCTTGGAAAACCAGCAGGGCTGAGTTTGGACACCCCTGCTTTAGGCTGAAGAGTATTTCACCACCAGTGATAATATTTGTCTTCATCCATTCTGGCTTTGATCTCAGAATGCATCTCTTTGTGGCCCTTACTAAAATGTTCATCAGTCACTGAACCTTGTCTCCTCCATATTTTTTATAGCAGACATTTGGACTGTATCATAGCAGCGAAAGCACAGGCGTGTTAGTAACAATAATGATGGTTCACTTACGTTAAGCTATTCCAGTGAGCCAGTACGCGCAATACCTGGAGGCCCATCATTAGTGTTCTTAACTACTACTATAACATGTCAGAAAAAGCTGCCTGTTGTCATCCACATCACACCTTCTGTCCAGCCTAGCAGTGTACCTGGGTAAGTGTTCATCTCACAGTTCAGCTGTACTTTTCTATATTTCTTTGTAACAGGGTAGAATAAGCTGTGTAAATTAACTGCGAGTGAATGTTTGAACCGTATGTACAGTAAACATTGGCTTAATTGGCTGGACGGGGCCGAGTCACACATTTTAACAGATGTATTTTGTGTCAAAGCCAGAACAAATCATACTTAGTGAGACTTGTATGTATTTTTGTATATGTAAAAGGTCAGTCACTGATCCCGCATTGAAGTGGTTGTTTCTCATCTCTTTGTGGTTATTGCAGGCTTCGCAATTACTTTTAGCAGTATTATCCTGTGTGTTGCACCTCTCTGTGACCATTGTGTGACTCTCTATGTTGTTTCCAGTTGTTTTGTGTAGCATGTTTTGTGCCTGTCCTTATCAGATTTGTGCGGATGTGTTGTATATTTGCTTGTGTTTTTAGATGTAGCATGTTGAGCTCTCCGGCTCGCCTGGTGCTTGTGCCGATAAGGCCTTTTTAATACGCCCATGGTCGTGGTTCGGACAAATGCACATTCACCTATAAAAGAACATGAAAATGATAAAACGTCCGATTTCCTAGTTGGAAATAATCATGATGCTTTCGCCCAGTCAAAAAATGAAATTGTACACCCATACAGGTGTCTATGTCTCACTGGTTTGACCTCTGCTCAATTTAAAGTCAGGCGTTGGGAGTTCATGAAATGATCAACCCACAAAAAATGTCTTTTTCTCTCACTCTAACAGGTGCAACTATTAGAGTATACTGCTGGTGGACAAATAAGAAAGCCGCAGTCCTGGCAGTCTCTTTCTACTGAGATGCAAAGGATCATACATCGTGTGGTTTGTTGGAGTAACATTTCAAGGAACAGGAAGGGTTTTCTGAGGCAGGATCTTCAGCCTCAGCTTCTGTTAGTATGTGCAGTAATATTAGCGCCCATAACGGCGCAAAGTATCCAAACATTCACGACGAATGGTTCCCTGAGCAGGACTCAGCAGAGTTGCTCTCTGTTAAATGTCAGACCACTAATTATTAGAGTAGTTGTGCTAGTGCTGTAATTAACTGTTGGGTATTGGCTTCTATCAGCAATGTAAAGTAAAATGAAACACTCAATAGTTGCTTTTGCAGTGTCTTTTTCGTATGAAGGTTTTCACCACAGCTGTCATGAACTCCAGTTTGAGAGTTTTCATACTTAAAGAACCAGTCTGTAAATCCTGCTGAAAGTATGCTTTGGATAAAAAAGACGAGTGCGTATAACATTCTGCAGTTGTAATGGTGAATTTAGTTCAGATCATGGGTTTAGTCTGTAATAGTAAGGTAAAATACTGCCGAAGGGGTCATTTGCTAGAACATCACACTGTTCTTTGACAGCTTAACATGACTGCTCCACTATTCTGTTTCTCGCTTTACATACTTCATGTTTCTCTGAATACATGTTTGTGCCTTTCTCATTTTTCCGTCCCCAGTTCTCAGACCTCCCGTTGTTGGTTTTATGTGAATAGGCTCTTGTCTCTGTGAAACAGGGATTGTAAACGCTTGCTGTAAACCATTTATTAGGCTTTGTTAGATGGACACTGTGTCTCTTTCTGTCCCCAAAGTGGTTATCACTCCAGTTATGTTCTGCCGACTTATAAAGCAGCAGAAGTTTTGATGTGGCATTTGTCATAATGATAATTCTTTCTGAGTAGCTTTGCTGCTGCACTTAAGTTGTGGCCTGAAGCGTATTTAACTGGAGGATCCAGAGGTTTGGGTTGGTCCTATGTCTGCTTTGGTCCTGCTGGCCAAACCTTTAGCAGCATTTCTGTCATATAAGAACAGTCCCACTGAGAAGATGTGAACATTTTATTTTTCATATAATGTGACAGGTACATTTGCATATATTTATTATATTTTTGAAGATGAATCGTGCAAACAGCAACAGCCATAGTGCAGAGAGAAGGGCTGCAGCGTGCAACAGCCAGTATTAAAAAAGTAATACTAGGACATTATAGAAAATAAATAGTAAAAGGAAAACAGTTGTCTGTATACGTTGTCTGTATTTTCAGAACGTTAATCGTTAAACCAAACCTTCATAGCGATACAGTGGGTACTGTCATATCAAATTACTTTGATATGAGTTTAAGGATAATTCTTCCTCGTCCATAAGATGAGATACCAGAGGAGAACAATCTGAAATGAAATTCAAAGATCACAGATTTCTTTGTCAAAGACGCTTGAAAGAGTAAAAGTGTGAGAAGACGGCTGAGGAGGCTTGTTGTCTTCTTCCTCTAGACAGCAAGGAATGACTGTGTCTCCAGCTTCGCTAAAAACGTTTGCCTTTATAACACATCAGAACCACAGCACAACAATGACATTATACTTCATTGCATATAGATCTATATCAGTATAAGGAGCTTGGCATAGGCGCAGTAGGCAGGTGCTTAGGGTGCCACTCTCTGGAGGGGGCGTAGTTTCAAGCGCTCAAAAAAGGTTCCTTAGTTAGTCGCGGGTTTTTGAGCTTGTGTAGATATTTATTTGGGCTTTTTTCCCTGTATGAATCCCTCATGATTCTACCCACAATAAAGTGTGACAGAGCCACACAGCGACCAAGTGGTGAAAATAAAAATAGATTAAAATAGATATAGATTAGAAATATATTGTGTGTTTTTATAAGCAGAGAGATGTGATATAGAGAATCCTGTGGGTCTCTCAGGAAAACAAAGATTTGACAACAAAGGTTACCTACAAATGCACCGTTTTAGAAATTGTATTATTAGAGTTGTGACAATTATTGTTTTTAAATATGAATTCAGCAACAGAGACCAGACTGAAAAAGAAATGTTTTGGAACTCTGAGGGAGTTGGTGGACTCCCAAAGCTGTGCGCCAGGTGGGAGAAGAGGACACTGGTTCTTTCTCTTCTTCTTGAGGTGATAAGTCTGGGTCCCATCTCAGAAAGTTTAGGATACACTAAAAGAAGGATCTGTAAAAACAATGTAAAACATCATCAGACAGCACCTTAGTTCCCCGCTGGGGTCAGTGGATTTCATCTTCTTGAGACAGTCTCCCGTGCCCCCCACAAAATGTCAACGCAGTCATTGAAATTTGTTTTCTATGCCATACATGCTGATGAAGGGACAGCGGTGTAGTGAAGCATTTCACACCCCTGTTTTATGTTGGGGAAGTGCCTGAGATGCCTGCACAGGAATGTTCCCAAGAGTGTCCTTCAGCTGAATGAAATCCTGTTTCAGCAGTTCTGAGCCACTGACTCTGTATTTAGGAGGATATTGAACAAGCCCACGTGCGCAATCATTCTCTTGAGATATGATTATTTGACAGAAAGTTGTTGAGTTCACCTTGTTATGGTACTTACAGTAGTATCGCATACAGGAGACTGTCTTTTCTTGTTTTCTCTTTATGCATCCTCAGTTATTATCTTCCACTTATAAACTGTCAGCTTGAGAAGCTCGGAAGGTGTAATGATACTGCGGCTGGAGTAAAATGCACGCTGCCTGCTTGTATCTTTGGGGATAACATTAACTGCATTAGCATTAGTGGATTACACGGCCATATAGCCTCCCATACTGAAGCCTTGTCTCAACCACTCAAATAAGTTATGCAGGAGAGGAAGTATTCTATTATTTCCAGTTGTACTGGATTTGTGAAGCTCACAGATACGATAACAATTTATCATTTTCCAGTTTTAAAATTGATATGTGTGATAAAATACTGTTAATACGGACTTCATTTGATCCACAACACGTTATTGGTGCCATTAGTGGAAAATAATAGATGTATCTTACAGATAAGGTGAAACGGCCTTGATCAGTATTCATAGTGATGTATGTTGTTCCTGATTATGTCGGGGGTTGCACCCTGCAGTTTACCTGCTCTTTTTTTTAAACCCTTCCTGTTAATACATAAGTGCCCACCAGCTGTCTGTGTGACCTCACAGTGAACTAACACCGTGTGGTAAAGTGACTATGGTGAGGAAGTGCTGTCAGACACGTATTTGTTTTTAGCTTAAGCACTAGCACGCCCTGCTCCCTCTAATCTAGTGTTGGTAGACTGATGGGAAAAGGTCCTATAGACATTAGTCTCTGGCATGACACAGACTTGGGTTTGAACTTGATTGAAGGGATGTGCCTTGCTGTAAGTCCAGACCAGTTAGCTGTCCGGGAAGAGTTAGACTGCCACAGAATAACCATTTAAACCATTTAAGTTAATGCCTTCCTGGAGAATAGCATCTGGAAGACAGTCCATTGCTGTTCTAACACACTGTAGTCATACTTTAGATGTGCCCGACTGAGCCAGTTTGCTTGTGATATGGCCTCTGTAGATGCCAGTTTCACAGTTTGCTAAATGTGATTCAGTGGCAGGTTCAGTCCCCTGTGGTTGAAGTCTTTTTTTGGAAAAGTGGGGTCTGATGTTCTGATAAGGCATCATACTGTTGACACCTCATTAAATTTGGGCAACTTCAGACATTTTGTCATAAGTGGGACATCTGTATAGTGACATGTTGCTTTGCTTGATCATTGAAAAGCATCTACACAAGTCGACTCATTTGTTTGCGGGCATTTCTTTAAGTTCTGTATTTGTCATTGTCGTATAATTACATGCAAATACATGCACATTTAGATGCAGATATCACATTTTGTCTTTCCTCTTTTCCACATCAATAGAAATTTAAATAAGTGCCTTCGTCTTTTGTTAACTGCTTAGCAACCGCTGCCATCGATGAGGTTAGGGCATCAGTGGTGAAGCTGGTTAACGCGGTGCTTTACAGGGTTAATGTAGAAATGGCCGAGGGTCGTGGTATTTGTTCTCCACTGATACATGTCTCGGTCTGATATTTAACGAGCCAAGTAAACTACACAGTTCAAGAGGTGAAGATGTTTTCTACAGATCGTCATGCGCTGTTGCTCTTACGTGTAAGGATTGCAGACAGCAACACTCAACAGAACTCTCTTTAGTCACCTGGAAACTGAAAATGAACCATACAAGTATGTGAATTATATGTATTTAGCACAGCAAGTCCAGAACAAAGCAAACTGTGCTTACAGGAAAAGAAAGTAGGATCCTCGTTCCACTCATTTTGGATGACGTGACACTAAAACAAACAAGAAAAATGTATTTAGATTTGACATTAGCAGTTACCAATTAATGAAATGATGAAAGTAAGACTAGTGTCTGAAGATGGGACGCGGACACTGGGGTTACTGAGGATGGTGTCATCTGGATAGCATGAAACACGGCCATGCTCCAGACCAGCATGGTGCTGTTTTTAGAGGCAGGTACATGCAGCCACTGTCCACTGACCTTCTTTTGAGTCTACAAGCAGCGAACAAAGCAACAGTTTAAGTCACAGGAAAACACTGATGCATAAGCACACTGTGATACAATAGTGCACAGTGTGGGGGTGACGGAGGGTGGAAAAAGCAGAGATTTCCACAGGTACTGAGCAGGTTGTTACTTGTGTTATGGTTGTATTCATAAGTCATGAGTGCAGTTAATGCTAGCTACATCAGTGACTGCAGGGATGTGGGCGTCTTATGTTTGAACAGACTCTTGGCACTTAAAGTTAATAACCTCATCTTAAACATGCTTTCACTGGCTGTGAGGAGCACAGGGAGGTTGAGAGGACTTTGGGAATTTGTTCTTCTCTCATGACAAACATTGCTTCAGGCAGTTCAGGCACTTGGTAAAGTTGTCCCCCTGGGTGCTTCCACTGGAAGGTATTTAAAACCCAGCAACCTGACATCAGACCCACAGGGTAGACTGAGGCCACACTGAAGGGACCCATCAGTCTACGGGGACTTTTTTGGGATATCCCACGATGAGCACAGAGAGACAGCCACCTTGCTGCCACTGGTCTGCAGAAAGCACAGCGTGACCTAGTGTCTGTTAACCCTTAACAACCATTTGGCACAGATGACATGAGCCATCGTCTCCGTCATAATGCGATCAAGTCTTAACACATGTAACGCAGATAAATGAAATAAAATCTCATCTTGTTGTAAGGTTTCTATCGTATTGAAAATAATAGTTGTCTGTAGCTCCGTGGGCACAGCGGCTAATTGAATAACATTTTGTATTAGAAGGTCGATCAGAAGACAACAATGAAACGATGCACCCACAAATACACAATAAGCGACCACAAAGGCACACAAATCAATCATGATGGTGTCACTTTGTGTCTCCTGGAGTCTAGGTGTCTGGCTCTCAGGGAGGAGGGGTGGGGGCCCATCGTCTTCCAAGCCTTCAGTGGTTGTAAACTGTTTAGCTATATATTGATATCATTTCCTTACAATGACCCGCAGCAACTCTCGCTACAGCAGACTTCTGTTTTTGTTCTGAACCACTACACATTTTTCACTGTTCAGAGAATCTGCACAGCTGCTTTGAATAATGTCCAGCCCGTGTTGCTGAGCCCACCACTTAACAGCTCTGAGTATGTTTGAATGTCCAGACCAGCGTCTTCCATTAAAGCATTTAAATACTATAAGCACATTACAGCGGTCTCATCTGTTTGTGCAGCTCAGATGTGTAGTCTCTCTGCTCCAAACCCAGCAAATAAAAGTCAAGGACTTAACCGTCTGCAAGTTTGTCCTCTGTCCCGTCTTTTGGTGGGTGCTCTCTGTCTCTCTGCTCTCTTGCTATTCGAGTGGACATCAGTAATGACTGTACCATTTTGTTTAGCTTCAGATCGATGTGCTTTAACAATGCCATCAGAGAGACAAATGTGACTCGGTGAACTTTAATGTAATGGCTCCAAACACGTTTCGCTGTTCATCAATAGGAGTATATTGCTGCGAGGTTTCAGTGCCCATTGATGTCAAAATTAATCCAAGGCAGTAAAACACAGCCCAGCAGAGTGAGTCTAATTCAGCTGCTTATCAAACTGCCTCAAATTAAAGTGTTGCCGTGAGGGGAGCTGCACACATACTGCACTCTTCCACTCTGAAGTAGATTTTATCACTTTAGGTTTTTGGCTCGTGGTGTTTTGGCTGCTTTCTTTAAAGTAACACTTAACAAAATAAGAGAGGCACTCGTCCTTTATACGTTTAGCTTGAAATCCAACCATACATTCCGTGTGCAGGATTTCATCTGCTTTCTCACTTACTGGCACATATTACAGTGCTCTACCTCTCACACTGGCGTGCCTACTCCCTCTGCTCTACATATGGTAGTCACGCACCGATGCATGTCCACGCCTTCACTTCTCATCTCGCCTTTCCTTTGTCTCCCACTCGCACGGCTTCCTCTCGTGCATATCCGTCGCCACTCCCCCACACGCCTGTTATTTTTATCGGCCCATCATCCCTCTGACCCCGTCACTTGAACTTTTTTTTCCCCTTTCAGTGTCATCTCCTCTACCTCTTCATCGTGCATGCTCGCCTCCCTGCAACTAGTTTCTACCTCCTTTCCGCACATCCTCCTCTTCATACCTGCATTTTTACTCTGCATTCCTCCCTACTCCTCTGCCTCCCATCCTCCTCCCACCACCTGTCTTTGTTCCACCCCTGTCAGACAGCACTTACTGTTTGTTGGACACTCAGAGGAGTCGGCATTAGGAGCTGCTATAGATTCACAAAATGAATGATGATGGTTGTGCTTGCTTTGCTAGGTTGCTGTGTGTTGTGACCTGGTAAGGCGAGGATGCCTTTTTATGTACAAAGTGCTTTGACTGTGTGTGTGTGTGTGTGTGAGAGAGAGAGAGCGAGCGAGCGAGCGCGGGCACTGATGCACCGATCCCTGGCAGGTAGGGAGACAGCAGGTCCTGGCTGCAGTCCCAAAGCTTAGCATTTGGAACTCAGATAAAGAGAGTTGAGGGTAGGCAGAGCCACAGCAGCCCCTGCAGGAGGTTTATGGAAACATTGTTTGCAGTGGGCGGAAGAGAATATGAAATTACTCGGAAGAAGAGAAGAAACTGGTGTAAATGCACATAGGATGCTGCAAACGTGGCTGTCGAGAAGAGTGCAGAAAAGTTTAGAGCAGTAAGGTTGACCTGGATGGAAAACACACACTTTCTTCCATATTGTCTGTTACTAGCCCCCCCAAACACACAAACACAGCCACGGGACCGTCGACACCTCTGCTGTCGCTGTTCTCTGGGTCGAGACGCCGTGCAACCGTCCAGGTTTTGTCACAGCGGAGGTGTCTGTGATTTCTTCAAATCCTGAGCCAGCGGGCACATAAGGGCGTGCCATATGGCACACACAGACACACTCCCCTGTCCGCAGAGAACATCGGAGGATCACATTCTCTCACCTTCTGTCTCATTTACTCCTCTTCTCATTAACATACTCAATGCTTCTATCCCCTCCGCCCAAATCGTCCACCTAATGGCTGTATCTCTCAAGCATATATCTGAGATGTTTTTTGGCACCCTGTCTATTTTAATTTACTTTCCACTGACAGTCATCTGGGCTGACCTTCTGTACAGTGCAACAGCTGACGAAGCTTAGATTTTACAGGCTGCCAACATCACACGCTGCTAGTTATCAAGAACGCGGCGGATCAAAACTGCAGCGCCCTGACAACGGCTATAAGAAGAAACACTGTTATCTCTAATATGGTCATGTGCTGAGCAGCGGCGCGCTGCGCGAAGACGTTTCAGAGGAGTCGGCGTGAATGTTTGAAATGTGTAACCTCAGCTCGCTCTTTTCTTCACTGTCACATCAAGCGACGTCCCAGCTGAGTAAATAAGAAGCTGGCAGTGTCAACAAGCCTCCTGGAAGATCAGTGAAAGATTCAGTCAAGATAAAGATGTGCAAAGTTTCACGTCTTTTCTTATATTATGTTTGGCAATCTATTTCCGCCCCACACCTAAGTGCCTCACTTCCAATCTTCCTCAGCTGAAACATGAAAGCGATGGGCCCAGCTTCCTTTGAGAGACTCCTACGACACAGGATCCTTCTCCGTACCCGTGCGTGAGCATTTCTAGGTGACGCTGCACACAGCTGCGGCATCTGTCTCGTACCCCCTCAGAGTGAGATGCAGCTTTTAAATCCCCCGTCCTCTCCTCAGTTCTCTGACTGGATTAAAGCCAGATGCTGGGGAAGATCAAGAGATGAGGTGGAGGGCTTTTTCTCCACGAAAAGAAGGCACCCTTAAAACACACCCGCAGGCTCCTGCCGGGCAACTTTCCCTTCCGTTGCATCACGCCTGGCATAAAGTGAGAGTCCCTGGGTTAAGAACAGCTCAAGCCAGATGGGAGGGAGTTTGAAAGTGGTTTAAGGGGGAGGAAGGGAAGGAAAGGATAGAGGATGGTAAAAAGCACGGGCCCTGCAGTAAGCTATTCCAAGCACCTTTGTGGGGTTGCCATTTCTTCATTCTCTCCCGCACTCCTTTGAAGGGATTTTCTATCCCTCTCTCTCTCTTTTGCTCTGTCTGTGTCCCCATTTCTTCTTCTCTTTCTTTTTTATTTTGTGATCTTTTTTTTCACTGCATGCCTCAGTTTCTTCAGGCGCTGTGGTTCTTTTTTATTGTGCCAAGTTTGTTGAGCCAGGGCTTCTCTTGTGCTCCTTCTCTCGCTCCCTCTGTCTCTCTCTCTCGCTCTCTCTGCCTCTCAGGCCGTCTACATCTCACTTCTGTATTTTCTCTTGCTTTCACAACCCCTCCGTCTCTTTCTGTCGTACTTCCATCTATTTTCACTGACTTCTCCCCCCCAGTCCAATTTCACTCATTTTTCCCTCTCGTCTTCTCTGCAGCCTCTTTCCTTCCTGCATCTCAATCCCTTTGATCAAAAGCCAGTGTGCAGTTTCCCTTTCCCTCCTTTACTCCACCTCCTCCTTTAACTGTTATCTGTGTGTGTTCTGCCATCTTTTTTCCCCTCAGCTAGTTAAAAACAGTGTTCACACTTGATTGTTATGATGCTCCCAGGCTACTAAATCGATGGCGTGGTTATTTTTGTTTCTTTCCTTGTGGCCATGAGACCTTGTGTGTTTGTGTGTGTGCGCGGATCACATGACACGATTCTGCTAAAGTTAAAAAAATGCAGTCTATGTGTGAAATGGTATACGTGTTCACACTTGGACTTGTGGTCAAGGCTTTTTCTGTAAGATTCATCCACAGACATTTGAATGGTAATCTCTTCTTCGCTGTCTTCTTTCTGTTTCTGTGCTAGAACACCCACAGTGAGCACATGAGATGACTGGGACAGTGTAAAAATCATTTTTTAGGTGAATGTAGGAGTATGAGGAGGCAGGACCTCACATTTAACGTAGTGTCTATTTTCACATCAATTTACCTTGTAGTGAATGTAAGTACAAAAAGTGAATGAAATCTCAACTTCAGAATACTTTCCATCTAAAACATGATTCTTCACCCCCGTTTAGGAGGCTACTAAATGCACACGCATTTAGCACAGGTTTTATGCCATACGACCTTCCTGACACAACCCATCCCAGTTTTGCAGTGGGTTTGGGTCCAGTCATGGTGTGCTAACCTTAGAGACTGAGGTTTTATGGACGCTGTGGAGGTGCAGTGTCCAGGAACACTTTAACATATGGCACAGAGGACTCAGGCCCAGGGACAATGGGCTAGCACTCAAGTATGGGTAGACGAGCTTGCAGACTTTACTATACGATGGTTTCATAGGGCTGGAGGGAAAAATTTTAAAAAACTTTGAAATGCCTTTTAGATTGTTCCAGAGATCGAAATGGTTCTGAATTCTTTGTGATTATTGCGCAGATGTAGTCTATAGCTACAAGAAGCGCTTGTTCGAGGTTACTGTTGCCAGTTATTAAATCCAAGGCTTCACCCCTTTCTAACAGCACTTTGGTGTCATTATAAGGCGGAGAGACAGAGACTAGAACTGTTTGTGTGTTATTATGTGTTTTTATCAGCCACCAAGACTAGTGAGAGGCCACTTCTTTTTTGCACACAGACACATTCACAAGGTTCCCAGAACAACCGACCCGTTGAACTCCAACTACAGACGATCATTGCATTCAAACAACAATCGACCAGAAAAGCGAACTCCACTGAAACTCTACAATCCATCAGCTCAGCTCGTGTGCTTGCTTTACTTTACTGTAAATCCCTTTTTTCGACACAGGTCCGGGCAGATTGACATTAAGTTGACCCTTCTTTATTATGGCTTTGCTTATTTACACAAAACCAAGCAAAGCTGGTGTAATGCTGCCCCAGTGTGCATTTTACACAGCTGCCAAGACCCCAGTAGGTGTTTGTGTACTTTCCACACCATTATTAGCTCACAGCTCAGCCAGTTCCTAATGATTTCTCTTCCTTTGCTGATGTTAGGGTGCTACTTTTGGCACCCGTTTTAACTTTTTTTAACTATGCAGAATTAGGAAGGAGAGATTTCTCCGATCAAGCTGCATGACTTTAAATGCTGTGGCTGGTAGGACACTGTGTATGTCATATCCCCGTGGACACGCACAGACCTGCATATGTACAGTATCATGTCCTTTTATGAGAGCCAAGCGGTGTTCTGTGAGAGCACAGACAGATGATTGGGTCCATAGAGACCAGATTCCGGGTCAATCCGTTAGAGACTTAAAAGGAACAGAAGTGGAGACAAAGAGCCATGAGCTCCTTGGCTTTGCTCCTGTGGGGACTCTCAGGCTGGCTCCTTGTCCTTGCAATGTCGCACCCAGCAGAGACACATTTTCACACACTACCCATTTTTCAGCACTTTTAAAAGTAATAAGGTTACAGGCTGCTGTAACTATGGAACAGCCATTTCTCTGAAACCTTTGACAGCCTTTTTCTCCTTCCCGGGGAACAGAACAAATTTTTTCTCAATTGAATAATCACATTTGTTATTCCTGCAGTGTAGCACAGGCAAATCAATATCAAATCAAATTACTATCACTCCTCCACGAAAAAAAATAACAAGAAGGGCTATAGTTCCGTCAGTCATCTGAAAAATCTAAAGTTACACCGTAGCAAGGAAATCATATGGAAAAATGAATGAATAATGTTCTGCTGTACCTTGACAGCTCTTTTGCTCAGTGCCCTTGAGCAAGTCACTTAACCTCTTACTGCTCCAGTGGAGCAGCAGTACATGCTTTGTCAAAAGACAGATGCAGGAGCTCATATTTTATTTTATAATGAACGTGATCTGTGGTGGAGTTGTATTAATAACCTGTAATTATTATTCCTCAAGACAATAAAGCCCAAACTCAGTAATGTGTACCGTAAACCACTAAAGACAGAAAGCTCTATGAGACAACTACAGCTCTTCAATTCCTTAGCAGATGATCAGTCACGTGAAAAAATCTACAGCAAGTACAATAAGTAACAAGTTGTTCAGTCTTTATTTTTGTTCCTTCACTTGACTGCAGGTTTATAAATCTGCCAAACAGGCCATCTGTTTTAACAGTATCTTATCTGTGTAAAGTATTCAAACGTTAGCTGGTATAATGCTTATATATATAAACGCTGGACAGCAACAGTGCAAACAAAGTGATCTGGTGGTGTTCAGACATCTAGGTTAGGTTTAGTCTAATTAAGTCCTCCTGTTTTGCCTCAGCCATAATTAAACATACAGGTTGTTTTTTTTTTCGTTGAGAATGTATCTTCTTTTCCATTTGAAAAGACTACTTAATATATATAAAAGACTTCTCTAGGGAACAGAATTAGTTAGCAAAAGACTCACTGACAAGAACACAGCTTCATATAAACAGCACTTATCAGTGGTGAATGTTGAGTTCTTACCTAACCAATCAAGAATATGTGCACGCCGAGGTTTATCTTTAGATGACCTTAATATGACTTGATTTGTTTGTCCTCTCTTTCTCACCCATTCACTCTCATTTCTTCTCTCACGTCTGCAGTGCAACAACGACTATGCCCCAGTGTGCGGCTCCAACAATCAGAACTACCAGAACGAGTGTTTCCTGCGCAGGGATGCCTGCAAGCAACAGTCTGAAGTGCTTATTATGTCAGAAGGTGCCTGTCCTGCCGGTATGTACATATTGTGGCGCCTACGCAATCGCACGCACTCATCTGCACAGCCACCTAGGAGCACTGACATACACACACAAACAAAGCTGTGGGAGTACGAACGTCTCAAGGATGGAGGTATCACTGACACAGTTGTCTGTAATCAAACAAATGCGATGCAGCAATGAAATATAAAGCCAGAAATGCAAACCGTACTAGACTTACTAGTACGAATTTCAGACTTAAATGTTGTATCTGTCAATATATGCAAATGCTTCCACTGGATGGGTTTTAGCAATTACGAAGTGATGCGTTGCTTCAAAGCAAACACAAACATGATGAAAGAATTGCTAGAGGTGACAGATGTAGACGTATTTTCGAGCAAGCACGACTAGAGCGACGCACATTCTAACGCGCAGAGATTTCATCCTCTCTGCACAGTGACCTCACAGACTCAGAGACTGATAGCGTCTGGCCAACAGGCCCGCTGAGCAGCGCTGTGTTAAACAAGCTAATTATACAGTTTATTTAGATTCGCTGTGTTAAACAGAAAGTAAAAGGAAGTTTGACAGCTGTGACCTTTCGTTATGTAAGGTTTAAAAAAAATGTCAAAAGACATAAAATGTAAATAATGCTGCATGTGCCAAATTGTCATACGTAGTTACTGTAACACTGTTGCCCAGAGGCACGCTCAACAAAGCGGAAAATTGAATGACTGAATCACACATCTTCTTGATGGCCAATTTTTTTTGGGGGGTTTGTGGAGCTATTTTCTCTTTTATCATCTTCACAGAATATCAAAGCTGTAAAGGATCCGGTGAAGCTGCGAGCGTTTTATGACTTTTCCTTTTTCTTGAATGCATATAGAGTATTGAGAAGTTAAGTGCATATAGCTTCATATTCGCAAATGCAGCAGTAGGTTGGACTCATGCTCATATTTTTCTCCACCCATGCTAAGACCAGTGTTCTTGTGATGACAATACCTTTTGGTCAGTCAGTCTTATAATCATATTAAATGGACTATTAGGTAGCACAGATAATCAGAGAGTTTGTCATAGAAGATATTGAATATTGATTGGTTCTTGTTATGTTGTTTTCTTTCTGAAGCAGTACAGTGTTTTGTGCTGTCAGTTTTTTTTAGCATATTCTCTGACATGCTGTTGTACGGGTGCTAGATGAACTGCTAGACTGATTTGAAGGCTCCGTGGCCTCCACTCACTCAGCCAGATTTATGCTTCAGCATGATGCAGCTAAGCTAATGTGCTTCCCCTTGAAAAATATTACTGCATTAGCATATGGGCACCACAGGAAAATTGTCAAGCACAGTGACGAAGTTGAGCAAGGGCTCAGTAATAACCACATTGTGTTGTGTTGCAAAGCAAACATTAATCACTTTCCATCCAAGTGAAGGAAGAAGTCAAAACATGAGTTCTTTTGTATGTTGGGATGGTTGATATTGTTCATTTTCTATCCACTTCATAGTGCTTATTGGCAGACAGACAAGTTTGTATTTTGCTGTCAAAGCTATATCGAGTGAAATCTTGGTTGCTTTGTGCCACGACGTGAATAATTAATGTAAATACTATTAGCACGAGTTATGAATTAGTGTCACAGCAATATATTGTAGTGCACATACTTCATAGCAGGTAAATATCAAAATATGTACAACAAATCATCTACAGGCCAGAGACTGGATGCTGGATACGTCCAGCTTTAGGACGGTTGTAGTAGAAATAGCCGTTGACTTGGCTTACAGGCAGTTCAGTACAGTCAAATCTAGACATTTTACCATTCCCTTTTCTGTATAATACCAATAATACACAATATACCTCCTGCTCTCTGTCTAAAAATGATTCAGTTCTGTCCAGTTGTTGTCCTTTCAACAACTGTGTGGCTTCTTGTAGATTAGCACTAATACGTCATATTATAATGCAGCACTTATTTTATCATTCATTACTTTTTTCTTTACATTCTCTGCGGTAGAGTTTGGTGTGTGCGCCTCTACAGTTGGAACAGGTTAAGACACTTGTGATGTGGTGACCCACAGTGCTGGACAGTTGAAGATTATCTGTTGTAGGTTTATTAATGTTTGTTTCTATGCAACTTTTAGTACTGGCTGTAACTTAGTTTTTTGTTCCATCTGAACATGCAATTAGGTTTGCCCAGTGAAATCTGTTTAATCCTGTGATGACAAATTGAAATGGATGACTATATACTTGATAAAAAAAGCACTGACGCTCACAAAGGAATCTACCAATTAGTGAGTCACGTTCTGAATCATGCGCAGAGTTGTGAATAAGTCCACTGGCACGGTGTTGGTGTTGGCTGGTTTGTAGGCATATGTGAATCACCGCTTAAGTCAAGACATCATCGCAGGCTCAGGTTGAGCAGTCGCTGACTCAGTTACCCTCACTGACAGGCAGCCAGCAGAAGTCCATTAAAAGGCCCTCGAATGGGCACAGCTCGGCAGAGGGAACATGTGGAGACTGAGGTGGAAATGTTACTGCAGTAACAGGAGCGGCGTCTGTGCCAGCAGGCAGAGCTGTGCACAGTCACATGAAATGACCGGCACGCCTCTGGATCGCCTGTTTGTGGGTTGCGTGTGAGGACTTTTTCAGGATGTGATAGTTGATGCCAGTGTATGAGATGTGTGCTTGTGTGTGTGTGTCTTCTTCCAGACAACAGAAAAGGACTTTGTTCCACATACGAAGCAACACTTTGGAGAGTGCAGGGTCCAGCTTCTACTTGCTCTGTCCATATGAGAAATATAAGATTATTCTGGCTACACGTTTTAAACAATGCATCCTGTTTTGTTATTTTCTTCATTTCCCTTTTACACAGTGTTTTTTTAAGGAGTAGTACATTTTAAGATCAGCTGGGTGTGAGAGAGTGTGACGTGGGATAAGAAGTGCTCTTAGTCAGTCAGTTTTATCTGCTGTGTCCCATAATGCAAGTATAATTATCAATAATAATAATATGCATTAATTAAGGCAGAAATTCCAGATGGTGCTTTTTGTTTTAAAAATATGAATCTAATTGTTCAGATGTGTTTAAAGTCCAACAAGAGAGAAACTGGAATTACTGCAGCAACCAGTTACATGTAGGTCTGGACTCAGATTCAGAGCCCAAATGGACATCAGCGCCTGCATTAAACAGTTGTTCCTCTGAGCCTTTCTTAGATAGTTCACTGGGAATGGGACGGACAGATGGACAACACAAAAACGTAGCGCCTCCAGCCAGAGTTAAGCAAGTGTTACACATACTGTAACCCTGTCAAGTGGAAAGGTAAGGCAGACTTCACCACGCAGCTCTTTAGTTGACACTCTCAGCTAAGCTAACTTGGAAAGCGTGCAGCAGTGGAACATGTTAAAGTATCTTGTATAGCAGTGATAAGAGTAACTAATAGTAAGGAACCGTTGGCCCAACCTTATCCAAGCAGTGCATTTACTGCAACAAAGCATTCTGTCTTTCTGTCTCTTGCTCTCTCTCTTTCAGTCTCTCTGTCATCCTTTCTATTTCAATTTTCCAAAATCCCATTAGCAGCAGCAGTGCACAGTGTAGTAAATGTATGTCAGCTGCTGATGCCAATACTCGTTTTCCTTGCTTGGATTAGAGATGCCATGCCAGACTTATCTAGATGCAGTGTTACTTTTACTCTCCATTGAAGTCTTATGATATAAGATGACATTTGGTAGTGTGGAGGAAACAGTCTGATCACCACGTGCATTTCAAAGTTTGATTGGTCATTAGTAGTCGTTAGTAGTTTGATAGTCTGAAATGTTTGATCATTTCACCTGATATTTATGATGTTTATAGTATTGTATTGTTTTATTAGTATTATTATCTCATAAAACCTTTGAGAGTTGCACTTGCTGATTTTTCTGGCCAGAACAGTGATACTGTATTATTAACCTTCTAGGACCTGGCGTCCACATATGTGGACATCACATTTTGAGTCGTCTAGACCAAAATACAAAAATGTTGCTTTACAGGGGCCTGATATCCACGTACGAGGACATTATACGTGTACCGTTTGTGCTTGTTACATCTTCCAGCAACTGTTAGCAGCACTTCAAATGAGCCATTGCTCAAAGAGACACGATTGTTGTTTCTCATTTTGTTTCTGTACTCAGGACAAATGTTGAGTTTTGCACATCATTACTCATGACTATAGTTTTTTTTTATCAAAATCTAAAACAAACATCATCATATGTGGACATATTTTTTTCTCAGAAACTACATCACGTAAAATGTTTTTTTTTTTTTTTTTTACATTCATCAGGTCACCATCAGCCCAAATAGCAGATAAATTAAAAATGCATGCCCTGAAAGAGTTCGGGTCTTAGGAGGTTGAGTTACCTAATCCTCCACTATGCTCACAAGCAGCTATTCACTGACTTTGTTTTCTGTTTCCTGCTGTCTTGTCAGTAGACACCGTGGTTAATAGAGCTTTGACCTGAGAAGACACAGCTGACAGTGAGGGGAGACAGGGTGAACCAGTGACAGCTTGTCACGTGTCGAATTGTTATTGGGCTAGACACTGAATCCCAAACCAGTGTGTGGATGAAATCGAATGGAAAGACTTTGGTTATCGCCAATGTGGAAAGCAATATGTACAATAAGTACCAATCATTTACCATTTAACCTAAACTGCAGACAAAACTAAAGACTATGATGACTATATATATATATATATATATATATACATGT
>JAUMTR010000013.1:17814924-17828060 GCA_032270685.1 Microctenopoma stevenorrisi | reverse complement strand
GATATATATATATATATATATATATATATATATATAGAGAGAGAGAGAGAGAGAGAGAGAGAGAGAGTAGCTCTGTAGAGCTACTGTAAATAGAAGCGTTATGAAATCCGCTAATCCATGACAGCTGCTGATGAAGATGAATTCATTGTAGGCCATGTAGGTATAAGAATTACACTGTAGGAAGCGTTTTAAAATAGATTTCAGGACATAGTTTAGTTAGTTTCAGTCTTCAGAATCACAAATCTTCCTGTGTTTGCATTACAGGAGCGGTTTAGATCCGTGATACCATGGGTTTCTTTAGCCTGCTGTTGACGTTTTCAATCCAACATCTGTCAGGTGAAGAAGCACATTTACACTTTTTTTTCTTTACACTCTCATCAACAGATGTTCTAATTTTGAGGTTGATAACAGGAAGATGTCTCAGTGGTACGAATCCTGTAAAAGCTGATCAGCACAGAATGGTACCACTTTCCCTTCACATTAACCACCAGTCCAGTGCAGTGAGCAGCCGTGAAGTATTAGCTTAGCAAAGCAAAACAAACCGAGCAGCCTGTTTTCCCTAGAGGAGACACTCGCATTGCATTTTCTAAGTCGGTTCACAAAGTGACGAGTACGACTTCCAGGAAGTCATTAAATAGAAAGGTGGGAGGGGGTTTAATTGACACTTTGTTAAAATGTTGATGGCGTGTTTAATCACCGTTGTGTGTGACTGCCTGCATTGCCTGGACACGCAAAATGACAGACGCCATATGCTTGGCTCCTGATTTGAATGAGAGTCAGCACATTATAAGAGGATTTGCAGAAATCCTTCAGTCATTCAACTGATTCATGTAATCACAATATATAAGTCAGTTAGGTGTGATAGAATCGAGTTGCATTGCTCCGTGGGCAGCAAAGACCCAGTCTCCTGTGTTGTCAG
This sequence comes from Microctenopoma stevenorrisi, assembly GCA_032270685.1. Lineage (NCBI taxonomy): Eukaryota > Metazoa > Chordata > Actinopteri > Anabantiformes > Anabantidae > Microctenopoma > Microctenopoma stevenorrisi. The sequence goes on along the minus strand of JAUMTR010000013.1, from coordinate 17,827,141 downwards.
CTCAAGACTTACTGAGTTAGCATATGACAGATTTAACCCTGGCCATTCCTTCTTGAAAAACAAGCAATAAAACCTTAAATCCCACTGTGAAATTCACAGGTAACCAGTGGAGGGTGGCGAGGATTGGTGTGAAGTGATCACTTCTCTTTTAAAGTATGTAAAAAACGGCCCGCAGCAGTGTCTTTTTTCAGCTATAGTCTTTGAATGTATTCATCTACTGATACCAGAATAAAGAGCATCAGTAGTCTAGTCTGGAGGAGATAAAGGCATGGATGACCTTCTATAGATCTGCAGATGAAAGGAGTGAGCTGATCTTATAAAAGTCTCTCAGTTGGACAATGCAGGATTGAACAACTTCAGTCACTTGACTGTCAAAGGCTGGCTCTGACTTGAGTATAACACCCAGGTTACAGGCCTCTTCTTTTCATTGTTACATGAAGCACTTCCTGCTTAGTCTCTGTGACAGTACGTATGTCAGAAGAATCCATCACAAGTGTCTGCAGTGAACACATTGTGCTTTTGTGTGGAGTGTTGTGTGTGTATCGTCTACAGTGCAGTACTGTCTGGTTAATAACAGTTATTTTAAAAGGTTCCTCTCTTCTTCTTTATGCTTCTCTCCTCGACTAATCAATTGCTCCAAAACAAATAAAGTTGATAAATCAGTCCAATCATTTATTGTCCACAGAGGTAGCAATTTTCCTCTTTTAGCAGCCTCCCCCCCCCCCTCTCTCTCTCTCTCACTCTGCAGTGGCTCTCAAAATAAAATTGTGTGGTATCTCCTATTTGTGACCCTTCATTTGGCAGACAAGCAGGTAAAAAGGGAAGCTTGTGCCTATCTCCCTTGCCATTTTGTTCTATTTTCTAATTCCAGTCTTTTTCTCCTCAAACTTCCACCCTTGTGCAGATACTAAAGGTTTTTATTGATCTTCCATGAACCTCTTCTGACTTCAGCCTGAGCCTTCAAGCTATGCTTTTTCATGAAACACTGCACATTTAGTGTCCCACATGTTCCAAGGTCACTGAAAATCTGTGGATTTAAAAGGTGCAAAGACAGCGGAGAGCAGTTTTTGTAGACTGTGTGCAAAGAGATTTCTGAAGATCTAAGGTCCCTGGTTATTTTTTCTAGTAAGCAAAGTTTCATTTTACATTCGAGGAATAAGTGTTGTGGGTCTCGCCTTCATCATGAAACATTTGCAATGTCATTCATTTTTTAATGTGTAGTGTATACAGTAAGTGGTTTTTTGGTTTTAATAATTCTGATACGAGACCTTGAGGACACACAAAGCACTGGCCTTGCACAGCAATGTGTTTCTATTGTGTTTAATTCCCTTCTCCTTCATTCATTATATACATGCAGATAATATTGGCTTTCACCTCACTGCACATAAAAGTGGGGCAATGTGAACATGCTTCAACTCATAAGTAGAATTCGCCTTTGTTCATCTCTCGCAGAGCCTTTTCAATTGAAAAGTGTAAGGTTTAAGACCTTACACATTATATTAAAATGATCAGAATCGTGTAGATCCAACAGGAAAAACTCCCGCTAACGGCGGCCATCTGCCTCGACCGGTAGGGATGAGTGGACAGAGGAGAGAGACTAGAACAACATGCAACAGAGATCAGAGGAGCAGGGGACGAGGCATTAGGCAGGTTGGCAGGATCACCAACCACAGCTCCAAGGCCAAAGATACCTGCAGAGAGAAAGGAAGCGGCACAGGGTAGAGAGAAGAAAGAAAGTTAATAGCATGGCACCAGAGTTGACAGAGAGAGAAAAGGAGCAGAGGAGCTCAGTCTGATTCAGCTTGAAGTGCACCTGTGAAACTTGTCATAGTAATTCTATGCATTGAGATCATTCGAAGAGAAAGAGGTTGACCTGTTGTTCAGGAAAAACTGATAGTTTGTTATAATGACTCGTGTTTTTATGACAGCATGGTGTAGTAATACAAGAAGTCGAGTGGGATTATTGTGTTTAATTATTGTTTGTCCAGTTCTATTATGATGATTTGTTACCTTGACAACAACCACTCTTCCTATTTTAGTGCTGAAAAAACTGTATTTTATATCCAGAATTTAAACAGCTGTATGCAACGATATCACCATTTTACCCAATACAATAAAATGACATACACATACAACATATACTAAGTACACACAGTGACACACATACTGGGTTTTAGTGAAACATTCAGACTGTCTGTTTTATAAGACGTATATTCATCTCCCCGTTATATTATTTATGTAACGGTGCTGCACGCCTGACAGTGACTCAGTGAGTGGGATAGTAGCAATGGCAATCAAAGTGCTGGATAAAACAGTATATCATCCAAAACGTGCTGCTTGTTAGTCATGCTAGCCCCGGCAGCTCATTTACACAGTGCACACATACACTTTTTCCCTGTCAGCTCTGCTCTGACTTGACTTACTCAGAAAGCCAACCCTCTTGTTTCTGATAGTGGGTCAGTTTGAATAGCTCTCCCTTTCTCCAGTGAAGTCACCCCAGAACAGTCTCTCAAGTGTCCACACGGGAACAAATCACCTCTGACAACCCACTACATCTGTGCAGTCAGCAGCGCTGAGATGCTCTGCTTTCAGCACCTGACGCTGGTGCTAACACTCAACACTCGAACATCACCATCCCCAACACCATCTGCATCGAGACTTAATCTAGACTCAGTCTCATGAGAGCCAGGGGGACTGTAGCGCTGACTCATCCCCATAATTGAGCTTTTGCCTTTAGAAATTTACTGTATGTTTTATAGACAGTGTTATCTACACATAAATTACAGATGGTCTGATTTCTTTTAAAGCCGCTATGTGCACAGTCTTTATGGGATAAAGCATAATTCACTGTCCTGATGGTATCCTGTCGTTTCTAGAAAAATGTGTCACCTTCAGCCTGTGCATGTTTATCAGCGTCCTCAGACTCTCTGTGGACAGAGGAGAGGGCTGCAGCATTTCTTGCTGTGTACTACATCTACTACATATTGTAGGTGATTTTCCCAAATCACCACGCTGGTGTTTAGTCAGAACACACAGTTAGAGATGTTAGATCAGTTTGAATGATTGACAAAATTGAAAATAAAAATATTGTACGGGTGCTTAACAAAACATTCTAACGAGTTCCAGTTGATAACTTCATTGAGAAACATTCACATAATTAAAAAATAAGGCGCCTGAATAATTCAATACCCATTAAAACTTTATTTAAATGTGATTTTATATTAGCCAAAGATTTATTTAAACTTTCATTTAGGAGGAGGTTTGAGGTTCTACACCACTGATTATATCTAGTGTTGAGTCTCTGCTGTGAAATGTACTTCTCCTGGGCAAAGCTGACGGTCTGCTGCTGCACTGACCTCGATGAAACACCCCTCCCCTCTGCACATGTTTTTGTCCCAGCAGAAATGTATTTTATTGAACCAAAGCATATGTCATCAAAGTATCAGTATCAGGACAGCTTGTTGGTCAGACCCCATTTATTCTGGAGCTGTGATGGCCCCAGTACTCGCCATGGTGTGTGCACCTCTTCTTATAAAGCCCTCTCACTTGGGTATTCACATGGAGCTGAGCTATTATCCCCCTACAATCCTCAGAGACCTTGAATGGTCTCTGGCCCTGTGCATTTTGGCAGATCACTTTATGCCGTGGCTCAAGTTACACGGTGACTGTTCTTCGAAGTGCTCATCAGTATCCCTTTCACGGGCATATTGTTAACCAATTCAGTGAGCTCAATGTGTTTGAGGGAGCTTTACACAGATCCAGTGGGAGAGCCAAGAGAAGAAGTCGCTGCATACTGCATACTAAAACACACTGACAACTGGAAACAGAGAACCTTCCCTCAGTCGTACTGTGGATGGATCCACAGTTGGACGTGTTCCCATCAGTGTAATTTTGCAGCATGACATATACATGATGCTCAAAGCCACAGGCAAACCTGCATATCACCATTATCATCCTCAATGTTTTCTCCCTGTAAATCTCCCTCGCAGCATCACTTTAATCTTAACAGACGCCTCATCTTGCTAAAACATACCCACAAGCACACACAGTGTCTTCTACCTAACACACATACACTCACAAAGAGCCAGAATGCATAGTACAGTCCATGCATTTGTAGACACACTCTTTCAGCTGATGTCTGCAGCTATGTGAGCCTCTGGTTGATCACTGTGTTTGTTCTCCTACACAGATGCTGGCTCAGGATCAGGAGACGATGGTAAGATTACTCACCTCCTCCTACCTCTAAGTTAACACGTGCTGGTTTATAATATTTCTCTGTCTTTAATGTCTTCATCCACTGAAATAAGGTTTTTTCTGTAGCATTGCTCAGCTGTGCAACAAATCCATGTGAGCTGTAGCGTTCAGAGGAGTGGAAATGAACTGTTAATAAAACGTTAATGTGAAGGTGCTTTAAATTCTTGATAGAGCAAATCATTAATATGAGTGTGATGAACTTAAACGGCACATTTGCACAGCTGCTTTTACAACGTTGCTGTTGTGGTTCGTCCTGAGTCTGAATGATATGAAAACATATCAATATGTGCTTTTTGGACTAATTTTGTGATTGAGTATTCAATTTGCCGTTTTGCATTAGTCACCATTTTCTCTGTATCGTCTATGGTTGCACAGTTGCTCAATATTCTTCAACCCCCATTGCAAATTAGTCGTTATGGCAAAATATGCAAACATTTAGCTGTTTACAATGAACAAATCTTCAGTTTTTAGTAGAGAACCCTTGTTGATGTGATATGTTATGAGCTGCTGCAAATGTGATGTATAGCCAGACACCAGCTTATTCTACTGTTCCAGAGGAAGCTCCATTTCACTGCAGTCCTTGGGTTTGCTTGCTCTGCCCACCTTCTTTAAATCCCACTAGAGATTTTCAATGTGATTTAAGACAGATGATAGTGAGCCAAGACTTGGGTATTGGCCCAGACTAAAGCTTCCTCACAGACAGCCTGATGTTTTCTTCTATGGTCACCTGGTACTTGAATGAATCTATCTTGTATAAGCAGAGCAGAGATAGCTTTTTCTGCCATGCCCAGGCAGTGTAGCCACTGGTCCTTTGAATTTTCCTTTTTTCAACATGAAAACAGGTAAATCCTGTATATGGGCTGCAGCCTAAAGCCCCACCAGCAGGGGGGGGGGGGGGGGGTGCTTTGGTAGTTTAGTTTTTTATTTGTTTTAAATTGTATCTAAATTATGTTCATGTATACTTCATGTTTCTTCTATTTTTGTGACAATTGTGAGACTATAAAATGATAGCTAGAAAATGATTAAGATATTATTTTCAGTTTGTCTGTAACGTTGAACTCAGCAAATTATAAAGATAATATCTTGATAAGGATAGCTACAGCAAATAGATAAAGCAGCTAAAGCTTCCTTGCTAACAACAGCCTGACCAGCTGATACATAGTCAGCTAGCATCCTGTAGGATATTAGTTGCCATGTTTGGTTTCATTATTGTGTTTAATTGTTACATTGCTCATGTAAACATGGATCCAAAAAATCTAAAATGGTCCCAAAATATTCATGCGATTTATGAAGTGCTTGTTGTCTGTGTGGATTCAGCACCCCCACATTTTGATTCATAACCATTAGAAAAACCAGAGCATCATATGTCTAAAGGGATACAATCAGTTTAGTTTATTATAAGTTTATTATCTTATAAGCATAAAATGTTTGACTTAATGTTTTACTCAAAAAGGCCCCAAATGCTAGCAGGGCCTCAAGATTCTTTAACCTGAGATTGGGTAATTGGTATGTTCCTTCTCCAACACGCTTGTGAGCTATTAATGCATCATGACGAATGTGAAGCATAATGCTAATACACAAACTAGCATGTTGGCCCACACAACACTACTTAGTGAGTTGGTTTAAGTCCTGAAACTTAAACTATGTTTTAACTAGAACAGTCTTAGTTTTGATATATCCATAGAAATAAACTTTGATACACTGGCTTCATAGTTTTTGTATTTTGCAGCAGAGAATGTTTATAAAAAAAGAAAAACATGTCAGTCAAGATAGGGCTGTTCTTAAAATATTTCCTGTGTGCACAGTGGTGAATGATGAAAAATTTAAATTTATACTTGTGATGAGTTTTGCAATTTAGTTATTTGCAAGTCACCGCAAACTTATTTTATTACCATTATAAACTTTAAGAAAGGGAATCATGTGAACAAAGTGCGCTTTCTATTTTCAGTTGAGACTTTTCATTAAAACATGCGCCGTCATTGGCACATTTCTTTCTTATCGCATCTTTCAAACAGGTGAATTTGACTAAGATTTTTGTTTCTTGTACATCTTGGAGTCCTAAACTACAAACTCAATGCCTCTTTGATGATCCTTCTGAAAAGACATGGTCTGTGGCTAGTCTCAGAAAGGCCTACAAAGTCTCTAGTGTGCATGTGTTTGGTGAAGATTGTTTTCTTCTATTCTCTCATATTACTGCACAAGTGTTACAGTTTCTCCTCTCACTTCTCTCCTCTAGTAAAAGGGAGAAACAGTTGCCACTTTCTCAGAATGGGTGTGTGGACACAACTGCAATTAATAAACACTAGAGCTGAAAGAAGATGCAAGTTTGGAGGCGGTGATAAGTGCGAGTTTATTGTAATAAGATGGAAAAGAGCTTAGGGCTGTGAGTGACTTTTTATGAATAACTTTTTGTGAGTAAACAATCATGTAAAACCTCCAGCTGATTAATAATGTGTCATTCAACTAAGACTCTAATTTGTTGCCTAATTGACTAACAAGTCTCGGCTTTAATGTCTGCGCAGACGGCACACAGCCGAGCTCATCTGTCAGTGTATGTTTGCACACAGGCATATATTTACACTCGTCCGTCTTGTCTGTCTTCTCTCAGTCTGTGCTCCTGTGTGTTTACCCATGCAGTTCCTTCATTAACTCTCATGCATGGAACTTCACCAAGCATATATGAGAGAGAGATTGGAAAGGAGATTAGTCCCCCCCACCCCCCAATGAAAGACACAGCGGACAGACAGATGACCGAGAGGAAATGAAACCGGTGCTAGGTCAGCCAAAGAGAGAGAGAGAGAGAGAGAGACAGAGCTGGGGGTGGACAAAAAAATGGCCTGAGGAAAGTCACAAAATAGATAACAGAGCTGAGGAAACAGAAGGCGAGTAATACGGGCATGGAGAGAAAGACGAGGGCAGACAGCGATAAGAAACGGGGGGAACAAAATGAAACATACATTTTCATGTATGTCCTCCGAATGCAATATTGACAACATGTTCGACCCGATTGTATGAAGAGCGTGCTTGTGACACAGCAGACTAGGAGGCATGCCCAAAACAGGCACATGATAATTAGCATTGCGCTTTGTTTCTGTTCTTGTTATTGAATCACGTATTGACCCATATGCAGAATCTACCTCGCACGGTGTCGCGCCTGTGATTTCCAGAGAGAGCCAGAACAATTTTCCTGCACCTGTAGAAAAACAAAGCATTCAGTAGAACAGAAGCGCAGAACAAAAACAGCAAATAGGTAAAAATTAATGAATAACCAAAATGTATTCTTTCTGAAAAGTATTACAACAAAAGTCAGTGTGTTTTTGCAAAAGGAAAACACACTGACAGTGATATCATAGCTGACATCATTACATGGGGAAATGAGCACAACATATAGTATAACAAAAAAAGGCGAGACCGGACAGGATCTTTGTCATCCTAAAATCAGGCTGACTAGACTGTTGAACAGCAGGCGTTTAGAAAGTGGTTCGCTGCTCACTGTTGTTCATTTGTTAGTAGCCTGACAAAGCCAGACTGTAGTCCCCACAAATCTCAGTGGCATATACACAGGACAGTGTTCATACTGTATATACAGCTGCAACCGGCAGCGCGACATGTGCCACCACACCATCAGCAAACATTAGTGTTGTATTGTAAAGGCTTGATTGAGCTATGGCAAGATTATCTATTTACATCTATCTATTGAAAAAAGTGCGATTTCATGGAGAAAAAGGACAGTGGCCCCAAACGTTTGAACTCTAGTGAATAAAACACCGAATAGCAGGCAGAGAGAAATCATGGCCTCTTTAACATCTGAAACAAGACAGAGAATGGAGGAGCTGTCATCATGACATACTTTATTGATTTCCGTGACTCTTGTCCAAGGACACCTCAACATGTAGCCAGGAGGAACCAGTTGTTGGACCACTTGACCCTAGAGTTCATAGATGACTGCTCTACCAAGTGAGCCACTGTTGCACAGAAAGAGAACATGTACAAAGTCGCACATGTCTCAAATCTAGAACTATGCCAGGCCCAGTAGCCAGCATGGGGTTTGATGCCATGGCCACGCTGGAATTGGTGCCACACTAACCACAGGAGCTATTCGACTCATTTCTGACGTACTGCTTTAGCAGGACAAATTTCATATGAAACAGTAGAGTGCAGACTGGGGTTGGTAGTGATACAGAATCAGCAGCAGATATGGACAGTGATGCTGTGATGAATTTAATATCATTATTCATATAAATATGCTATAATCTTCTAAACACAAGCAAAGAGGTTTTCTCTGAGAAAGCCCAGTATGAATGTTCATGCTATCACATGATATGTGTGATTTAAAGTGCATGTTTGAAAACGTTCCTTTTCTTTCTGAAACTGTTAATAAATTTGATCAATCGAAGATTCAGAAGGAAAAGCAACAACGAAGAAAAAAGCAGTTCAGGGACATAAAGGGTATATGTGCAGTATGGACGTAGAGGTGAAGGGAGAGGTTAAGGACAGAAAGAGGAAAAGCACAAACACACCCAATAAAGATAGAATCATAGCCGAGGTCAGGACAGATGTGCAGATACAGTAGAAGAGATGGAAGGGAAGGAGGACGTGAGCTGAGGGAGGTGGAGGAAGAGGCTGTTGGTGTTTTATGAGCAGGTGGAGAGGTTAAAGAAAGTGGCTATAAAAGGAGAGCCTGTTGAAGAAACCAGCAATTGAGAGCCACCCCGGTAAAAATCAAATGTATTTTAATGGCCAATGATAAATCTACACATATAAAACATGGGTCAGCTGGGTAGCTGCCAGTATCATTGGCTGGATATGTGTGTGTGTGTGTGTGTGTGTGTGTGTGTGTGTGTGTGTGTGTGTGTGTGTGTGTGTGTGAGTACAGAGTGCATTCATGATTTTGAGAGAGTGCTCCCTTTGTGTGTTTGTGATTTTTTCATCCGATAAGTGAGAACACAAGTCAACTGTGCAGGGAGATGGCCTCAGGGCACGAGTCTGGTCACATGGCCCTTTAGTCAGAATTAGACATTTGTCCAAATCAAATTGTACAGTGAAGAAATTGAATTGCACTCATATGATCACGAAAAAAAAGTACAACCGAAGACCTAAAAAGGCCTTAGACCTAAAAAGATGTCTGTGGGCTAGAAGTATATCAACAACCCCTGTCTATTTAAGTTAAGTTTATTTAAAGGAGAGTACTGTTAGCAGCTCCGTGGAACTGAAATCCAAAATGTGACATCACATGTTGTGCCACCACCAAAAAGTTTGGAAACAACAGGACATTGTTGGAATTTTAAAGTGAAATGTAAAAAATGATTAGCAATACACAGGAAACAAGTATTACATTTTACTGAACAAACACTACTTGAACTCATATCCATTAAACCAATAATCTGAGTTTATGGTTTATGTTCCATTAAAAAAAACTTGTGGTCTGTTTAAAAAAATGTGGTTAATTGGTGAGTAATTGGAACAGCAGTAGCAGATTCCTGCTTAAAAGAAAGGGAACAATAAAGCAGTATATATGTGTTACCTGCTGGTGACATGAAAGGAAAAGTCAGGGGATCACCGTCTTCTTATTATTTCTATAAAATAACTCTCGATCAGTAAATATCAAATGTATCTGGATTTAAATGAAGATCAGATTTGTGGTTTGTCTGTGGCTCTTTCAGTTTGATATGAAATAACCGCTTTTCAAAAAGTGCACATTAGCTTTGAACATTGCTCGGTAGCCAGCAGGACACTCCTGCCTCAGTCCCAAAGTCAAAGATTGAAACTCTGTTACGCTCTGTGGGCTGTTGGCGTTAAAGTGACCCAACTCTTATCTAAATGAAGTGTTTTGTCAAGGTCGAAATGGTGTCCCATTACCTGTCAGAGCCATTCTTTTCTTAGAATAGGAAAAAAACGAGTCCATTATGAGTCCTTAGCAGCAGGGAGGGAACATGGGGACTTCCCGTCTAAGTGTCTATATTTATGGACAGTCAACTACCTGTGTAGGGACATTCACTACTATCAAGTACTCTCAGACTGCCATTGTTGATAAAACACAAAATCTCTTGATAGCAAGGTTATATTTGTATTTGTACAGTATATGCATATGCGAGTCTACACTCTTCATTATTCTGAATATTGAGTAAAGAAAAGATAAACACTGCATTCAGCTTAATTGAAATACAATAGCCTGATTGGGGTAATTAATCTAATGATCAGACCCACAACACTATGGATTTGCAAGCACTTCATTAATTTGAATTAAGGCCAAGGCTTCACTATGGTGCAATTATGAATTCAATTTCAATTGATCTCCCTCGGTTGGTATTCAGCAATGCACAAAATGATTTTATGAGGTAGCACTCCACACTTCATCATTTTATTGACTCTCTAAATATTGTGCAACAACATATTCAATCAAAATTTGTGTAAGAACTTGCAACAGTATTCTGAAGTCTAATATTAATAATATTAACATTAGGAATAATGAAGAATAATCTCTGCAATGTTCAGACTAATACAGGGAGTGTAAAGTACATGGTCAGAAAATGACCTCATTTGGCAGCTCTAACTTTGAAAACTATGAGAAGAGTAGAGTAGAATAGAATAGAATAGAATAGGGAGTTGATGAGGTAAAATAGCCGCCAGACCTGTGGTTCCCCCAGTGATTGTTATATCCACCCATTGCTGCTTTAGCAGCCGTTACAATGATGAGCTGCAGCCCCAGTCCCACTGCTATTGCTATGGTAACCAAGTTAGAGGTTTAGGGAAGTGCGTAATCTAATCTTCCCACTTTGTGGCATAGAGATAAGGCTCGCCACCGCCAGCCCACCCATGCGTGTGTGTGAGTACTTGTATTTCTCATGTTGTGAGGACATAAAGCTGTTTACACAGTCACACTGTCGGGACTTGCTGTCATTTTGTGGACTAAAGGTGAGTCCTTAAAAGTTGAATCAACTCATTTCAGAGTGAAATCTTGCTTTAAGGTTAAGGTAAAGATTAGGGTATGTAAGTAGTAATTATGGTTAGGTTAAGCCTCAAGGAAATTACCTCAAGTCAAGGTAATGTCCTCTGAAGTCATAGAAACACAGTTGTGTGTGCGTGTGTTTGTGTGTGTCCTATTTGGTCATTCCTTGCTGCATGTACTTGCCCACAAAGACACACACACACACACGCACACACACAAACACAAACCTATCTAGCCAATATGTTCCAGTCTAATAGGCAGGTGAAAGCCAAGGGGCTGAAAGACTTCCAGTCTTGTTGAAAAGTCTGAACCTTCCTGAACTTGACATTCTGCACCAATATCCTCAATATTAAAGAAAAGCTCTACTGTTTTTATTGCAGAGCGTCAGTGAGTCTTTACTGTAAACAGAAAAGTTTGACTTGTTCCAGTATTTTCTGCGGTGTCAGGTCATCACGGACGAGAATGAAACATTTTGCAATGATGATGGGGTGAAAATTATCTGACAGCATGTAACTGTGTTGACCTGTGTAGCAAGTATGCAACATTTTATTATATGTATAATTAATGGATAAGAAACCACTAAGTAAATTAGTCACTAATGACACTGAATAGAAAAGTAAAGACTGTAAAATGTATCAAGACGAAATAAATCTTTTTGTAAAAAAGTACCTAAACCATATTTTATTATTGTTAGAATTAAAACATTTCCTTTCCTAACCCTTTTTGTATGTGAAATATAAATTGTTGTTAACATATTAGTAATATTGTTGTATTATAATTAAAGAGGTTTGGCATTATATTATGAATTAGATTTTATAAATTACAACATTTATTTTTACCCCAGCAGACTTATGTATGATATACAAAACCCATCATTCAAAATAAGGCAAATAGTTCTGCTTACATCGGTAGGTAAGTGACTTTGGATAAACGTGCCTGTCATGACCGGCTCCAAGCCATGACAAAGAATCCAACACAAGAGGGTAAACTTGCCACCACATGTGGTTTTATTAA
>JAUMTR010000013.1:17803720-17814655 GCA_032270685.1 Microctenopoma stevenorrisi | reverse complement strand
CCTCACACCGGCAGTCAATCTCGGCAAGACCTAAAAGAGAAAATACACACACAAACACGACCTCGCCTGCGCGGGTCGTGACACAGCAGCATTACATTTCACTCAATTAATATTCTAATTTACACTGTTGAGAAATAAAGGTAGTGTAGCAAGTGGGATATACAAACTATATCATTTCTCACAGAACACAGACCATGGAGGGAAAGTCTGATGATTATTGTAATGCATGTCAAGATAGTTTCTACATTAAAACACAGATCTATCCCACAATCTCTCAAAGCATATGTTCAGGCAGAGCGCATGAGAAAGCCTTGGCCGATAATCCTTTATTTTGGCGCAGGGATAATGTTGTAATCTAGATGGAGAGGAATAGGATCTGCAAATGAGATAGAAGCAAAGTCGTTATATCCCTTCATCCACACACGTTCGCTCTCTCACCCAGTCTCCTTTTCCATCGTTCACCTCCGCTGCTTTTGCCTTTCCTTCCTCTCTCCATGGGAATGTATCCAATCATACTACTTCGAAATTATTAATAAAAATTCCATTGCCTCTGTGTGTGCGCGGCAGGGGGTTCTGAATGAGATGAGTTCAGGTGGGGGCAGGTGGGGGGTTCAGACAGTGTCTGGTGTGGGAAGGAAATGTGAGCGGTGAGTGGCAGACGGGGAGTGTCAGAGCTCTCGGTGGAGGTGAGTGAAAAGTGGGACAAAGGGCTGATGAGAATAGCGGGGTCACCTTTGGGCCAGCCCTCACTCTCAGCAGCATCAGGGATTTTATTGTCATATATTTTTTGTCATTCTGAAAATAATAGTACGGGGCGAGGTAGAGTGGCACATGAGGGGAGGAAGATTGTGCCAAATCAAGGCCCCTGGAACAGAAGGGATGGACAGATATGGGATAGAGGGATAGGAGGATTGGGCTTTTTTTCTGTAGCGGCAGGGTCTGACTAGGCTTAAGAGAGGAAACAGGCAAACCAGGTGGCTACCTGCATGTGTGTGTGTGTGTGTGTGTGAGGGGTGGTTAAACAGTCAGATTTTGAATAGCTGCTATTGTGAACCGTCACCTCCAGTTTGAGTGTAACAGTCAACACCTCAATATAAACTGCAAAAGTGCCCAGAGAGCATCAGTTCCTCATAGTGTCACCACATTCAGTGAAGAAAAAACCCTGTGACAGATTGTATCTTTATCTGGAAAAAACTGGCATGCTATGGATATTTCAAAAATGCACTTATATTGTGCCATAACCATCTGCTGTGTATGCAGCCTTACAGTGAACCTGTCAGAGCTGTGAAGAGTGTATTTTGGAAAACAGGATGTCCCAGATAAATGAAGGCTCATAATCCTTCATGCAGCAGCAGTGGAGACACCCACCCACCCTTTGGCCCTTCTCTGGGGATTTTAGGTCATTCCTTCTTATGTAAGCCTGATAAAAACATTTCCAGTGATACAATAAGGCTCGTCCCACCTCGGTTTCTCTGTGTCTGGATTTCAAAGTACTATTATGATCAAAATTATTACAACTAAATTGACCAACTTATTCTCACCGTTACTGCTTTTCAGTTACCATGGTGATTCGCTCGTGAGATTTTCTTCTTCCTTTGTTAGAGAGTGGATACTAGCTCAATACACATTCCTTTCAGAGTTTCTTTCTTTCCCCTGATCATTTTTCCACAAGTTCCATCTTGGTCAAGTCCCAGATTTCTGTAATCACGCCAGCTGTCATTTCCTTTGTCACCAGCGAGCTAGCACAGCTCATTAGCGGCTGCCTGTGTCTGGGTGATGCTAGCAAAGCAATTTGAGCTTCGGGCTCACAGTGATGTGTTGGCCTCAATTCGAGGTAGAAGGGAAAGTAAGAAAAGGAAGGGAGAAAGTCACGCTATTGATTTCTCTGGTGGGTCATTGTAGCAGGCAGAAGAACATTTGCCTCATTTGCCTGAAGATAATTGCAGCAGTTATTATTCTGCTGATGCTCAGTTAAGCTGTAAACCTGAACTGGTCATTTTACAGTATATGAGACTCATAGTCACAGCTAAGGTAATATCTGCCGGGAACCTTTCAACTTCTGGTGTGCTGTAAACTTCGTGTGGATGATAACAATTACTGACCAAACAAGTGGACACTGATTAACAAAAAAGTTTGTAGATTAGTCTCTAAGATTTCCTACAATCCAGTGAGCCAGAGTCAGAACCTCAAAGATGATCACGTTTCTCTCATATGCTTTGAAGTAATCGATCAGTTGAGAAGCTAGCACCTGAGAGTGTCTGATTTTATGACAATGACTAAAATGATTCGTAGATATATAATTGATAATATTTAGAAGAATGTTCGTCGTCAGCTTATCGGGTTGTTGTTGCATTCTTACTAGACCAAACAATTTAACCCAGTTTCAAAAGACAAACTTAGATTTAATCAGCTGTATGCTAATTAATTAATATGGTTTATAGAAACAGATGCATTTGATTCTGTGTCTGTAAGGTAGTCCTTTTAATCGAAACTGGGCAGCCATTACTGATTCGTCTCATCAACAGCGCAAATGAGTTTCCCGCTCGCTCTCTGGAGCCCATCGACAGGATCGCACAACGTACGTAAACATCTGAAGGCTATTTATTTCTGCGGCATCGACGCTCATCTCAAGAAAAGCAAATATATTCCTTTGTGGCATTAAAGTGGGAGGAGGGAGGCTCTTCGTCTGCTGAAGGCTCTGTGTTTTGAGAAAAAATTGTATGGTATAGGTTGTGCTTTGGAAAAAGCCCAACGTGGCTGGTGGATTGTTTACAGAAGACAGATCATTGTGAGCACTGACATGGGGAGCTGGCAGTTGAAGTGTTTATTTACTCACTGAAATTAAATCTACATGGTCGGTGTGAAAGATCTTTCACAGGACTTCTCAAAGGTCTTATAAAGTTCAAGTGCAGTATAAGTACAACTTCCTATTGACCATTCAGAATGTTATGTTTGTCATGTGAAGGATGTCTTGTGAAGCTAAGGAAGCAGTCATTTTAAGGCTAAACGTAAAGGCACGGGCATTGTGCTGTATTGTATTGACATGTGCAGCACACAGCAGGGGGAAAGTGTCGGCGACATGCATTGTCACTGGGGGAAATCGTTTGGTCCCAGGGTGGTGACTGTGCAGAGAGTGCAGAGGAAATGACCCAACATCAAAAGTACAGCGCATAGACTACTGCAGTGTTTTGTGTTCAGCACATCAAAGAGGAGCCAGTTACATCATTCAAAACATTATAAATGTTATGTGTGGCTATTATCTCATTTTCCTGAAGATCAGAAGCATAATCAGACCAGCCCAACACTGGAAATCTGTATCAGTACTTTCTGACTTTCTGACTTACTGTATTCACTTTACATGGATTTGACAGATAATATATTTTGACCAGTGACTTTTTTCTGATCGTGGTTCTACAACGCTATTTAGCTAAAAGCTTATTCTGCCTGTCTCTGATTGGCCAGTACTGATTGCCTTTGTAGTTTCAAATTGTTTGGGTTTTGGCACGAGGACTGAGATTTGTCCAGAAGAGGGCAAGAATCCACCGATCACTGGTAGGGCAGGTCTTCACTGAACAGAAGCACAGAAAATAAATGGCGCCATAGAGAGAGAAACACATAAAGGACAGAGAAGATGCAAAATTGTGAGACAGTGTTACATGATGTGTGCTAAACTGTGGAAGGTTGACACTGTAATCCCAAAAGGACCAAGACACTTATTTTCATCTTTCCTCTCAGATGCTCTAAGTTACCCACTAAATTACGTGGTTGGTTTACAAGAAAAATGTTATAAAAAGTCAACCAGATCAGTTATCAAGGACCTTAGGAGCAGGAGCTCAAACCCTTTTGGAGGGAAAACAAAAAGAAGAAAAATAATAACAGAGGAAAAAACACAACAAATCTGCATTAACAACCAATTTTTAAAAACACTTGAATCAGATAATACTTTGTTACTGTCACAACAAAATAGCAATGAAAGTATAGATAAATTAACAAGTTACTATTTGAATAATAAATCTCAGCATTTTTTGCACTTTGGGAGTTTCTTCATTGCTTTCCCACCGATAATCTTCTTATGGATCAAACTTCACTGAAAAAGTTGCCCACTGTGCTGTAGGTGTCATATCACCCATGCTTCGCACTTACTGTATACTTAGAGTATCACTAATGAGGTGGAAGCTGTTGATGACATTTCTACTGCAGGTGTTGATTGTAAAGCCACCAGTGAACACATTTTTTAAAGATTTTGAAGAACTGCCAGCGTGAGCTTTCTAAACTGTAATTAAAATCAGTGTCACAGCAAAACACATCTGTGAGCAAACACAATCAGGCTCATAGAAAAAGGTAGGAATTCATGTTGATGTCTATCCACCTCCACTTTCTCAATGTCTGAGTGTAGTCCTTTTTATTTCCAAGCAGTCTAGCTGTTAATTACACCAAATCCTTTACAAAACAGGTTACACAGCGTGTGGCTAAGTGGATATTTTTATAAAGTTACATAAATGAAAAAAATGAAAGTAATGCAAATATTGACTAAAAGAATACATCCCAACCCTAATGATAAAGCAATGGTATGTAAGCATGGGACATATTTAGACATTATCTGCTATAACTTTTTTTAAAAGGTGACAGGTTAAGAAGATATATTTTTAAAAGTGTCTATGTGTATTCTTGGGTTTTTCTTTTTGTTTTATGGCCCATGGCTTTACAAGTTTTTATTTATTCTCACTGTTCCCACAGTGTTGGTTCCTGCTGCAGGAAGCAGATGAGTTCAGGGAAAACCTCTATAGATATGCCAACCTAACGGCAACGTTAGCAGCTTGTCTGTGAACTTAGGGGAACACTTCAGTGTCGACATGTGTCATCTGAAGACTGGCAGAAACTTTTGATGGGAAAGTGTGAATGGAGTGTGAGTATGGAACATATGGACAGAAAAACCTGACAGTATGGTAACACTGGCATATAATATACAATAAACACGTATGTTACACCAGGTCTGCTGCATGTAAATGATCCAGTTCAGGTGTATATTACTTCTGATAATAGGTCTGCTTAACCCATTGAGCTACCTAGGTTTGGTAGTCTGGTAGGTCTGGTAGCTTAAAGCTATCTAGGTCTGGTAGCTCAATGGGTTAAGCGTCAGAGTGGGATGCAGAAGGTTGTGGGTTCGAACCCCGTCTGACTCCTAATCCATCCCCTACCAGGTGTGTCCTTGAGCCAGACACCCAGCGCTAGCTCCTTGTAAGTCGCTTTGGATAAAAGCGTCTGCCAAGCAAAGTAAAGTAATAAAATGTGGATAATAAGTAGCAGGAGTGCACAAATTATCCATATTCTAATTTTATTAGCTACTGTGCTTGAATGTGTGCAGTCAAATATCTCAGCATGTGACTGCCAGCTCTTGCATCTTCTCATTCTTCACCCTTTATTCCTACTCCCTTTTCTTCAGCTTTTTTTCCTCGTGCCTGGTTTAGTTCCCAATCCTCTATACCCCATGGCTGTCTCTTTAGCCCCAGCCAATCCTCTCCAGTGGTCTTGTGCACACAGGATTAACCATTAGCTGTGAGTTTGTTCCTCCTCCCCCGCCCCTGAGACCAAACTGTGCCACCACTCACCCACTGTCCTGCTGTCCAAAGGCTCCTCTCCAAGACTCAGAGGTGTGAGATTGGCCCCACAGGCTGGTGGTGAGATTAGACGTGACGTGGTGAGGCTCAGCAGGCAGCCAGCCGACACCAGGGTAGTGGATGTGGAGTTGTTGCAGACAGGAAGCCGACATTTTCTGAAGTTTTCTGTTGCCCATGCATAATGGAAAAAGCAGGTGATGAAGACAGAAGGGGCATCACTGTGCCAGGATCGCCAATGTGTGTGTATTTGCACAAAAGAGAGAGGTCCCTGTCTGAACAGTGTCTGCTCAAAGAAGGTGCAGGTGCAATTATGAGTTGATATCAGTATACATCATAATATTACTCATGTCTGTTGAGCTCAAAGATTCCCTTATGCTTAAATGATCCTGGTTGTTATTCCAATGCCATATTATACATATATACATATATACATATATGTATATATGTATCAATATCTACTGTGGGTAATGTTTTTATGAAATACCACAAACCCTTCATGTGGACAAAACTACACAATTCTTCAGTCAAATGAAAGTAAAGATTCAGCTATGCAGACCAACTTAGTCTCATCAAGCACGATTCTTTGACAACACCAGCAACAACCCTACAAACGACTGGCAGTACGACTGAATCAAGGAGAGTAAAGTTGTGGGCATAAAATGAAAATGATGGGCTGAAGGGCTATAGCTGTAGTGAACTGCAGAGATTTGCTATAATTTCCTGTGGGTTTGTATCTGAGACTCTTTTCACATTCAGGTAGTTCAGAATTATGTAATAATAGGGAAAAATATCCTTATTAGTACATAAATATATATATGTTTGTTTTCTGTCAATCATTCATTTTATCACAATATTATTTGTATTGTGTATGACAATGGCAACAGAGATAAATAAGAGATAAAAAATTCCATGCAAGTATTTTTTAAGCGCCTCTGAATTCTCAAATTTGATTTATCTGACAGATAGACCATATGTACAAGTGATTGTAGCTAAATAACTACAATAAGATGCTAAATATAAGTTGTTAGAGAGGCTTCCTACACCAGCGTTAGAAGATGCCAATAGGAAGCCAAAGGTTTGTTAGTTTGTTTTTTCTAACTGCATTTATATACTGGAAAGCAAATACAGACCTATTCTTGGGCAGAAGAGTCTGTTTTAACTGAGTCAAGATGTTGAAGACGTTCGATTAATTGTTTCCAACAGTCCTCCAGGGTCAGTAAAGGCTTTGAAATACCCATTATCACTGCCAAATTGTTGTAAAAAAGTGCATCAAACTCTGATCTTCTCCAGGGGTGCTGGCAACCTGGGCTGACACTTCTTCATTTACATGGGATGTGTAAATAAAACTAGTGAAACCCCTTGGACATGAATTTATGTATAAAGTTGATTTAAAACATGGTCAGATTTTCAGCTAACCAGCAATTTTGAACCATTCAGACATTACTTTTATTACATTATTACTTTACTTTACTTTACTTTGCTTGGCAGACGCTTTTATCCAAAGTGACTTACAGGGAGCTAGCGCTGGGTGTCTCGCTTAGGGACACACCTGGTAGGGGATGGACTAGGAGTCAGATGGGGCCATATTGGTGTATACAACGAATACATCACACAAACATTCGAGGTACACTGTAAGGCTGACAAAATGATGTCATTAGTTTACCAAAAGGAGTATGCAAACCAGAATAGAGTGCACACCAGACATCCTGTGAATACAGCTGAGCTGAAGCAGCTACATTAGGAAGAATGGTCCAGAATTCCTTCTGAATGTTGTTGTCGGTTTGATTTACAGTTGTTGCTAGAGCTTTTTTAGTTTGTTGGTTCCAAAAGAGGGTTGACCAGTTGACCAATCCAAGGGTACGTTTACTTTTTCCGTCAAGCACAAGCACACACACACACACACACACACAAACACACATAGATTTTCTCTTGTTCCTCCTTGTCCCTCTGTCATTTCATTTTCTCTTCTTCCAGCCTTAGGGACATACAGAGACAGATTTAAAGGACCACTTTGCTGCTTTTTAACATTAATTAGGTAATGCTTTGGGATTTTTTAAGACATAAAACTTGGCTCTAAAAAGACTCCACTGAGCCTAAGTACACATCTGACAGCTGTCATCCCTGCTACAAGATATGCAATCCACTGGCTGAGTGATACAGTACTTGAACATATGGACAGAAATTGCTTTTATTACACTGTTGTGATGATTAACTATTCAACAACGGTACAATGACTCCTCATGGTGCAGTTGGAAATCACTTCATCATCACATCACCCCACAAGGCTCTCGCAGTTAGCTACTATAGCCATGCAAACCATCAATAATTACTGCATATACAATAACATTCTTGGTCAAAAGTAGAGATAGCCTACACAACACGTAAGCTGCTGTTAGGCACATGGGCTCCACGCCATCCACACGGAGAACAGTCGACATGTATGAATGGACAGATTTGACTTAAATTCAAGTTGGAGTTCGATGTGAGCGCCAAGAGTGCCACCTTGTGAAAATGTCAACAGCTCCATCTGTATGAATTACAAATAAAAAGAATTACTACTACTCTAACTGCAATGTTTGTCATTTTAATATATATATTTAAACTACAACAGTGTTTTTAATGGGAACACACACACTTCCCAGGAAATCAAGCTAAGCTACGTTATGCTAATTGTGCCCCTGCTGTTGCTTCACCGTTTTATTGTGAGGTCTTCTCATCTCAACTCTGAGCTACACGGTGAACAAGCTTTGCTACTTTAAAACATGTCAAACTAACAGAATTCACATTGAAAGCATGAGCTACAATTTGACAAGCTGACATTTATTGTGGTGAAAACATTATCACATAAAAACATTACCCACAGTGGATAATTTGTACATGATTTTGTGTTGTGAAAGCACTTAAGTGCCTTTCACACCTATGGTCCCTCCCCCCGCAGGTGTTTTCTCTTAACATGCCTCTCAGGACCGTGAGTGAGCCCAGACTGTGCTTGACTGACATTTCCCTGTTTCCCGTGTTCTGTTAGTTTGTCTGTATCCTGTCAGAACAGGGTAATTAATCCCATTTAAATCAGTTTAATTAAATAATTCAGCAGAAATGTATGGGCACATTTGTGTATTTTTGTATAGTAACCTGAGGGTAACATTTAGTTTTTGACTTTTGATTCTGTCTGGTTGTTTCTAAAGTTGCAGGTCTTGTTTACCTTTAGCTTCACAGTGCAGCGTTGGTCCAGGTGAGATACTGGTGTAACCTGCAAGACAAGCGCAGGATTTTCCACTAGGCTGCATAGGAAAAAGATTGGTAGAGTAAAATAGATAGTGTTTGTTACTCCCTGATTGTTAATTCCTGCATATTCTCCACATTGTGCTGGGACTTGGAAAGTAAATATGCCAAGGTTAGAGAACCTAACTGCCTGAGCTGAGAGGGAAATTAATAGAATTTCCAACAAGCATGCTGATGTGAGATATGACCTGGAAATTCAGAATCACTGTGCACTGTGTGTGTATGTGTGGACAAATAATGGGAGGAAGGGAAGACAGCCAGAAACAAAAACACTGGCAAATAGTGGTCATCAGTCCATTTTGATGCCTTCGTGGCACATTCACATGAAATTAAATGGCTTGAAATTAAGCACAAACAAAGGCATGAATGATCTGTGGTCGATTAAAAACAAATCCAGCTTAGGAGCGCAAAGACGTGCGTGCTGTGAGCCAGTGTAGCTTTGTAATAATGTAAAATAAAAAAATAGATGGGTCTCTCTCTCTCTCTCTCTCTCTCTCCTCTTAGGGAGAAAAAGGCTGCGTTGCTTTCTCTTTGTGTTATATGAAAGTCCGCTGTGCTGTGCTTTAGGCTAGTTTAGCGTATTTCCACATTGGAAGAAGAATGTAGTCTTGGAAACAACACAGGAAGGGGCTGAAAAGGCCTCTGTAAACCATAGTAAACAGGGGGGAAGAAAGGCACAAAAGCTGATTCTACACTCTGCTGCTAAGGCAGTGCGCTGTGAAATGCTTTCTGCATAATAATATTGAGCTGTTCCAGACATCTACTTACTATTCTGTTATTTGAATGTAGTTTTTATGGACAAATCCCTGTAAAGTCCCGATCAAGTCCTTCAGTATTGAGTATCTGCCAATGCAGAGTGTGAACCATTATATAAATTCACCTATGTTTTCCACCAGTTTGCTGCATCGTTATTGTTTTGTCACACAGTGCAATGTTGCAAGAATGCAAGTTGTTACAGTTCAGAAATATATAGTGAAAACTCCAAAAGCTCACTACTACAGTGAGTACTGTAACAATCACATCTGTTTAGACGTAGAAACAGATGTGGTGAAACATTTTGTAATCATTTCTTCCACATACTAGGTCTTAATGACCGGCACAGATTTCATACATATTTTCCAGGGAGGTCTACTGGTGCTGATATGTGTATTTGTAACATTTGGAATCAGTCTAGCTGTTTCAATCATCATTCTACTTTAACCCAATTGCCTCATTGCTTATAGCCTCTTATTATATCTATATAATATCAAGAAAGAGAGAGAAAAACAAAGTAGTTGCACGTACTTGCATGCACAGGTCACTTTTTCTTCAGTTTGTGAGTGAATGCTCCTTCCAAAATCTACGGCTGACTGCAGACAGGTGACAGGATAGAAAGACAGGCACTGAGCCATTCGGGTGAGAAGAGAGCAGAATGCAGGGTCTAATCCTCCCTAAGCTGAGAAAGATGAAGTTTTAAAGCCATAATTCCTCTTTTTAATCCATTCTGAAAGGCTGTGACCCCATTGGGGGACTACAGTACATGATTAGTGCAAATTGTACTTTTACCTGGCTGTACCTGGATACTGTTGTAACTGGGGCAGTGAGTCAGGGGGCATTGTGTATGTGTGGTGTTGAAGATCAGAATTTCAGTTCAGCTTTTTGTTATAGCTCAGTTGGGAGAGTTTTAGGTTAAAGATCTAAAAAATGGAGACAATATAAGCGATTAATCACTTGCCCTGCTAGCATCTGTTTGATTTGCATTCCCCAGACCGTCCCACGCAACAACGCAAGTACACATTGTTGATCTTGTTAAGAAATGATTCAGCCTCTAAGCTACATTCATTTTACAGAGTTCGTTTCAACTGTCACTTGTTTTGTAATGATTTCACGTGAAGTGTGTCAAATGTATTTTCTTTTTGTTTTTGGGGAGATCAGGCTAATGAGACTGAGTGATGGTAGTGATGAGCCCTCAAATATATAAATACAGGTCCTTCTCAAAAAATTAGCATATTGTGATAAAGTTAATTATTTTCTGTAATTTACTGATAAACATTAG
>JAUMTR010000013.1:17735172-17803699 GCA_032270685.1 Microctenopoma stevenorrisi | reverse complement strand
ATGAAAGGCCCTGAACTACTTCAGTTGTGTGTAATGAATCTAAAATATATGACAGTCTAATGTTTATCAGTAAATTATACGGAAAATAATGAACTTTATCACAATATGCTAATTTTTTTAGAAGGACCTGTAAATCTTAAGGCATTCTGTGAAATTCTGCTAAATGAGCTTTACATAGCTCCAGATGTTCAACTACTTTTTTGCCCTGAAACGTTAAAAGGTCATGACGGCTTACAGTAGTAGTAATACAACATGCAGTATGCTCTGTGTTTCCCTGCCAATGCCCACCATGCATTTTGATTGTATCATTATTTATATCATGTCATTACTGCTCTTTGCCTGATTCATTTTGTCATTTGCGTCACTAGAACAATCGCCCTTGGCTCACTTTTTGGACAAGCTTGGCTTCTCCTCATCGGCCTTATGGCTGACAAATGACTTTGTGAAAAGCGATATGGTCTCCTGCAGGGAAAAAAAAGAACAGAAATTGAATCCTGGCCTCTGTCGGCAGTCTCATCTGTCATCTTTTCAATATTGATGTCCATTATGTTTATGGATTATTTGGCTGTCTTCTGTTCTCTGGCCCAGCTCGCCCTGTTAGATCAGCCACTTGGGGCATTGGCCCATTGATAAAGTCATTTTGACTGATGGGTTTTATAGTTTAATTGTCAGCACTGTCTTCCTTTAATGGAGCTCTCCACGCAACTGAAAGATTACATCTTAGATGAGTTCGAGCGTGTACCGGTTGCACTGTGATGTCGATACAATGTGACCATACCGTAGATTCAGTATCATCATCCCGGGCCATTATCAGCTACTTGGCTCATGTTTATTGCTTCCTGTATCACCTTTCATGGATCACATGTCCATTTGCGGGAAGAAAACAGCCTGAGGTAAGATTTATCACACCTGCCAATAGACATCATTTTGTTTTGCTAGCACGGTGCATTTATTTTGTCATTTGGACCATTCAATGCAACTGATTTTTACTAACATGGCGTAATATGTTGGGTGCATGTGGCTAAAACAGCTCCTGTCATTTATAGTTTGAATTTCAGGTGTATTAATGTTGCGATACTGCAGCACCTGACCGTTCTGTATTGTCCAACCAAATCTGTATATGCTCCGGGGAGTTTGGAATAAATAGCTGGATGTTTTTGCTCCCTCTTTGGAAGGCTGATACAGTAACAATAGTGAGCCGTGTGTGGTTTGCACAGCATCTGTTTCACTGACCACACACACACAGTCATATGTACGTAGGATGTATTAGTGCGTCTCTCCCTCATCCCTCTCCCCTCTCCTCCTCTCTGTCTCTCCCCAGTGTGTTTGCGACCAAGGTCATAGTGGTCCTGCTCTATTTTCCAAGGGTGTGTGGGCTCCATTCATCATCGCTATGATAGCTGCATACTAGAGTGCCCTAAATCTCTTGTCTGTGTTTGGGTTTGTGTCTCCTTGCGCACACATCAGTGTCGGTGTGTATGTGTAGGCGCGCGCTCAGAAAGATTCCCTCCGTAAGATCTCTACGAAAGAATGATCTTTGCCTCTTCCACTGGTGTATCTACATAAACGCGGTTTCATCCAGTGCAATGCATGTTATTATAGACCAAAATGCTGATGATTCACATTTAATGTTTGTGTGTGACTGAAGAACATCAAATCAGAGCCAATTAGATCAGTTTGTCTCTGGACAAAACAATTGATCAGCTTTGCAAAAGGACTTGGCCAGTTTGCACAGCGCCTGTGAAAGTGTGGTTTGGTTTGTGACCGGCATGGTTGGTTTTTAGCCACTAACATCACAGCACCATTACGAGCACTATCTGGGTTGCTCAGACCATCAGACCATAGAACCCACTTCCGCTTAGATTCAGTCTTCAACCTGCTCTCTGGGATTCACCCGCACAGACGTCACGGGAAGATTTTCAGCAGCCATAAAGCTGTGACAGGTTGAATCACCGTGGCAACAGTGTGTCCCATCGCAGCCATTAAACCCTGCAGCTCATTCAATGGTCTCATGATGGCCTCCCGCACTGGTGCGGACTACTGCATTCTGGAAGTAGCGGACATGCTCTGATTGGCACTTTTCTGAGAACATCCAGCACCAATGATGGATGAAGTCAATCCACAAACAATGGCGAACAGAAACAAAAGCAAATTCACAGAGTACTTATGCCGAGACTTTATGACAACTGAGCTCCTGATGTGTTTTAGGGGCACCGATGAATAAGCAGCTGTCAACACCATTCATTTGCAGTATGACTGTGCTGTGACTTTTAAAAGTTAATATTTTAGTTGCCAAACATGCTGCAGTGAGGCAAAGTTGAGCATTTCTAAATCATCATGGAAAAATAATTCATAATAAAATGTGTTATTTGTTGTATATTAGTATCAAAGCAAGGAGCTATCATAAACAGAGTTTTGTGCTCTACCGTCAGAGGAATTTATTTTATAGTGTTGCACACACAGTGGCTGTCACTGGTTTTATTTCACAAATTGCAGGAGCTGAACCAGTCGACCAGAGCTTGTTCACACCACGGCGACTCAGCCAGCTGCTGCAGTTAAATAAGCTCTGAGACTGTCCTGCTGGTTCTCTTAACTCACATGAAACCTTTCTGATTTTCTGCAGCATCCTGGCGTGTGTCTGGCTACTATTTCCCCTGAAGAGGAGTCGCACAGCTGAATTCTGCTGTGTTTTTGTACATAATTGTGTGCACATGTGCGTAGCATTTACAGGACGGCCAAGCTCCAGACACAGTCAGGACACTAGAGACAGTCTTTAACCCTGCAGCACCCTGATCCACCATTTTTTATTATTGTTATCTCTGTCCAATCTCTTATTCGCTTAACTTTGTCTAAACTCACATAAAAAACAAATGTTTGATTAATTTAACTAATTGGAACAAAAAGAACAAACTAAACAAAGGGTTTACACAGCAATCACAGGGGAGGTCAGTTGACCGGTCTGATATAGGCTGAGATCAATACTGGGCGATGTAGGAGCTAGTGGGGGGGCACTAGAAGAGCTAATCATTTCAGTCATTACCCAACCGTGTCTCTTGATTCCTGGGATTAGCAGACACAGAACCAGGGGAGATGTTGTGTTAGTGCTACAGGAGACTCTATCAGGGATTTGAAGAGTGGAAAACACTGCCTGTCCCCAGTCACCTTTGGTAATTGTGCCTGCAGTAAAGTGTATGGGGATCTGGGGAAGAGTGTGTAAGGGTGCGTGCATACAAAATGTGTCAGCTGTAGTGTGAGGGAGAAAAGGACACGGAGAAGAGGCAAAGACAATGTTGGCATTTGCGCTGTGCATGTGCGCGCACACATATAAGAAATCCAAGTAGGGAGGAGAGAAACGTGAACGGGCTCGCCCTCTGCCTCTCCGCCTGCTTCTCTTTCTCTAGTGTGCGATTGCAGGAGAGGAGAGTCGTGGGAGAGCTTACATGCTTGCCTGCCCACAGGCCTTTATGTGGAGCTGATCATTTGACAGAGTACAGAGGCGAAGCTGGCGAGCTCCAGTGCCTGCAAGAGCTCTGGAAATTTCACACACCACAACGTACGAGACAGGTGGAAATAAGGTAAATTGCATTTACATCAGTGGTCAAACAGTCACAATTGGCTAATTCAATCAGTTCAGTCCCAGCACTGACAGAACCCCACACTCTGATGTGAGACGAAGAAGAAAAGGAACAAGCTGGTATAATTGAACTGTCAGAAACAGCTGAACACCTGAGAACAACACTGGCAACACACCTGGAGAGTCTAAGGACTAACAGACATTCACAAACAATGTTACTTGGATGTGACGTTGACCGATTTGTTTTTTTTTCATATGTCTTCTGTGGTTTAGGAAGAAAGTGTGATTATAAGAGATCAATCCACAAACTGCATAAAATACATGTATGTTACGTAACAGGGAATGTCCAGTGACAATATGTTAGTGAGTTGCATTATGACAGGACGCAGAGTTTCTGGGACTTGAACCGGCATTTCAAGGTTTAAAGCTGGAGAATTGTCATTGACTATGCTTTTACATTGCAGAGCCCTAGCCACCACCACAACACTAAAGCAGCTCAGGGCTGTAGATGCAAGGTCTGCATGTGCATGTTCATCTAACCAACATGAAACAGGATGGGGTTAGTTAAGTTAAATTAAAAAGCTTCTAAAAAAGAATTTAAAATACCTTCACTTTAGCGCCGTGCTGAAGTTTTCAGAAGCGTTTCTGATCAAACTTTAGAAACAGCTTGCAGCTCCAGTGGAAGCAACTTTACAAAGATTAGACTCCAAAGTAAGACAATATTTGCTGAAATGCTCTGCATACCAAGGTGCTTTGCCATTCGAGCACCACCAGTGGGCCGCGCGCCAACACTGCTTCACACCTCGCAGTGTTGCCAGTCCTGTGACCTGAAGGTAAAGCTGTGAATACTGAATGTGCTCCATGCCACCAGACTGCTAATGTTTAGCATTCAGAGGATGTGCTGCCTCCCAGAACCAGCCACTTCAGACACGACTTCAAAAGTAAAAAGAAAAAATGAAATGAAATAAAAAGAAAGGCAAAGCCAGGACGTTTGGATGAGCTAAACAGCCTCAGCTAAAGAATGTGTCGCTCCTATAGGCTGCATTGTGTGATTGGACAAAGGTGAAAGAGAAGAATTAAGCATCTGGGGTAATCTGACCCAACAGCAACAAAATCCAAAGAGCTGAGAGCTGGGGATGAGGTGCGTCATGCTAACTAGATCCAACAGTCAAAGAAAGCGGAGGAAAGTTAACTGACTTTGACCTCAAAATAAGAGTCCAACCCAACTTAAGCTTGACGACGGAAAATCAGGTTAAACCTCTCTACCAGGGTTCTTTCCAATTCATCCAGCGTGTCACAAGGGATCACAAGAAATAACAAAAGTTTCAGAAGGGAAGGTGAAATAGACGACACAGGGGAGCAATGCATGGTGGCAGCCGTGTGTGTGTGAGTGTGTTGGGGAGATTAAAGATATGACATGGGGAAATGATGCCAAGTTCCACCTCTTCATCTTCTATTGCGAAGTTGTCCTCATGGGCCTTAGTAAGTTTAAAAATAGAGCCTGTCTAATGGAGAAGAGGGCCGAGGGGGAAAGAGAAGAAGAGCGAAAGCGTGCAGAGACTGGAGGAGTCCTCTGTGGTAGGAGAATGCAATTTGAGATTGGCCAGATTGCTTCTTTTTTTTTTTTCCTCTCTCTCTTCCTTCTCCCTTTCGGCCGCTCATGAGGCGTGATATGCACCGACGGGGTCCCTAAGCCACCATAAGCCTGACGCCAGTGCCCACACCGCCACAGAGGAGTCGCCGCACTCGCGGCGTGAAAAAAAATCTGCTCGATGAAATAAAAGCGGGACTCCAAAAAGATCAGCGGGGATTTGGGAGTGATAGATGAGAGTCAGGAGAGGAGAGTCTGGGAGGGCGGGAGCAGAAGAGGATGGAGAAAAGAGGGGAAAAGAGGGAATAGGTGAAGGAGGGGGGTTTATTAAGGGAAATGGCAGAATGTAAAGGCTCTTGAGTTGCTTGTGGTCACATTGCATATTGAGAGGCTTTGATACAAGTTAGTACGTGACACAACCATCACATCTTTTCCTCTGTTTCTTTGGTTCTCCTCAGGTGGAGAGGGCTCAGCTGAGACTGGACAGAAGGAGACGTCCACCTGTGATATTTGTCAGTTTGGGGCCGAGTGCGACGTGGACGCAGAGGATGTTTGGTGAGTCTGCGAGCGCGCACAAACACGCCACAATTTATTACTCAGAGCCGCATGACACCAGCTGAGTTATAGTCACCGTGTTGGATTTTTAAGACATTCTCTTAGGGATCAACACTGAGAATTTAGATTAAAACTCTCCTTTATCATGCACACAGCTGTCGATGAACACCCACTAAGGTTTAGTGCATGGCTGACCATTTCATTTAACCTCAATTACCAGAGCAGGGCACAGAGAGAAAGAGAGATTCGCTTATTCTGGAAATCCAATTACTATCCTTACAGGACTTAGCAATGTCAGGCCAAAAATGACTTTGACTTACACAAGGAAAACTAGTTCAGTGAGGGAAAAAAATGTTTGTCGTTTATTTAACCATTTGCAGATAAAACAGGGTGTGTTATCAGCACACGCACACACACATTAGCAAGGAAGCAGCACTGGAAACATCCTCAGGGGTACGTAATAAGCAGAGCCCAATTAGACGGAGGCTCAAACGGTGAACTGTTCAGGCACCAGATAATATCAGCATTTCTTTATTTGCACTGTACAGAATGACTGAAGTCCAAATGAAGCAACATTAATGATTTGCAGTGGAACGAGGATCAGCTGGTATCAGCAAAAGAAAGGTAGCACTTATATGAAATCCCAGATGTAGCACTAGAAATTAGAAGTGCCCTGAGAGTATGGCTCTATCAGACTGCTCGATGTAATGGAGGGATAATGTACCCTGGTGTGCAATAACTGTAATGCCAAGGAACAGCTTCATGATGCATTCTGAGACTGGTTCCAAATACCAAACAGCTGGAGTCCACTTCTCCCGATGCCACCCACTTCCACAAATGCACCTTAATATTCTGCTAAAACACAAAAATGGATTTATTGGAAAATTCTCAATCCCCAAAAGGAGAATTCATAAGGTCACAGCAGCACTGCATACTGCCAAACACAAAACCGAAAACATAAAAGAGAATGGAGCTTCAGTCATATTTAGCACAAGCCAGAATAAAGGCCGTCATATTGTGCAAAGCATGGTACATTTGTTCACACATCGAGGAGACAATAGACAAGGCAGGAGAGGCAGCCAAAGTCTCGGGTTTACTGTACATCTCATTACAAACGGCAGCTGACACCAACAGAATGAAAGATTTCTGCATGCCTGGAAATTAAAGGTACTCTTTAATCTTTCAGCACTAAGGTGTTTTGATAAGAATGTTTTTTTTTTGCAAATAATCAGACAGGTAATTGCAGCCCAACAGCAGGTAATTTTCATCAAACAGCAGCCAACCACGGGTCGGGTGTAAGATCATTGTAATGAAAATGACAGGTTATTCCAATCAGGCAGCAGCTGATTTTAATCAAACCCACTGTCAGTTAATCAAACAATGAGTGGAGAGAGAGAGGGGCTGTAATCAAAGACCAGGTGACAGCAAAATGGGCTGTTTATTCTAATGCATCCTTCTTATTTTCACACTGTAATAAATAAATGCTGCTCTGGAAGTCGTAAGCCACGATACGAAGTGTCAGATTGAATCTGGATGGAGTGCCAGTTCGTTATTCAATCTAACATGTTGATCGTGTTGGTTGAGTTTTTTTTTTCATCCTGTGAATGTCACTTTCAGATGGTACAAAGGCTGCATTAGAGGTTGCTCAGAGGGGTGGGCATAACATTTTTAATGTTGAATAAAGACATTTGCTGACAGCTTAGCTTGTAGCTCGTTGCGGCCTGGTAGCGAGTGGTTAAGGCAGAGGGCTGGGAAAGCAGCAGACCCGGGTTCGATTCCCAGCTGAGGCACCCAGCCCAGACCCCATACCAGGTGTGTCCCTGAGCGAGACACCCAGCACTAGCTCCCCGAGCGCCTCCTGTGGCTGCTCACTGCTCCCCCCAGGGGTGATGGGTCAAATGCAGAGAACCAATTTTGTTGTAACATGTAAAAATGTATCAATGACAATAAAGTGGATTCTTCTTCTTCCTATAATATCTGGAATTCACCCGACCACTTGTTCTTTATCAACTTTGATTTTAGTATGATTAGAGTGCTAACATCTGTATCTAGTAACTGACAAGAAGTAGTTTTGTATAGTCCCAAAATTTCTATTTATTCCAGCAGTAACTGACCCCCCCAACCTACAAGCTGTCAATCATCTTTCTGTTGCTTGTGTTTCTACGCTTCCACAATGAATTTGACTTAATAATCATTCACAGTGCTCATTTCATTCCTGTCATTATGGGTCATTGGTCCATTACTGGGATTATAGCATGAGGTCCTAACTAGCATAAGTCCGCTTGTATCAGTTACTTAAATACACGGACACAGCATTTCCACATTTTAAACCCACCTAACATGTTGCTCAACAGGCTTCGATGACTCAAAGAAGAAGACACTGAAATACTCCCAAGAACAATTTATGCAATGAATTAATTACTTTTCAAATTGCAAATGAATCTCGTATTACTGGTTGTGTACATTCTGACAGTATTTAAGTGTGCATGCATATTTTAACAATAAAATGCTCAGAGATTATGCTCTAACTTTCACCGAGCAGCATGATCACGAGAAAATTGCTATTTCAGCCGATCCTCCCAAACAAAATGATTTTACATAATTTGCATAGTTGCATCATTTGTGATTCGGCACTGGGATTCAAAGAGGAGAGGAAAAGCGAGCTCAGTGCTGTGAAATACTGTATGCTGGCTGAACTATACTACACCCTACTGTGCCAAAGAACCTTGTAATCCTTCCACCACCCTTCTGCAACCCTCCATATTCTGGAGGCAGGCAGCAGGCAAAAAGGACCAATTTACCCCTGAAGGATCAATAGAGAGTCATGAAAACCCATTTAGATCCATTTGTGGTGTAAAACTGTAATTACCCACAAAAACCCATGCTTTCAAATCCGTCAATAGCATCCATTGGTGTTGACAGAATTAAGGTGGAGGAGGAAGAGATAGCGAGCTAGAAATAGAGAAGGGCTACAGGGACACTTTCTGTGCGAACACTGGGTTAGACCTCCTGAAAAAGAGCACAGGGCTTTTTAAAGCCGGCACTTGTGCCCTCATTGACGCTCATTCTATAGAGAGTGAAAGGGAATTGAAATGAAAACCCAAACAGAGGGTAAGTCACAGGGCAGCAGGGCCGCTGCCTTATTTCCTCGGGGCCTGGTTTGTGCGCACACAAACAGACACGCACACACACACACACACATACCACAACGTATTTGTAGTTGTGTGTTTCATTGTGGTCACTCCTTTGTAGAGGTTTTCAGTCTCTGAAATAGTTTCACTTCCATTTTACACCTGTTTGGGTTCTTTTAAACCTTATGGTGGGTGGAGATTATGTAGTTGTTTAATGTCTTTGTCGCTATTTTGTTGCTATTTATTAAGAATTAGGTTCCCATACAACTAAACTGCAAACCCGATTCTGTCGGGATTCACGTCGTACAGAAACATATTTTTGTGACTGACTGGGTGAAGCACTACATTTGATAATGCAAAGTGATTTAAAAGAGGTGGTTGCGGTGGATGGAGGGTAAAAATGTAAAAGTACAATAACTGTGAACATATGATATTCTGGTTTGCACTTTAGTTATATGCATTGTTATGGTTCCTGTGTTCTCTTTCTGTCTGTTTGTGGTTGTTCAGTGTCCCCTTGTGTAGTTTAGTGACGTAGTTTCTGTCTCTTTGCACAGTATTGGTTCCTCTTTGCATTTTTATTATTATTTTTGTTGTCATTTGTTTGATCACTGTTTTATTATTATTATTTAGTATTATATTATTTTGGAAGCTGATCTATTCTTAGTCTATTGTGGTAGTCTCCCAGCATTTGAGGTTGAGTCCAGCTCCACAGTGCTATTTGTTTCGGTGGCCCTTACACACTGATACGATGCTACGGGATTGTATGAAGAGTGAAACAACAACAACTTGTTACTGTACAAAAGGTTTGGCAGAGAGATACACCAGTGATGCCAACTTGTCTGCTAACGTGGTCAGCAGTCTGGGAAACAGAGGCTGGCAGGCACTAGCACAATGCATTGTGGTCTTTGTAGGATTTTCTGCTTGATAGCAACAGTGGAACCTTTTATTGAGTTGTTCTCTGGATATAAGACCCTTACTACAGACGTGACCTTAACAAACAGCCCATTTTACAGCACAAGTGGTGGTTAGTCAGAGTGTGTGTGTGTGTGTGTGTGTGTAATGTTTAGAGGCTTCTCTGTCTCTAATCATTTGTATATATTCTGCACATCCTCTGTATATTCTCTCAATCTGTTTTCTCTCTGCTTCAGCTTAGCCTTCTTTATGTCACTGACTCTCTCTCTCTCTCCTCTCCCCTCTTCCTCGCACTCTTCCCGCCTGTCTGTTTGCCCCTCTTGCTCGGTTTTTCAAAGGATTACAGTGAAATTTGAGGCCAAGGATTATGAAAATCAATGCTATGTTCAGTTGCAATAGGGTTTGCTCCTAAGGATTTGTACACAACATAAGGGAGTCAGTGGATGTGTTGGCCTCAGATGCTCTGTGTGCATGTGTTACAGTGTGTGCGCGCGTGTGTGTGTGTGTGTAAAGTGGCCTTTTTAGATGGGAGCCAGCAGACTGTCTGGGAGTTGGAGTGGGGGCTGTGATGAAAAGGAAATCACAGTGAAGTAATCAATGCTAAGAAAGTATCCACATGTGCATGACATGTTCAGCACAGACACACACTCACGCGCTGCTAACTTTCATTTAACACTTGTCTGCACCTTTGCACTTATCAGCAGAATGTGTGAAGGAATGATTTGGTGTGTGTGAGGAAACAGGGAAAAACAAGATATCCTACGACGCTTTGCTGTCTCTCACACCTCACTGTTTGCACGTGCTCGTCTGCGGGTGTCCAAGTGTGTGAGTGTGTGTGAGAGAGTACCATTAGGATGTGTTGACGCACTGCAGAATCGCAGTATAGTGCCCATTGTGGAGAAAGTGAGAGGCCTCTTTAAAAATGCATAAAGCGCAGACATCAGCCACCGACCAGCGGCAATCTCTGGGGATGGCCAAGACTTTGAAAGCCCTTCTGTGATAGGAAGTTGTGGGGGGGGGGGTTTGCATGTATGTGCAACACATATGTGCAGTGTTAAAATTGTAATATTTCATTTTTAAGTTGCGGATGTTTTAAAATTTCCCTTTTTGCTCAGAGGACAAAAGCTTTTGCTCGTAGCCTCCTTTCAAGCGCATTCATTG
Organism: Microctenopoma stevenorrisi; assembly: GCA_032270685.1. Taxonomy (NCBI): domain Eukaryota; kingdom Metazoa; phylum Chordata; class Actinopteri; order Anabantiformes; family Anabantidae; genus Microctenopoma; species Microctenopoma stevenorrisi. Next base: position 17,792,775 of record JAUMTR010000013.1, on the reverse strand, counting down.
TAAGTCTAATCTTGTCTTGAGGGGCGCTATTGCAAAATTATAGTTTGGATTGTATCATTTTTAAATATTTACTCATTTATTTTCTTCTGTGCTCTAGTGGTACCTGGTTGTGCAGCTGTGCAGGATTCGAAAGTTCTGCCTGTGGAAAAATGTCCATTCACGTAACACAAAGTGCCTGACATTTGGCCAGATAGAGAACATGTAGTGGTCCTCACGCTGCATGATTTAGAAAAATGACTTGATGGGGGAGCTGCTGACATAGAATCAGAGGACAACTTGGCCACAGAGGGATAGTTGAACGCTGGAAGCAGGCAGTATGGTGGATGGAGGATGACGGTGGTAATGCATAACCACCATAACGTAACGCGAAGCAAACTACAAAAGCATGACTACGCTATGAACTCTAATAATTTATGCTCATAATCTAACAATAAATCCACAGAACTCCTATTTCTGACTCACCTCTGCAGATGTTCATTTGTGAGCCATTAAGCCAATAAGAAACTAGAATGGGAGAACATACTGTACATTATGATGTTATTGACATTTTTACTATGCTACGTTGCCACTACTGAGCCCCTACTTCAATAAAATGCACTGTTGGGCTGCGTGTCCTTCCAGTAATATCAGCATTCAGTATTACCACCGCTGGCTCATTTTAAACCACTGTGTACTTTGCGAATGAACATTCAGTGCTAATATTTAGGACACTGTTCTTAAATTGAATACTTTATTTGAGTGGGAATCTCAGCATATGTGAAAACATGGCCACGTCACGCACAATGACAGAAACACCAGAAATCACAGAGGAGGCGATATGGAAAAGATTGAATGTCTCCAAGAATTTAAAACACATGAACCTTTGGTTGTGTGTTAATGTAACGCCTAACTTTTAAGGAATGATCATGTACTGCATAGACGTATGTGTGTGTGTGTGTGTCTTCACAGTATCCCGGAACCCAGCCCGCTTTTTTTTTTGTTTGTTTTCAACACTGTTGAAAGTGTAAAGCCAGACATGTCTAAACGTCAGCAGATGAAAACAAACCATCTGCATGGCGAGATATGAGGGTGGGAAAGAGTATGAACGAGTGCAGAAATGTCCTGTGAGGGAGCAGGTATGTTAAAAGAAAGTCCCAGTAGCTAGTGAGGAGGGTGTGGAAAGCTACCACTGCTTTCCACCCTGCTGTGACCGTCTCATTGTGTCACCTTGAGGAATGGCAGGTCGTTTCATTCAGCTTCCAACGTGAGCCTTGGGATGCTCCATGCCTCTGTGATGCAGAACAAAGCCTTTCTGCACATCATTCCCACTTTGCTGATCCATCAGTACAACAATAGTTGTGCTGCCGCGCGCCATTTCAATCAGCATCAGCGTCGGCGGCGCGCATCGTCACGGCTGATTGCGGGAACTCGTGTGCGTGTGCGTGTGCGGGAACGCGTTTCTGCGTTCAATGCAGCAGTAAAGCAGCGGAACACCTGGGTTTTAGTGAGAGCCTCTGCTCAAAGGGGGGACATGAAAAGAGCAGAAGAATAACGACACTTTACTGATCGCAGAGTGTAGCGTCGCGCACCACTCAGCAGCAACTGTCAATTCTGCTGCTCGGGCCTGCCACGCAGCTAAGGGTCACGCTACACGTAAGGCAAAATGACTCTGACTCGGGTCTATGCACATGCACGCCTATCTCTCTGTCTCTCTTTGTCTCGCACGCTGTCGCTCCCGCAGATGTTGCTCACGCACGCACGCACGCACGCACGCACAGGCCCGCGGAATGCCGCACGCTTACATTTCAAAAACTGCTGTGCGACAGCAAATTGCCTGGTTAATTTGTAATAGCGAGAGCATCGAGCGAGCGCCTGATTCACTGAGAAATGAATGCATCACAGCTGGAAACGAAAGACGGCAGAGGTATTAGCTTTTTCAGGAAACAGGGAAGTGATTCAACACACAGAGAAAACAAAACATGACAAATGTAAAACTCTTCTGGATGTAAGCAGTTACCCGCCAGACAAAGAAAAGCACCCTTTGAATTTGACTGTTATTGAAAAATGCTTTTCCAAACTTTAAACTGAGCGTCCTGCATTTAAAATAATGATCTGCAGCAAAAAGTAAATCCATTCTTTCTAGTACAATCACTTTGCTGTGTGAAATAACAGCATTTAATGGCAAACACTGGTGCTCAGCTGTGACAGGAAGCTGCCAGACAACACTGTGGCCCGTGATCTCCAGCAGCTTCAATTATCACCAGGATCAATTCTCCTTCTAAAGATATGGTATAATACCAGAAGCAGGAGGTCCTGTAAACTTCTTAGTGTGCGCTATAATAATATTAGATTAAAAGTTATTGTTTTCCATTCAGGCTATTTTCAGCATGATCTAATATATATTTTATATCTGAGAACTTTCAAATGGTGGCTTCTCCTCTGCAGTGCTAAAATGGGAAGCTTTGATATCTAATATTCTTTCATTATTAATTGCTTCCTGCCTTTGTCAGGGTCCATCATATGTCAATCAGACACTCTGTGCAGCTCTCTTTATGCAAAGTTAAATCCATTAGCTGTATGTTAAATTGGATCTTTCAAAAACCCCAGTTTGAACAGGATTAATGTGCATGGTGCAGCATCATGTCTGAGTGCAAACCATGCACAATATTTGTCTCATTTTTAATCCCTGCAACAAATTTCAGTCTGTGTCAAACACACCCAGATGTCTCTCCATAGCTAAGATGCTCATTTTCATTTCTGTTTCAGATCTCCTTCATTTGACGTCATGACATCGACCGTTACTGCTCTAACCCCATTTCTTGTTCCTTAGGTGTGTTTGCAACATTGACTGTACCCACATCAGCTTCAACCCTGTGTGCGCCTCAGATGGCCATTCTTACGACAACCCCTGCCAGGTGAAGGAGGCGTCCTGTCAGAAACAGGAACGCATCGAGGTCAAGTACCTGGGCCGCTGCCAAGGTCAGAGACTCAAACACACGTCCACACACACACTGAATCCAAAAGGCACAGTAACACACGCAGGCGTTCACACACACACCAGGGAAGGCGTCAATCTGCCTGTCTGAGCAGGTGTCCAAGTGTTGAAGCGAGGCCACGAGGGCAAGTGACGCGGCTTGAAGAGCTAAATGCAGACAGCAGGAGTCTGTATCGTTTTCCAGCTGCAGTTTTCAAATGAAAGATAGTTTGGATCAATTAGAATAATGTGGAATAGTGTGCACATCCTCAGAAGCCCACACAGCTCCCCCTGCTATGTACAGTGGCAATCTCTGTTTTTAGTTTACTATCCTATATTTCCATGCAGCTTTTGGTTAAAATGGTTATAAGGGTGAAGTTATTTTATGAATCTGTTTGGTAAATTCTTAAACTGAACTGCACTGCTAATCCATGTGGGACAAGACGATAACATCTTCATGAATATGTTGTTTTATTTCAGTTAGCCTTATTTCAATAGATTTTTCTGGCAGAAATTGTCACAGGGAAAGAAGGGCAGAGACCTATACACACTCTCAATTTACAGAGGCGTTCAGATGTCAGTTGTTCGAGGCTTTTTCCTCCTGTATGAGAACATGTGAAAGCTCTGCATCCACACAGGACAAGCCGCTCAATTGATTGAGAGGAGCAAGATGAAAGCTTTGAGAGGTAATGGGGAGTAAAGCAATCAGGGCTAACTAGCTCTTGGAGCACAAATAGAAACCTGTATTCCCCCGCATCGCACCCTCTGGGTCAGACCTCCGTCATCGATTTGATCATGCTCCCACAATGTCCTGTCTCAATCACAGAAAGTGGAGAGAGAAACAAATGTCATGAAACTCTGTCACAAACCTCGTGTCAGCCAGGACTCAAAGGGACACCTTGGCATTTAGATGATGCTGCCTTTTGAGGTGTCACGGGTCGTATTTTTTGGAAACACTTTGTGTTTTCTTTCCACCTGTGCACTGACCGGATCTCAAACTGTGGCGTTGCATCATTAAGACCTTCGTTTAAAAATCATTTCTAAATCAAAGAAATAGTTTCACCAACTGTTGAAAAGAATCGATACCAATAAGAAGATTTTGACTGCACAGAGGTGCACAGTTTGTCTAACCATTGTGAAATGAGGAGTTCAATGCGATGTCAATAAGGCGAACAAAACTGTATTATTCCCTCTGATCTTTTCCACCCAACCGCACTCCGTTCTGCGCTTTGCTCAGTGTAATACATCAGCAGAGACGGTTTCTGACATTTATACGCATTATGTAGACAGAGGGCACACGCCACATGAACCACATTCATCTATTCAGTCAACCATCTCTGCCTGCTCTGGTGTCAGTCTCAATATGTAACGTCTAATGGAGAGGTTTTAGAGCTACTGTACAGCAGTGGATGCACTGATCTGAGATCTTCTTCCATTTGTCTTTGGTCTTCCCTGGCGAAATCATACCTGGAAACAAAGGCGGAGACGGACACTTCACAGGTGAGTGCATGCATGATGGTGGCAGCCAAATAGTGTGAGCTGCCACTCAAACTTCACTTCTGCTGCTCTCAGACCTGCATGTGCACAGACGGACACAAACATACTAGCATCAGTCTTTGTGGATTATTGTGTATATGTGTGTGTGTGTTTACACCACAGAGATAATAGAGGACCGGACGAACGGGCAGGCTCGTGGCCTGTACATCCCCTGCCCCGACGACTACAAAAACTACTGCATCCATGGAGAGTGTCAGTACCCCAGTATCTTGGCCCAGCCCTCCTGCAGGTAGACACACAGAAGAACAGTATTTGCTAGAATTGTGAGGACTGTGGAAATGTATACAGAAAAGAAATTAATATTTTAATGATGTTGCTTTTATCAAAAGCTGGAGTTTACAGGAAGTGAGGGGGTATATGGCATATTTATTAACCACTAGGGTGGTCAATACAGTTAACAGTTAACAAAATATTCAAAGACAGGGTCTGAAAATCCTAGAGAAACCTTGAGGTAATCAAACACCTTCATACCTTCATAACACGTTCTTTAATTTATTGTTTTTCATGTATTTGTTTTCTGTCTGTACTAGAAGCTAGAGATGACCAGAAGCAAATTTCTTGTATGTGCGAATAAAGCTGATTCTGGTTATTAATTCACAATGAGCTAAATACAAATGGCCAGCAAACAATGAGGACATATTTATGATAGATAGCAGGTCTGCAGTGCATGGTCTCTCATGTAACAATCGATAAAACTATGTTTATCACAGCTATTATTGGCAACAGCGTTTTTTACAGTGTAACTCTGGTTGAGATGCAGGTATAACAAACTCCACATTAGGCAGGGGGACTCAGAGTCTCTCTGTGATGATGTTCCCCCAACCTGTCCCTCCTTCATCTGCAGATGCTGAAAGAAAGCATGACATATAAGGTGGATAATCACGTGTACAATGTGGACCTTACTAGGTTAGTGCAGGGGCCCATTCCTTTTTTCATCAGGCTTGTTTATCTTGTATTATTACAGGCCAGTGTGCTGAGGGGGGGGCAGATCACTCCTGCTGCAGTGGTATATTCCAGGCCGCTGACCAGCCAATTATGCTGCACTGCTTCAAGTTAATCCCACGTTGGGTCTTCTTCTAGTTAAAAAGGATGTTGGCGATTGCTTCCACATGTTTTATCTAATGCTGATTTCATCTTGAACACTCACACGGTAGCATTGTCAGTATTTGGCTGTAATAACAGCCCCGTGCTGAAGCTGTGAGGGTAAACTCTCTACTCTAAAGCTGAGGACATGTGGGCATCATGGCCATTGGTTGAAGGGCTGGGTACACTCTGGAAAGGTCTACAGTCTTTCACAGGACTGACACATAGAGACAGAGAACCACAGGTCACACTCACATCTACAGTGTCGCTAATCAGCCTGACTTCATGTCTTTGGACTGTGGGAGGAAGTCCGTGTACGCAGAGAGAACCACAAAGAGAACATGCCAACTCCACACAGAGAGGCAGTAAGACGTTAGCTCATAATGTTGTCTCACGGTTTCTTCTACGGCCTCCTAGCATTTTAGCTGTTCAGATTTGTGGGATTCTATATGACGACTCCATGTAATCAGAAACATTTAAACCTGATCCAATCCCAGTCTTTCTGGACACACACAGTTTTCTGTAGTGCTGAGGACACTTCTCAATAAGGACACTCACTGACATGATGTGTTTCCCTGCCCCTAACTCTTCCCCTAAACTTATAATTCAAACCTTCACCCTTAACGCCCCACTGAAGTAGTGAGGACCGACCAAAATGTCCTCAAGATTGAGGGAATCGTGTGCGAGGGATTGGAAAATTGTCCAAATAACCACACAAAGACATGAAAATATACTGAAGCGCATTCACACAGGTGCAAATCACATTCGCTGCTGATACACATTCACATAGGCACTCAAAATCTCAAACCACCCACACACACAAAGCACACACACGCGGCTGAGGTACGTGTGCCGTTCTGCTCCGCCATCTTTTACAGCCTGATAGTGTAGCAGCCAGAGGGTCTTGGTATCTCTCGCTCCCTCTGTCTCTCTCTTTTCTCTCTAACCTCACTCGTCCCAGCTTGCCCAGCCAGGGAGTCGTCTTGCATACAGAACAGGGCTCATCACAGAGGCAGTGTGAAAGGTCTCTGCTGCCCCCTACTGGTCGTACGATTTGGAGGCTGCACTGACACACAGTGGTCTCTGTGGGAGCTGGGGCATGTCTGTGTACGCGTGTGTACATGTGTGTGGAAACGGAGCACACGTCCCAGACAGAACAAGGTTGCACCGTTAATCTCGCACACTGTCAGGTCGATTGCGTAGAAGGAGACTGTGTGTGTGTGTATGTGTGTGTGAGCATTGGTACCAAACAAGGATATGCAGGTGTAGGTGGGTAATAACCTCCCGAGAGACGGGAAATGCAGTGAGAGAGTGAGTGAGAGAGAGAGAGAGAGATTAAAAGGGGGACTTTTAGCTCGTCTCTGAGGACAAAGATCATCTCCATTAGTCCGTGTGTATGTGTGCATGTGTTTATTTCCTTGTGTGGACAAATGTTGCTCAAATGCTATTGTTGTGAAGAAACTTTGGTCTTGTGAAGAAATAGTAAAGAATATTTTCCCCGATACGATTATATTTTGGGGTCCGGGTTTGAGTCAAGCTTTGACTGAGGTTAGGATAAAGTTTGGTGTTAATTGTACCAGATACTGATGCTTCTTGAGTTTCATTGTCTGATCGAATAGCCACATGTTAGTTAACTTAGTCACACTTCAGGAATTTGAATCAGGTTTTTTTAGCATCACTAAGCTGATACACTTTTATCCAGAACAGATCACCACGGTAACACATGCTGCACATCTAACTCACACGGTTCAGGTTAACTTCATTGGATCAGATGAAACCTCTCAGCAGCCAGACCAGCGACCAATCACCTCACTACACAGACACAAGAAGTGAATTTACATTGAGAGTGCTAAAGTGCAATGTTTGAATAGATCAGTAGAAACGTTTTTGCTGCTCCAGGCTTTCTGCTTCCACTCTGAATTTTAAAATAGCGTTTTTATACACAGGACTTACAACACTAAATGGATAAATAATGATCAGCATAATGATACCTCCATTTATTTATCTTTTCATTCTTCCCGAGGGTGACAGTGCCTACGTATGTTTTACACTCTGATAACATAAAAATGATTCTGTCAGAGTAGTTAGAACTGAAAAGGATGCATATGCTTATTTTATTAGAAAAATATCCATCAATATATAAAATATTACTCCTTCTTCAGCCTCACATTACTTTGACTTTTACTTTTTATGATGCAATAAACAGCAAACATTTACTTTAAAATAAAGTCATATGATCATTGCTGTGCAGCCAAACTTTTACTTTTACACTTTACAATTCTAGTCTTTCTTCATCCTACTGTATAATTATGAAAATACATTTGTGTTCATTTCAAAATTTTACGCACACACAGGAGGACGTTTGCTTTATGTGTGTGTTGATTGTAGCCGACACCCAAATGTGTCAAAGTTTGCACTGTCTAGCTGATGGTGTGAGGTTATGCTAAAGAATTTTCAGGTAGTTCTACTCCTTCAATATTTCATCCAATTTCCATCCACTGGCAGCAAACCAGCCCCAGAGCGCCGTGCTTAACAGTTGGTGCAGTGTTGGGATATGTATGGGATATGGGGTATCTCACAGGAGGCACACGGCAGCTGTGCGCTAGCTGGAATTCCAGCACGCATGCATTTGAAGCTGCTCGCTGTGAAGATAGACACACTTTATTTCCCTTCTTCTGTCGCCGCTGCAAGCCCCATCAGTCACGTTGATCTAAACAGTCACCTGAAAGAAAAGGCACAGTCGCCACACTGTCACGCAAACACATTGTTCCAACGCAGCATCTTTATCCAACAGGTAGCCGACCGACGTCTCAATTAGAAACTAAACAATTAGCCTGTCTTTTCAGTGGAAGGAGTAACTCACTTATCTCTCTCTTTCTTGTGTGTGTGTGTGTGTGTGTGTGTGTGATCTCAGCTGTCATTCGGGTTTTAGGGGCCCCCAGTGTGAGATCAAAGAATACAACGTGCTCTATGTGGTGCCAGGCTCTGGCAAAATGCACTATGTCGTCATCGCCTCTATCATTGGAGCACTCCAGGTGGTCATCATCTGTGTGGTGGTGCTCTGCATTACCAGGTGAGTCATGCCATTACACACACACACACACACACACACACACACATTCAAACAAAGCTTACTGATGAGCCTGGGAGCAGTTCTTTCCGTGTTGTGTGTATTTGAGAGTCACTAGGGGCCCACGGAGCCCCTGAGCCTGGAGGAAAAATGCTGAAAGGTCACCTTGCGTACACCACAGACAGAAAGCTTTCACTTCACTTTACCTCTGAACACACACACTCACGTATGCGCGTGTGTGTGTGTTCACAGGGCTGTATCTGTGTAGGCCCGCACACACACACACACACACTGTGAGTTTTGTATTCCCAGCAACCCCCCCCACACACACACACGGCCCACCCACGCGCGCACACACGTAGCATATCGCCTGCAGCATGCCTCTGCCTCTGGCTGACCTAAGCAATTTATGACATTTAATAAAAGATTTTAAAAGAGCTTTGGCTGAGACAAAACTGCTCCTCTGAGCAAAGGAGGTAGAGAATGAGAGGGGGGCAGTCGGAAATGTGCAGGTTGAGAGTGTAAGGAGAGCAGATAAAGAAGCCATGAGAGAACTGTAGCCGTGAAAACAGCGACAGCAACATCGGCGTGTCCTTCTGCTTCCTTAAAGCCAAATATAAATAGAAGAATACTGAGTGTTGTCGACGATACAGTGCGCGGCTCTTACCTGTTACCATGGAGTCTGGTGAATAAACATGTACACGATCAGCACAGACATGTATTCTGTTGCCTGTTGACTAACTCAGCTGGACCAACTGAGCTAGTTGCTTCCGCTCATACTTAAGACTCGGCATTCACTTAAAGGACAAACAGGTGGAAGTGGAAAAGGTCATCTCAGAGCTTTGCCTCCTGTGTTTGACACTGTGTCACATCTGGAAAAAGGTCTGCTCCAAAGGGTTTTCCAAAAAAACACACCATCTTATTGCCACATTATTCACTTCTGTCAACACAGAACCAGGACAACAGTTGGTTACTGTGATGAAACTCTCATCACTTCCTCTGGAAAGTAACAACATAAGAATAAATGGGGTCTTTTAAGATTCAAACAAACTGCAGGTTTGCAGGTTTACTTAAGGTTTCATTCAAGAGTCTTACAGCAGCATGTGTAACCTCTGCCATGGATCTTCTCCTTCCCTCTTTACCCTCTGCCTTTGTTCAGGAAGTGCCCTCGGACCAACAGGATCAACCGGCAGAAGCAGAACAATGTCCACTTCAGTACAGAGAATACCATGCGCGCCTCCACACGACTTATCTGAGCCCAGACACGCCGGACGGAGTCCAACTCCACTTGATGGAGAGCTATGGCGTTAGATGTTCCCCCCTTGTAGGCCAACCCTGAAAATTAGGATCTGCTTCCCCTCACTCCTTGCCCTCTCTCCCAGTACAAACGGTTAGAAAGCCAGGGAGGACAATGGCATAGCATGGACAGAGCTGGAGCACCAGACAGCGGTGAGACTCACCCACTCGCGTGGGTAAACGTTGACATCGGTTGCCACCGCAGCCAACAACCCACCACCACCACCACCATTTGCAGATGTATTTCCTTGAACCTTGTCACCTCTGCCCAGAAAAAAACTGAACCATGAGGTGTTGGGGGGTGCAACTGTTGAGGATTCTGAATGTGTGTGCGTGCGTGTGTGTGAATGTGTATTAGATGTGTGAGCTTTGGTAGAGGAGGTTTAGCCGGTGTCTCTTGTTTGTAGAAGAGGGGTAAAGCAAATCGGGGTAGTGCAAAGCAGGGTAACGGGCTTTAAATGAGGTGTGTGTTGTTCTGTCTGGGAGGGGGGTGGGGGGTTTTCGGGGCTACACGTGATGCCTTGCACCTTGTGTTATAGGAGACCTTTGACAGAGGGCACAATGTTATTGTAGAGCTCTCTGTTCAGTTGTGACGATGACGTCAGCTACTGTATCTTGGGATCTATTTCCAATAGTTATTACTACGTTGTCTTGATGGGGTCATTTTTCTGTAAATGTAAATAAATAATTTATATCACGAAATGTAACTTTCTGTGTCCGTCTGTTCTTTATCGTCACACTCATGTTGTTCCATAAGATACTTAAGTTCTACGCATGTGTGGAAGAGAGTTCAGATGACCTCATCCTTGATCTTCAGTGCAATGTGACTCTGCACAGTACAAATGTTTAACATTGCTCTGCATTGAGTACCTTAACTATTAAGTACATTTTCCTAATAATACATTTATGTAACATTGTTCAGTGCAGGATTCCTATTTGAAATACTGTTTTTTCATTTTATTGCCACATTTACAAAGTACAAATCTCATTTTCGGAAAGCTTCAGACTTTTTTCTAAAGATACAATACTAAAAACTAAAATCGGATGTGTGTTAATTTCCTTTGCAAAGTACAAAGTAAAGATTTCCAATTTGTTGGCTGCAACATACTCAAGAAATAAGTTGGGACAGAGACAAAATAATAGTCAGAGGTTTATAAAATATCTAGCTGAACCGTGATTAGGTATGAAAGAAGACCCATCAGAGGCTCATCTTTGCAAACAAAAAAATGTGTTCAGCACAAAATTCTTTTGTGCCAGTCTTTATAAGAGAACTGCCAATTGCTTCATAAAGTATATGTTACAGCAAATATACATGCACACAAAAACACATCACAACTTTTTGGGAAATTAATATTTTTTCAATGTATTTATCTGTCCTCTTACTGGTTTTCCCTCACTGTTGCACATTTCGTGTCATACTTAACTTTACAAAGTTCCTGATAGGCAGTAGTGACACAAGATAACACGTCAGCAACAAATGAACGCGAGTTACTGTGTCGCCACACGCCACACGATGGCGCTGTCTTCACCGCGTTTTGCAGGTTTACCAGACGTGAAACCTTTTTAACATGCTACATGTACTGTTCTGATGAATCTGCTTTTCTCACAGGAAGTTGTCGTGGCCGAGTGGTAAAGGCGATGGACTAGAAATCCATTGGGGTCTCCCCGCGCAGGTTCGAATCCTGCCGACAACGTTCATTATATTTAAGCCTTTTCACTCACTATGCTGAGGGAAATGATTTTAGGGATAAAGAGGGAATAAGATTAAGTTCCTGTCACTTACCATTAATATTCCTTAATTGAACTTATGTTGAATTAAACATGCTGATATCTAATAATTTATGCCTTAATTTCATTATGTATACTTACACTTTTAGACATGCTTTGTAATACTATGTAGTAGTAATAGTAATAGTATGCAGGCTATGTGTATGGAGGACTTTACATTGCTATAGTCTGATTTTATTATGTGATACTGCCGCTTTTATTACATATTTGTATATATAAATATATATATTTTTAAATATAACATATCTTGTGTATTTTGCAACGCTGCCTGCAGAACCACCTATTATCTGTCTCCATAAGCAACTGCAAAGCTCATAATACTACCCATATTCCTGAAGATTTCACACTTTAGAAAACAGCACAGTCACACTGTTATTAGAAACGCTTTAAGACCTCCTTAAATCCATTAGAGGTCTGTTTAAAATGAAACCCACGATAAGGAATGTCTAGTCTCACAGTCCACAGTTTCACCTTCACCGCTCTCCTCTATCCATTCGTCAAATTAAAAACTAAAAGGTCTCCTGCAGTTTAGCCTGTAGGCACACACCCATCTGTGTGTTTGTGCAGTACCCAGCAGATCCCGTCAGTGTAATCCTGTCAGTTTCCTGACTTCTCCCGCTGGTTTCTGCTCAAATCCAGTGGGCCCGAGGGCAGGGAGGAGCAGGAAGGAAATTTCTGTGAATGTCTGAGTATCTGCTCTCATCTGTGGTGGAGGAATGCGGTGAAAGCTATCATTAATGGAAAAGACCGTCACAAAGAGGATTTGCTTTGACTTACTGCAAAAAAAAGTTCCCACTCTTGAAGTTTCTTTTATGCTGGGACACATAGAGGTAATGTCACCTGAAGATACCTACGCTGGAACCTGTCAGGATTCAAGTTTCAAGTCACATGTAATGTGATTTTTTTTCCTGCTGTCGGTCAATCTGTATTTGGATTTGTGTGATCGCATTTAAACAGTCTAGTGCAGGACGGCTGAGCAAAATGCTTTTCAGTAGCAGCTTGCAAGATACGGAAACATACTGCGCCACTATTAAAGCTTGGATGCAAGTTGAAATTTATAGTTAGTCTTTCCTGATTACAAGTTTTCTTCATACATAATGTCTTTGGACAAGACACCATTAACCCTGTAGTAGTGCAGACATTAGCAGCTGTCTAAACAACAATTTCCAATCAATAAAGGGGATCAATAAAGCATTCATTACTATATACATTTTAATCTAGTATCACTCTTTAATTGGTCAAAAGATGAAAAGAACAGGTTTATAGGCTGCTTAAAAGGCACCTTACTCAGCTCAGTATGTCTCTGAAGTGTGGATGTTGACTGTTACACAAAGTTGATACAACATTTAGAGTTGTCAGGGTTGTGTCCCAATAACCTAATAACACGATTTACTAAAGGTTTGCATACACAAACGTATCGCCTGCAAAACGTGCACACTAAAGACTGCATCTCTCAACGAACTATACAGCCGCTCTGTGAATGTTGCTCACATAATAAACATGCGATGTGAGGCATGTTTACCCCTGTGCTTAAAATACAAGGGAGAAGAAAATGTAAAGACAGAACCTGAGCCCACACAATGGGATTTATCAAGCCTAAATACTAGTGCAGTGGCTCTGATTGCATCTGTATTTAATCTGTTTGAAAGACAGGTGCAGTCTGCTTGCGCACAGATGACTGCTGTTATTTAGGCGAAGAAGAGCCACGGGAGAAATGAAAGTATGTGTCAGGAACTCCTCTGTTGCGTTGCCATGCTGGATGAGCTATGGGCTGATCATTAGTCATTAACAAGAAGGAGCCAAACAACACAGAACCCGAAGCGTCCTGCATCTCTATTTTCCTCATGTCACTCCAGCTTCCTATTTAAAAGATGTATGCCATTCAGTCAGGAATTATCCTATTGATTTTATCTATAACAAATACAGACTGTGTACTTAAAACCACGAAAACCCTTCATTTTCTTCGTGCCTTCGCAGACAGAAGCTTATAATCCTTCTGTTCTGGGAATCAGAAGGTTCACCACTCTCTGTGACATCGCTGATGATAGAGAGATTTAAGGAACAGTCTCTAATCGTTGTCTCACAGCAGAGTCACCTTTGAATGCATGGCGGGACAAGTTGTGCTAAAGGATTTACTGAGAGCAGCAAATATCAACAGCGATTATCAAAGAAGCACAGTAAGGTCATTCAATTCATTTCAGTCCCAAATCAATATCTTAACAACTGAAAAAGTTATTTTATAAGACTTGAACATTAGCTAATGGTTCTATCAGCATGAGGAACGGTGCAGGATGTAGCAGAAGTCAGACAACACAGAAATGGACTGACTGTCAGGTTTCTTCGTTTCCTCATAGTTTTTAACAAAAAAAACTCAAATTCATTTGTCTCCAATGTATCAAAATGTCATAATAGACTGATTATTTGGGATCAGGTGAAGTTGGCTGAATTTGAAGGCTCATAAGGTACCAGTACAAATTTCAGTGAAGTGTTTGGTGGAAAGTAAACCTGTTCTTAAAGTACTTAAATGCAAAGACAGTTCAATATTCTCCCTTTTGTTGCAAAGTGCCCCAGCTTCATGAATAGAGTCGCCGAGGTGTCGTTGTTTAACTCACTGTCCCTGGAGACTGAAGACAAATGGAGTCTGCCATGTTATATGTTACTCTGAGATGTCAGATTACAGTGAACTATACACAGCCTCATCATTGAGGCGGTGCAGTGCGTTTATTACGGAGGCTATGCTTCTCTGCCACACTTCCCACAAGTGTTGAGTTGATGTTTGTTTTGAAATTCAAGTGTCCGCCATCAGCAGAGAACAATGATGTGGTCTGGTTCAGCTGGGCAGGGGGCTTCTTTAAGGCATACAAAAACCTTAAAGGATCAATACACCCAAAATCTCATTCTGTTTTTTTTTTTTACATACAAACAGGTCACACAGTAATTCCTTCACCTGACATTCAGGAGCTGAGATTCAACTTTTTCTTTCCTCGCCTTCCTATTTAGACAACATGTTTGAACAGGCGTGTTTTCGAGGTATTTAAATTCCCGCATACCACTGAATTATAATATTTCTTTCACTTGATACATTGCTTCAGGGAAATGGAGATGGTGGGAAGAGAAGTTGAAGCGGCAAATGGAATAACATCTAGACTCGGGGGAACATGTCTATGGTTCCATACTTTGAGAAGCATCAGCATAAATGACTGACCAGGGGAGACCTCACATTGATTTTACAATCAACAAAACTACACCTCAACTCCTCTGGCAGGAAAGGATTTGGCCCATTTGTTTGAAAATTGATGGTGTTGGTGACACACACGCACACACACACATGCACATGCACATGCACAGCAATTCCTCGGGATCTGAGGGCATATGTGTAAAGCTCAACACCTTGAAAATGGGTCCATTAGCTTCAGAATTGATAGCGTCACCGAAAACACACACCACACCGCACACTTCCCTACTGACGGCACAAGGCCACCTTTATGTGAGCTTCTGTCTAGCAAACACTGGTCAGTGAAGAAGGGGTCATTTAAGGATCTATCGCCATCTGTTTTGGTCCCAGCATGCCGCATTCGCCTCCGTGGGAGCGTTTGATTTACTGACAAAAGAGCGCCATCGCTTCAGACATCCAGTCTGAGCAGGTTACACATATCAAACACTGCCGGGCATCCGTCGCCTCATCTAGGTGTGACCATCTGTGAGGGACTGTTGTTGGCAATCACAAGCATTAGGGGTCCCATTTAAACACTGATCACGGAACCTGTGTGTTGTGTGGCACGCAACCAGGCAAAAGCAAAGTGAAGTATGAGGGAGCAGGTGGATGATGTTTTTTTTTACTACTTTTAACAAAATAAGACTCGTGCTTCCAAGGCCACAACGTGGCTTTGCTTCCCTCGTTAGATCTGTTCAGGTAGTCGTCCTTATGAAGCAACAAATCAAAACGGTAAAAGAAACAGAAAGACGACATTTGATTGAGCTTCTTGCTTGTTGCCCAAGGCTTCGCACTGCAGGCCGTGCTGTTCATTGAGTCTCCATATATTACTATACAAATATGTTGCATACTGTAACTTCAAGTCACTTGTTTGGTTTTCAGCTCGGTTTAGAGCCTGAAAATGAACGGACACACTGCATTTCCAGCAATTTATCGCATTCAAAAAAGCAGCAGCAGACACCACATTTCCATCAAAGTGTCTTCTCCTTGACAGAGAATTGTAACTAAAATGAAAATATCAAGCTGTTTCCTGTGTATTCCTGTAGCCATGTCAAGCAGGCACTTAGACAAACATGAGACCTTAGTTGGAATCAGGAAACAAGACAGAGAAAGCGTCATATTAGCAGAAGATTTAGTGTTTAAGTGTCTTTAATGTGTTAGACATGGTGCTCCATGACCGTATCTCTCCTGTCAGTGATCCTCTCTGCTAGCTTGTATGGAAACGTAGTGGGTGAGGGTTCAGTGAAGTCAAACCTGCTGGGGTTCCTTTAGACATGTCAATGGCACTTTCTTTACATTTCTGCAGAGGGATCTAATCCTCCGCTACATGAAACTGTTTCAAATTCAAACTTGTTCACCCACCATTCCTGCAAAACCAGTCAGCCACCCAGTGAGCTTGCCAACAGCCAACCGTTACAGCCATGCCACACCACTCCCGCTCAAGGTTTTGAGGCACTTCCAGGCAGCTTTCCCAGGATACAAAGCTCACTCACTTGATGCTACTTGCAGCAGCTTGTTTGCCGCTGGATAGGAGTTGCTGCCGCAGCAGCTTCACCAGCTGCTCTGCAGACTTTTTACAACAGGAGATTTTGCCATGGAAACTTTCTGTAACTTTGAATAAAAAGAGAGAAACGGGATGTTGATGATGAGATGAGAGTGAATCACAATCACTCCAAGATGAGTGGAAAATGTATGATTAAATTGTTAAAAATATTATACAGATATTGTTGCTGTCATTACATAAGTCGTGCACTTACATATCTTAGCCTGCAGAGGGAAAACACTTTTAATTCTTTAAGCAGACTTGAAAAGACGTCCTTCCATCACCTCTTTTTAACTTATTTCCTAAAAGCTTGTGTGCATGGCAGCATTGCTTCTATAGAACCTTCTATTATATTAAACCATAGGAAGGCTGTACGCTCTGCCTCAGTGGTGACAGTGGTAAGGTGGAGGAGTGCTTTTGTTAGTAGTGACAGAGAGAGAGAGAGGTAAAGAAACAGTGCTTGGTTGGAGACGTGCTAGTCCTGGATGCTGGCAGGACTTCTGAAGCCGAAGTCACTTTTTAAAGGAATAGTTTAACATTTTTGCAAATACACATATCCATCCATTATCAACTATTTATTCAAGGTCAGCATTCAGCGGGGTGCTGGAGCCTTTCCCAGCCAGTGGAATTACACGTTTTCTTTATCACTTCAGGTGACACATATTAATGTTTTCATCATCATCATCATCATCATCTGTCTGTCAGCATGACACTGGATCCAGTCAGCTTTGTATCAATACTGGAAACAGAATTAAAACTTAGTAAACTGAAAGTATGTTAAGAAGTAAACACAAGTAAAAACAATAAGTATTTTTTATACTTATTGAGCTTTTTACATCAGTTCAGAAGTCCAGGATATTTTTATAAAATGATGATTTCATTTTTTGAAATGTATTGATATTGATTTTCCTCTATATAGTTATGGTGATATTACAATAAATGTTTGACTAAAACAAAATTATTCTGATAGAATTTACTGAGCTAATGAATGCGAGTGAGCCAAACGTTCTTGTTACTGATCACAGGTTCAAAGGCCTCAGGACTTTGTAACGTCTGCTGAAGGTAGAGAAGAGTTGGAGTTGTTGGCACAATTCAAATGTTTAATAGGCAGAGTTTTTAATATGTAACAACTTCATGCCAGCAAATAGAAGTTGCAGTTTTTACAGCGCAGTAATAATTCACCCATCCATTATCTGAACTGTTCAGGGTTGCGGGGGAGCTGGAGCCAATCCCAGCTGTCAGTGAGGTGAAAGGCCGAGTATCTACTGTGTGTGATGATGATTCATAGGTCACAGAGCGCTATCATGCATTACTGCTTTCTGGATTTCGTTCTTTCGTATATTTTCTGATGATACTTTTGTACGTGTACTTTTACTTTAGCACTTCTTTCACCACAGTCCTCAAATTTTATTTGTTGTCACATACACAGTCATGCACAGTACAACATGCAGTGAAATGATTGAAATGTCCTGTAAACCTCCCTCTTCATAAAACCACATACACAACATTCCTGTTAAACAACACATAGTTATTTGATTCATAAACCGTGTTTGATTGAGAGTGTGTCTGTTACTGTGACTAAAAGATTTACAGTGATGACGATAAAGAGAACGCTTGACAGAGAGGCCGGGGCACAGATGAGCTCATTGTTGAAACAGGGATTTCCACATTTCCATGTCAGTGTGCTCCATGCCATGACACCGAACTCCAAAACAAGAGGGGAGAGGAAAGGGGCACACGCTGGACGAGCAAAGAGACACACACACACACACACACACACACACGGGCTATAAAAGAGAATCTGACACAAAAAAGAGGTTTATCTCAGCCTGCAGCATGTCTGTGGAAATGTCAGCAAAGTTCCTGGAACTCACAGGAAACTCAGACCTCACTGCTTTGAATAGGGTTTTATTGTCATTTTACTGTTTTGTTGGAGTCACACACACACACACACACACACACACCACAATGCTGCACAGACTACAATACCAAACACACTAACAAGTTCAGACAAAAGTGGCGTTCACGTGGTTTGTGAATGCAGCCACGCAGACACAAAGTGGAGGTTTGAAGTCACGTGAAAACACACACACACACACACACACACACACACACACACAGATCTACCTCTACTCCACGAGCAGGGCTTGGCCTGCACGGTTCCCATGGCTACCCGCCCCTCCCGCCGGCGTGCAGGCAGGGGAGGTGTTTGGGAAGTTCGCGGCGTGTTTGTGCGTGTCGGTGTGGCAGCAGACAGTCAGGGGCGTGGATGCTGAATCCACCCCAGCTACGTGAAGCACCCGTCCGCCACTTTCCAGCCGGAGCAAGTGAAAGCAGCACCTGACAGTGAGCACCGCTTCCCTTCCTTTTCCTCTGACTCGTTATTCCGCTGTGAGCCATGGACGAGGACGCTTCCCACGCAGAGCCCAGCAGCGCGTCCGGCAGCACGCACACCATCCCGCAGCAGCTCGCCGACAACGCGGACATCCTCACCCCGAGCTTCAGCCCGTCATCTGCCCCGTCCTCCCCCACGCCGACCGGAACTCTCTCCCGGCTGGGCCTCCGAAGTCCGACCAACCCGTCCGCAGCAGCGCCGGGCAGCCCGGTGGACCGCGGCCAGGTGAGCGCCATCACCGTGGTGGCGCTGCTGGACAAGCTGGTCAACATGCTGGAGGCGGTGCAGGACAACCAGCAGCGGATGGAGCAGCGGCAGGCCGAGCTGGAGGGCGCCGTGCGGATCGTGCAGGGAGACGTGACGCGCCTGTCCAAGAACCACGTCAGCACCTCGAACAGCGTCAGCAAGCTGCTCGAGCGCTCCCGCAAAGTGAGCCTCCACCTGAAGGACGTGAAGGAGCGCTTGGACAAGCAGGCGGTGCAGGTGAAGAAGCTGGAGGCCAACCACAACCACCTGCTCAAGAGGAACCACTTTAAAGTGCTCATCTTCCAGGTGAGGGAACAATCTCCCGTTCACACAACCAGCATGTAGCTGTCGCATTATTAAAGGAGCAATTCATCAAATTGACACATGAAATGCAATGACTTCATACGCCTGGGAACCTGTCCTGCAGAGAACTTTAAGGGAAAATAACCCTGAAGACGTATTAGTGACGTCATCAGGGCTCTCTAGTTTTGGGCTGGGGACATATTACTCCTGTTTCAATCATTCTGTTTTGCATTGTGTGTGTGTGTGTGTGTGAGAGAGAGAGAGAGACAGAGAGAGAGAGAGTCACATTTGCATTTCTATTTGACTTCACTGCCGGGTGTGTCTGGATGCGTGTGCTTTTCTCGAGAACCTGGCCGACACGTGACACGTTGCAGGTGATTTTCCCCACTGTAGATCTCATTTCACAAATTATACGATAGGTCTATATGACACTTTCAACACTGCAGAGCTCAAATTGCAAAGCACGCCAAGAAACTAAAAGAGCTTGCAGTTTCCAACACACCTTAACCAATAAACCTTTACATGGTTCCAACATCACATAATATTATCTGGTTTCTCAGTATAGCTCAGGACTTTTCCTCTGCTGTTCATGCACACCGAGTGTGTGTGTGTGTGTATGTGTGTGTCAGAAGAAGGGTGTGTCTGGGAATGGAGCTGCACAGGATAATAGAGGAGGCCTCACACTCTGACTTTGACTAGATCTGTTTACACCCGACAGTCATGATTCAGGCAGGCAGATAGCTTTTGGATGGATTTACCTGTGAGGGTAAAACTCTATACTGGCTCTGAAAAAAGTGAGAAAAGTCTGAGGACAGTCCCTAAACAACCTGTTCCTCTCCTTTCTTAGGACCTAAAAGTAGTTCTGCTTAGATAGATTGTGAATGATAGACCAGGACTTCATCTTGTAGAAGAAAGATGAGTTCATTTAACAGGTGAGTTAGAAGCTCAAGCAAAAAAACAGAAAATCAAAGTGCTCTGCTTTGTGCATGAGTCAGTATGTCGTTTTTCAGGCGTATGTGTGTGTGTGTGTGGGTGTGCCTGAGCGTGTGTGTACAAGTGTGTGTCCTGGCAGTAAAAAAAAAAAAAGAGGGGGGCCACTGTTGACACAGTCAGAGCCACATAGAGCTCTTAACTGCTGTTGTTATCTGGTTTCCCAGCTACTGAGGCTCTGTTGTTCGAATGCAACAGGTGCCAGGACCTTACCTTGTACAAGGTGGTTCCCTGTGTGTGTGTGTGTGTGTGTGTGTGTAGGCGAGGCGACGCGGGTCCATTTTGATCGGATTTCTGGTCAGTTGGAAGGACACTCCCTTCCATGTGCTGGAGGGAGTGTCCCACAGCGCCAAGCTGTGTAGTCCTGGTAGTTGTTCTCCCTTCTATCCAGCATGTAAATAAAATGAATTAAGTGCCCATCTAACTCCTTCTCCTGCCCCGCTCTTCCTCCCATTTCCACTCAGCCTAAATACGAAGCATTTGCAGATGGGTGGAGTAGGGGCAGGTATGACCTTGAGGGTGTGTGTGTGTGCGTGCAGTTTGCCCATTGGATCTCATGCTGGTGTGCTGGGTCAGGTGTATGAGTCACAGAGCTGCTCAATGAGAGTCAGTGTGCCTGAGGGGAGAACTAACTGCAGCCCCGGTTCCTTCTCCTATCACTTTTATGCAAACTCCAACCTGCATGTGACCCGTTTTTCTATCTCTGGTCAAGACACCTGTGCGCATTCCCTCCACCAAAGCACATGCTGCACGCCCCATGCTGCTCTTTGATAACGCATATTTGCGGCGCACCCAAGAGCCAAACTCCCTGTGCCAGCCTTTCAGCTATTAGCCAACGGACCTCCTCTTTCCTACACTCCCTCCCTCCCCACTCGCCAAAAATTGATCCAAAACACTCATCACCCTGTGTGTGCCAGTTGAAGCAGAAACACAGAGGGCTTGTGGGTAAACGGCCATCGTTGCACGGAGCGGGCCTCTATACCAGCTCCAGGTCAGTAAAGACGGTGCTGTCTGCCACTCCGCTGCCTTCCTGTGCATAACGAGGACTAATGAGGACTTAATTACTGTTGCTTGGGCCTCGTCTGTTTGTTTTTGTGCACTCGTGCTTTTCCTGCCTCCACATGGCTCTCCATCTTCAGGCCCTTTCTCTTTTGCGCGCACACACACACACACACATGCTACTGTGCACTAACAACAAACATACACTTCCCCAGCACTTGAGACTCCACTGTGTACAGCGTAGAGACTGTTTTGGTAATCCCTGTATGGAAAGGTAAAGTAGACCTATTGTAGGATTGCAGATATTTTCTTCAGTGGCTTCTTCCCTGAGCACCGTTTCAACACTAACCCCGGAGATCTCATAACGTGTCTTATTTGCATCTCCGCAGCGGGCTACACGTAATAGGACGCGCCCCAAATGAAATTCCCTGCTACATAATTTGTCATTTATTTCTAAGGAGGTTTTAATCTCTCTGTCTGTGTTTATTTTATAGCGGAACTCCATCATAACAAACCTGTCAAAGTGGCAAAGGGAATTCGAATGCTGTGAGATCTGTTTTTTTCACACCGCACATGTGGCCCTGGCTCTTGCTAGACATTTAGTGAGTGACACGGGTCTTCTCTGTGGAACGGGAACAGGATGTTTGGTAATTGCCTGTGTTTTTGGGGATAGCGGAGATAGCACAGTGCTCACACGCCGCCAGATAACGTTTATATCACATTGCAAGGAGGGAGAAACAAGATCAGAGCCAAACAAAACACTGACTGCAGCTTCATCTTCCCTGGAAGTTGTGCTGTGGGGGAAACAAAGGGAATTGCACTTGAAAACGTTGGTTCTCATTCAGCTGTTAATGTGTGAAGTGACATGAATTACCTGCGAACCCTTCCGATTGTGAAACCGTGTGTTCACTCATCGTTCAGCACAGAAGACACTTGAAGACTTTGAATGATTGGCTTAGCCTAAGTCAGTGTGGATTTGTTTGCTTTGTTGCAAACCCGTACGGCGAATCAACACTTGACCAAAGGTTGAGTCTTAATCTTCGCTTTCAGTAGAAGCAGCAGTCTGTTTCTCCACACTTTGTTCGTGGAGAACAAACTTGTTATTCTGTTCCCAGGCCTCGCCCCAAGCTCTTACCTTCACTGTAGTTTAAGTGAGTAATCTGCCGTTGAATAATGGCCTAATAACTGCAGGTTTATATGTGTGTCTTGTGCGTACAAATAAAATGTGACTCTACGGTAGCTGTTCAGATGTATTTGAGTGTAATTAGAGCGCACATATTGCATGTGTCCCCTTCCACAGGTTTGAGCAGAAATCGAGCTCCAGGCCACAGCTGAGATTTGTCGGGTGTCCCTCTCTAGCAGGTGATATATTGCATCAGCTCATAGCCCACAGCAGGAGAGCTGATTCGGTGCTTTCAATCATGCGTAGCCTACACATTATCAAGCCTTAATCCGTGCAGATGTTTACGGCGAAGGGCGTTTAGCTCATGGTAAATTTGTTATTATCGAGAATCAGGAAATTGTTGCCACCAAGGACGAGGACACAAACAGAAAATCCAGTTATTAAATAAACAGGAAATGGAAATATGATCTCAGATCATCTGTTGCATTGAGAAATGTGACTTGATCACATTTGCATTAATAAATACTACTGTAGCTATACTACTTCATTTGTAGTGAGATGTTGGCTAAATACCTGTGAAGTCGTCCAGGTCGTGTTATCTCAAAAAGGTTTGATCCTAAGCAACTGGACTTGTTTGGTGTCTTGACGACGTTTCACCCTTTAAGTCTTGAGAAAACTCTCTGGAATGGAAGGTGATGTTGTTTAGTAGTATGTAAACTGCATTATGTATCTGGTCTGTGACCTTCACACAGTATAGTTTGTCCTTCACAGTAACATTAAGTAAAAAGTGATGGTAGAGAGCTGACCAGTGCTGAACTCACAAAAGTAAAAAGTTGGCATGCTTTCTAAATGAACAATGAGGTTTGTTTACAGCATGGCTTTTCTGCTTTGTAATCATCCTTATTTCCCTATGGGGTTGATTCCTCACATAATCCAGTTCAGAGAACTGAAAGGAAAAAGGGGAGGGGGGGCTAAATAATAAAAAATAATGAAAAAAAATGGCAGAGGGAAAAAAGACAAATTGAAAATTGTGGTCCATGAAGACTAATGATAGCACAAACAAAGGGAGTTAAGGTTAGAGATTTGACTTAAGTTTGCAAAGTGCAAGGTGAAAGACGTGGATGCGGAAGTAATGCTTGACATATGTCACATTCAGGTTTGACAAGTCTGCACAGCTTTGTCAGTCTTTGAGGCAAAGTCTGGAAAGTAGGTGTAAGTCCGCAGAGGTAAAAAACCTCAGCAACAGGTATAGAGAGGGTGTATAGCAAATCCCACTGCCCATCTGATGTTTCAGTCCATAGCAGGAAGAGTGAAAACAATACTCATTATGGTTCTCAATGTTTCTCTGTATAAAAAAACCCCACAAAATACTGCATGTCTTGAGATAACATGATTTGCTCCTGGCTTCTCTGCAAACACTCGTGGCCTTTGACCTGCATACAGGGTAAACATTGTGACAATTGGTGGTAGCCTTATCAAAAGTGCTTACGCTATCGCTGCACAGGCCTTATCGAACAATGGTTCTGGTACGCACAGTTCGGGACTGTGCTGAAGCCATGTGTAAAGGAAGATTTAAACAAAGGAGCTGAAGGGGTTTATCAGAGCTGTGCAGTGCAGAGTCAAAAGCACAGATTTACCATGACTGTCAATGCCAAGAACATTGTTGTCATTTCTATAACATTACATCATTTGTCAAAAGAGAAGCAGGAGACGTGCACGCTTAGCAATGCGATCTGATTGATGCAAAGGATGTGCAGCAAGTGGCCAAGCTCTGAAAAGTCCAGCCAGCCACAGGGTTGTTAGGCTAGAACAGATTATTAAACAGCATCATCAGGTGCACATGCTGCTATCTTGTAAATTATGGTTTGAGTGAGCTTTCCCTCCAGCATCATTATTTATCTCACAAGGAATAATTGCCACCTCTGTAGATTGCCACAAAACTGGTTTCTACCAGCAAGTCTTCATGACATTATGCCTGAATTGCTTATTGTATTGTGTGATTACACAAGCCTGAAGGCCAGTAAACACGGCGTGTTTTCATTTGGTGCGGCAGATATGGGAGGAGCATGCAGAAGGAAAGAATGCTCAAACCCCTGGTAGGAAGCCAAGAGGCATGATTCTGAGCTGCTGCAGACCAGTTACTGTATTTGGAATAATTGGATTTGTAATGTTTCTCACGGTTTGAAAACCGACTTGTAGCCAAATCTTCAAAGATTTCTATTTAGCATCGTATACTGTGGATCCTTGTACTTATTGTACAGTTTATCATGTCACCATGACAAATCGCCGACTTCCATTCTACATTTATTGGATGTTACTTAACAAACTGATTGGTGGAGGAGGGGCTGTAAAACAAATCGCTGTAACAGAGAGACTGTACTGCTGTCAAATGAAGGGGAATTGGCACAGTAACATGAGTTTGAGAGTTTCAGGTGGACACTGTTCACTGGATGGATGGATCTTTGTGTTTGTCTGCACCGGCCTGCCGGATATAGGCACACATGCATTTCTGTGTGTGTGTGTGTGTGTGTGTGTGTGTGTGTGTGTGTGTGTGTGTGTCTGTGTGGCATGAAGGTGTACCCACTGGCACAGCCCCCGGAGGCACCTGACTCGCTGTGCCAACACACCTGTTCCAACCTCACTTATTAGGATTAAGAAAAGCCCCATTTATCGTCTGTAGGTTCAGGGAAGCACACCTGCTCACAAACACCTGCAGAATAACTGGTTACCGCAATATACTACATGGAAAATAAAACAGCTATGTGTATGAATAATAAATGAATCAAGATATTCATACATTTGTTATTTTTGTGTGGTAAAATCTACGTATTGAAAATAAAAAGTCGATTTTGACCTAAGGATAGTGCTAGACGAGGAGGAGGCTCAGGTCCTTTAACATCTGCAGCACCATGCTGCGGATGTTTTATGACAGACTGGACCAGTTCATCAGGAGGGCTGGTTCTGTTCTTGGTGTGGAGCCGGACCCTCTATATGTTGTAGCTAGCAACCTATCCTGGACAATTCCTCCTACTCCCTACACAGTGTAGCGCTGGACAGAGGAGCATGTTCTGATGATCAATGTAAAATGTTCCACAGAGACACAGGAGATCATCTCTGTACAACTCTTTTCCTTTAAGTAAGGGGTTTTTGGGAACTATCAAAATCCTATTTATAATAAATAGATATAAGAGCTGTGTAGGACGCTAATGTCAACCTTAAAGTCAGGAATTGTTAAGCAGTGAGTGTGATTCACCCTCAGTGGTTCTGTAAATGTAACAAATCTAAATCAAGCAAACTAAGACATATTTTACAACATGAACATACACATTAACAGTGGATCTAAAGATCTGAAAACTGCAACAAAAATAGATGATATTTTCATGTATATGTGGAAATAATCAAGAGCTTCTGACATGCGAATGGCTTTTTGGGAATTGTGGCATGTCAAAAGTCAAATTGTTTTTCTAAGTATGATCGTGGCTAAACTAAAGGTGGCTACACATGTCAGTCTAACAGACTTTGAGGATCCACCATCAGAGGATTAATACACCAACCTTCATTGACTGACAGGAAAAGTTTTGTTGTCTCAAGGGATGAGTAGCTGTCTCTAAAATCACTTCTCAGGAATGCTAACAAGGCAAAAGAAATCTTGGAGTGGGCTGCTTTGTACTGAGACAGCCTGTTTTTTGACAAAGATGCTGTCGGGGTCCTTTATGTTTCTTCTACATTTGTTGTTTCTTGCAACTGCGCGTGTCAAAGACGTGCAAGACATACAGTATAGAGTATCAGGACGCTGTAGTAACACGAGCCACGGCTGTGTCCTGCCCCACTCTGATCCCACCAGAGAACTGACTTGTATAAGCTCTGGCTTAGTAACACCTTTGCCGTTCGTTCTTACAATTAGCTGGCAAATGTACCGTGCTGCTGTTGATGAGCTTTTTAACACTCTTAAATAAGCACCAACACAAAATATCTTGCCTGCGCCCTTTAACATATAGTGAACTTGCTGTCACAATAGATAAATGTGGTTTTCTTCGGTTTGCTTGAAAGTTATTTTAATTTTCTCTCATCTTGTTCTCTTAAACCGTTTTCTTTGATGGCTGCACACAGATGCACTCTGGCACTCACATATTTACACATATCACATCCTCGGTGGTTAATGAGGGCTCGTTTAGTGGGTGCATTAATTAATGGGGTTCCCAGGAGAGCGGTGCCAGAATATGAGGCCCACACACACACACAGAGCACAGACCTGGGTCAAATGATATTTAAATAGTTTATTATTAAAATGTTGTTGTTGGAGCTTGCTTGCCAAGATCACTGGGGGGGGTTAGACTGGGGACACACACACACACTATCTTACTGCTCTTTTTCTACTCTGTTTGTCCATTTGTCAGAGCAAACACTGTAAGAGACTCTTGGTTGTTAGTGTGTGGTCAGATAAATGAAGCATAGATTGTATTTATCACCATGGGTAAGAAACAAATCAATCAATAAAACAACTTAAACCGTGTTATTGTTTCAGGTCCAGTGCAGTAGATGGTTGTAGTAGGGCTCGGCTCTCATTGAGTTTCACATGCTGCCTCTCATACACTCCAGTACCCACACTGATTTTTATCCAGCATGTTTGAGCCAAATCACCAAGTCTATGACATGCCCAGACTGGAGCAGAGGTGTTATGATTGAATCTCGAGAAAACGTAAACGCCGCCAACAAGCAAGATTGCATGTTTATTATCAGCAAATAGTCCACTGAGGGTCAGAAGAGGCCATATTGGGTTTGATTTTCTAATCATGACTGGTCAGACTGCAGGTGAATGGTTAACATTACATGCTGATTAAAAGAGTCGTTTGATTCTGTTTCAAATATAAACACAGAAAATGAAATAAAGAGCTGAGGTTATGTCATCTTACTACAAACAAACGTTCTGGTAATTTACTCACTCAGCCAATGCCTGACTTTCTCATTTGAATTTGCACCGACATGTTAAGATCCACGCAGTCTGTGTGGGTGTGGCACAGTGTCACACCAGCTGAAAAATGGGGCCTTTAGAGACTCTTCATTCAAACATGACAGGAGGGAGAACACAACTAAAAGGGAGGGATTACAGATAAAACCAAATGAGAGGCGGTAACCAGAGCTCTTCCCCAAGGTACTACCTTTGTCTTTTTGAATCTCAAGTCACTGTCTCACAGTGCATCATCAAACCATAACAACAGTTTTTACCGTTTATTAAATGTGTTCCACATGGATAGTTTTTTCCTCCTCCCCCCCAGCGTGGAAAATGTTGTCCTGTTCTTGAGGACGATGTTGTACCTTTAAGAACACACTGGCAGATTTAGTAGTATTAACTGCGAGATAGCATACATGCTTGGCACACACCTGAACTGTGAATCATGCCTGAATGTTTGAGATCAAGGCAAGAAGTATCAGGTATCTGGAATGAGGTAGAAACAAAAGGGTTTTTCACAGTGTCCCCTTTCTTAAGAACTGTCTTTGTACCATAAAAGTGTTTCGTTGTCTAAATTGTGAACTCCCAAGTGGTGGTTTTGTGGAGTCAGTGCTACAGCTTTAAATACCATAACCCTTACCAAATCATCTCACCTTACACACAGTCGATGCACACAACACAGAATACTAATACACATATACACAAAGCACAGAATATACAAAAAAAACATAATAAGAACAAGAAATCTCAAAAAAGGTGTAAAAATATGGTGATGCTGCCACGACCGTAGTTCACCTGGAAGTGTTCATGTGTTAGCATGATGCTAGACATTTATGTTGGAGATGACTGACAAATATGAGAAGTTTTCATTTCCAATCCTACTGTAAGCAAACTACCATAAATGTATGCCTGTTTGCTGGAGTACTACTGAAATGGATTTCCTTCCAGCAGATTCTTCTAGCTGTGCAGACGATGTCTGAAGCTCAATTAGACTGTTGGGTTTGTGGTCACCTCAATGACCATCACCCTACTGAATTGAAGGAGCTGTAACAGGCAATCTGGAGAAAGCACACTTAAACCCTGAAATAGCTGAAGCACTTTGCTCAGGAAGAGTGGGCTGAAGTACCTTCTGGCAGAAGTCTCACCGAGAGCCACAGAGAGCTCCATAAGGTTACACAACAAAATATTAGGTTAAGAGTCCCATTATTTTAGACCAAGAAAATGTATTTATTTATTTAAAATGTTCAGATGAGTCACAGTTTAAAAGCAATGTCTGATTTACCTAAATATGCAAGAAACTGTTATCTATGCCAATGACTTGATGTTTCAAGTTATTCAGGAGAACATTGTCGGTTCTTTCTTTGTGTGGAATACATATTTATACCCTAAAAAATGTATGAATGTAATGTAATGAAAATTGTGTTGTACACCATGTTGCATTATGTCAGCTCAAGAAACCACTGGTGATACTTTAAGCTGATGTCAGTGGATGGGTTTGTTCATG
The DNA here is from genome assembly GCA_032270685.1 of Microctenopoma stevenorrisi. Classification (NCBI taxonomy): domain Eukaryota; kingdom Metazoa; phylum Chordata; class Actinopteri; order Anabantiformes; family Anabantidae; genus Microctenopoma; species Microctenopoma stevenorrisi. The sequence continues at coordinate 17,763,760 of JAUMTR010000013.1, read as the reverse complement.
AGCATTTCAGATGTGTAGCCAACCACTAAAGCAGTACCTTCACTCTTCACCCAGTCCTGAGAATGAAAGGATGGGGGCAATGGGGGTGGAAACTATATCTCCTAAATCCCAGTATACAGATATTTAACTAGTCAAAGAAAAATAGAGACTGAAATATAGCAAAGAGGTTAAACAATCTGAAACTCTGTATTCTTCGTATTTTGCTCCCCATCTAACACACTGTCTAGTCACAAATGTGTTTATGGACGGTGGGGGTTAAAGGCAGTAAGGGATATAAGAAGAGTGCATTACTCCTGCAGAGAAATAAGTGGGATTCTTCAGGTGAAAGCCAGGGAGGCATGCAGAGACTGGTTTCCTCAGTACTCAGTAGGTGAACCTGCCTAACCTGCCAGAATGTAAATCACCATGGCCAGAAATATACGTTCATATATTTAGGAGAATGTGTGTTTGGAAATAAAATTAGAATATCTTGATTTGAATAATGGTCAGGAATTCCTCAGAAAGAGCTGGAATTTACTTAGACTCTAACCCTGATTACAATCATGTGTTAAACAACAGTTACAGGCTCTCTCAGGAAATCATTAACTTCTAAAAATGTTACTACAGTCCGAAGGAAACTAGACACAACACAATGTCTAATTTGCTTCAGATTGTAGATTGATTTGATATGGTAGTTGTCTCTATATTTAGAACTCTTTTACAATCTCTTTTTAACACTCCTGTTGTGTGTCATTGTTTTTTATAGGAAGACAATGAGATCCCTTCCACCTTGTTAGTCAAGGACTCCGTCAAGACACCACAGCCAAGCCAGTATGATGCAGAATCCACCCTGCCAACTCCATCTGTAACAGGCTCTGTTGAGGCCATTCATACCCAGGATGAGAGTCTCCAAACAGTTAGGCTGTCCTCAGATGAGGATGAGCTTCCTGAACGAGATGAAGATGAGTTGCTGGAATGCGAGGCCGCATTGGGTGTGGGCACTTCCCACCAATTTGAGAGGAGGGCTGACAGATTTAAGCGCTCCAGCCTGAAGAAGGTTGACAGCCTCAAGAAGGCCTTTTCGCGCCAGAGCATTGAGAAGAAAATGACCCAGATAACCACCAAGATTGTGCCACCAGAGAAGCGTGAGAAAATCAGGAAGAGTTTCACTCCCAACCATCCCAAGAGCCCAACTGCCAAGACCTCTTCTTTCAAGGTGTCTCCTATGACCTTCAATGTGAAGAAGGTCCGAGACGGAGAGGTCCCCTCACAAGAATTAAGTTCACCTGGAGAAGAAGCCCATGTGGAGATTCCTCCCATTGGAAGCTTAGATGGCGAGATTCCTTTGGCGGAGGTGCACACCCATGAAGACACTGTGAAAGAGGTTTGCAAGGAGCTGAAGCCAGACTCCACCCCTGAGAGCATGAAGGCAGGGCTGGCGATCAATGGAGAAGCACCAAGCATTGAGTGCGAGGTTAATGGCGAGCGCTCTGCTGGCCTGGCAGTTCCTGAACAAGATGAGGATGTTGAAGAGGATGAAGAAGAACAAGGAGAAGAGAAGGAGCAACACAAAAGCCCAGTTGAGGTGGCAGCAGATGCACAGATTCCCACAGAAACGGTTGCTGTCAATCAAGTGTCCTAATGTGATTTGAATTATTAAGCATCAGTTCTAGTCCTCCATTTGTTCTTGTTTAGTTTCTATATTCATTAACTCCCAGGCCCAAATGATCCCTCTACTGTAAAAAGACTTCAAACATATTCTCAGTGCTCAACAAGGTAGTCCATACCTGGCCCTTTTCTATGTTTCAGCATAGCCTGAAAACCTCCACACAGTCTACCTAAGCAATAAGGTTAATAGCTACACCTTTCAGCGCACCTCAGAAAGACTTCTTCCAAAGCCTTCTAGTTTGGTTGCCCAAAAAGCAACATTGCATCAGAGCACTATAACTCACTCCAATCAACTGGTGCCCAGCACTTCAATAGCAGCTCATCTCCATGGAACTGGGCCAGCTATCTCCCTCTTGCTGTGTTTGTCTGACTGTTCTTCCTTACTGACAAATTGCCTCTTTGTTCTTTGCAGGTTTTTTGTGAAAAATAGTAAATCTTGGGCAAAATGGTACTGCTCACGGCCTTGTGGGGCAGTTTGTTGCCAGGCTGTGGAGGAATTGGAATGGCAAGTTCCTGGATTTTCACCTTAAATGTCTTGGGGTGTTTTGTAGTGAATTGGAGGTTGTTTACTGAATTCTTTGGACCTTTTGGAAAAAAAACCTCTAGGTGGCTATACTACAGTACATACTACAGTCTGAATTACTCTGTCTTGTTTTCTGTCCTTCATTTGCGGTCCTCAGATTGTATAGTATTTTTCTAGTGAGATCCAATTTGTAATTTCCAATCTTTACCAAACCATGTATGAGTTTCCGTAGAGCACCTTATGTGTTGCTCAAGATACGCAAAAATACAATTTGTCATTGCCAACTAAGTCACATATGGCTCACATGGATACTCTTTTTTAAAAATGTCTGACCTCAGTCGTACTAATGCAAATGAAGGACATTAGTACAGAACAGAAGCTACTCTAGATGGGAAGAAAAATATTTCACTGACACAAATAATTCTGCAGGTTTTAATATTGACTAACTAAATGTGCCTTTTTTAGCCCTTTCACTTTTTGCTGGGCAAATTAATATGGTTATTGGTGTAATTATTGTGTCATTTTCTACAAGGCACACTACACTCTAGGTATTTACTACTTATACATCAAAATAGTAGTTTTATGATAACTACCTTGAGTGTATGTACTTATACAGTACATATATCAGATTTTTTTTTTACTAAAAGATACCAGGCTGTGTTATAAATTATCATTTTCTTTTAGGCATCTATAGCTTGCATGATGAAATGTTTACTTTCATGTCTTTAAGACAAATACTGTCCCAGACCACCAACACCCCTCCCCATGGATATATGCAGATACTTAAACAGTGCCTTTACAGTGCACCAACTGGCACTCCTAAAGATGAATTCCTATGTTTTTTAGATAAGAGGGAAAATAAAACGTGCCAGGTGTCTTTCTTTCTGTGGAATTCCTTCATTTTATATGGTATATTCATTGTTTCACCAATAACATAAAGTCTGAGAAAGTTTGAAGGTGCAAATTCATCACTCACAATCAGCCATGCCTGAAAGTTTCTATAAAGTGACCTTCCTCTTGTTGCACATTGTTAGCGCTTTACCAGCCTTAGGTACAGATGTCCAATGCCATGACTCCCTAAAAATAATTTAGCAAGTGGTACCAGGTGCCAAGGAGAAGCTAGCCAGAAACTAGAGAGGTCACAGAAGCAGATAAAAGCAGAGAACAGCATTCCGAGGTTTGACAGATGACTCCAGTGCAGCTCATTTTTCACACTCTTGGCCTCCTTGTTCAGACGGTGCAAAGAAAATGCTACGCTCTCTAGAGCCACAGGTGTTGTGCCCCTGTAGAGGCTCCTGGGCATGAGCTTCCATCATGAAACTATGCAAGAGAAGCAACTCATTCAGGTCTGGTACACACAAGTGCACATAATAAAAGAAAACATAAAGCCTTCATTAGTGCATCATTAGTTATAAAATTAAATGGGAAGCAGGGGAAAAAACCTTTAAACCACCTGTTTATATTAAATGTTTTTAGTCGTCCTGAGGATGTTTTTATTTTTGATTCTTTTTCTTTGTCTAAATAACATACTAAAAATGTATCAAACACCAGGATTATGTGTACACTCTTTAAAATGTAGAGGTTAAAATGTGACTGGCTTTGAGGTATTTGGTGATATCTGTCTGCTATGTAAAAAAAAAGCAATACAGTAACAATAAAAGAATATTTAGGCTCTTCTAAAGGTGTTATTTCTAAATTAAACAGTTTCATATGCGATTACCACTCTTTGCTTGAAATAGACATTGTTAATTAAACATTATATACCTTGAGAATTGTCGAGTAGTAATATTGTGTTTGCTATCTTCTTTCTTTTTACTCCATAGCCTTGAAAGACAGTTAACCACTTCAACCAAAGACATTCCTGTCACAGCAAGATTCACTGCCACTAGAGTGTTTCAATGCATTCCTAACACTTGTTTCAGACGTCTTTTAAATGTGCCTTTCAAAATGTAGTGTTGTATACATCAATAAAGACTTTATAACATTTGCATTTTGTTTGTGGTCTTTATTTGGTCATCTTCGAGGTGCTACACATAAATTGTACAATGGTAGGTGATGTATCCTAGTGACTAACATGTATTTTAGTACCACAGAGACATTTAGTTAAGCATAGTGTAGTGTCATATTACTGTCCTTTAGTAAGTGTAGATAACAGGTTAGTGGAGGGAGTGGTTTAGTTGGTCAAAAACAGGTCATAATTATAAGTACTGCTATTTTGTAAAGGAAGCTAATTATGACCTCTTAAGCTTTTGAGAAGAGAGTGCTCTGTGTAATATTAAGACACAGGTCACAGTAAAGGGTTGTTTTACCTGAAATGCAAAAAGAAAATAATCCTAATACTGCTGAATGTTGTGTTCCCTGTACTGGTTTTTAGGTTCTTAGATGATGCAAAATTGTAATGTGCTAAATTTTGCATCATTAATCAAAGTGCAATATTCTATATAATGCAGATTGATGAGTACTTTGAGTATCTTATGAGTACTTTGAGAAATGTATAAATTTTACTGTCCGGTTAAGCTATATGTAAAACATGTTGTGATACGCGCACCTTAAGTAAAGTATGATGATATATACTACACTTACTTATGCTTTTTATTGTGACTTTAGGTTATACAGCTTTCTTGAGTCTAAGTGAGCAGAGGTGATTTAACGGTGTTTGTCTCCCCCCTATGTCCGAGCTTATGTCAACAGCCAATGCTTCATTCCTTATATCTCCCTTATCATTACTGATTGCATTGACATATTTAGCGCGACAACAAATACTCGTTTTCATATGTAATTTATTCTCTCCTTCAGAAGAGACAATGCCCATTTGAATTCACGCTATTATTTATGTTATAATAATGATTTGTGTGTATGAATATTATGAAGATTGTCACGGTGGCCGAGAGGTTAAGGCGTTGGACTCGAAATCCAATGGGGTTTCCCCGCACAGGTTCGAATCCTGTTCGTGACGAAGTCAATTTTACGCAATTTTTTTGGCTAAACGTTTTTAATACACACTGCTTACATTTGCAATGTTTCACATTTTACCAATTAAGTATTACGTACTTACTCACGCGCCGTGGATACAGTTGACGCGCCAATCACTTTGACTATATTTAAAGTCATGTGTCCATAAATTGGACATCTAATAATAACATAACCATAAAAACCTATGAACTCTATAAAACTTGTTACGGTAGGATAGTTTATGTGTGAAACATGTTTCTGTAATTTTCACCGTTAAAATGTCGTTTATACAGTGCTGTTCTCGCGTTGTTAGTGAATAGATGCCATTTGGTACAAACCAACACATTTTTCTTCAGTACACATATATTAGCATGAGGTCTGCTAAACTCTGTGAGTGTATTGTGTGAAAAAAATATAGACGTCTGGTAGTTGTCATTATCTGTTACCTCGACTGTATAGGAGCACATTTAATGGACTTTGTATTTGTATACCCCTTCCTTGAGTATGGTAATGGATCTGACCGAGTTGGATAAAAAGTGACCGGCGGCACCCGTTGACGTAGATTTTGGGGCATTGTTGAAGCAGGGGAGAGCGTCATTGAACAGCCTAGAAAGATTTTAAAATAGCGTTTTCAGATTTAGTGTTGTTTAGCCATAATAACCTGGAAATTTAATTGAATGGGTTTGGAACAACTGCAACGTTACAAGGGCCACAGTTAGATAGACACACGAGTCATATAACAAAGCATTTGGCAAGACTGCGCGCTAGCAATGCTAACAGTTGCATTTACTCAAAAGAGAAGCACAAAGGAAATGCGCTCGACTGACTTGAACAATTAACATTTATTTAAATGGTCGAAGAAGACAACTTGACTCCAAAAACTTAGCAGCTCAGGCAACATATTAAGCTCTGTGCAACTACCAGACAGGCGGTTTTTTTGGTAAAACAGAAACCTCAGATTTACCTCGCGACTCTGGACTTGTCTGCTTATTAATACAGTTTGATCTGATTTCGACATTTTGGCGAACCGCACTGCTAACTCGCTAAGTCCTTAAAGCTGCATTACTACCGTTTCCACGTTGAGTAATGACATGTGAAGAACGAAGCTGACATAATGGCGTTAATCGCGAGAAGAGATGTGCCTAGAGACCAATATCCTGAAGTCAAAAGGAGGTAGCCAACTGCGAGCTAGCTAACGTTTAGCGAAGTGTTGCTCAGCAAAGCTAGCTGTAATAGTTCTAGTTAGCCGGGCAGTGTTAGCTGTTCAGTAGTAAGGCAGTCATCCTCCACATTTTCTAGTGGCATAGCCAAATAATGGCGTTTCAGTTGGGTACATTATTTTAGCTAAGAAGCCGATCTTTGTCTATAAACAATTACGCCAACGTAACGGTGTTTGAGTAGAGTTCAGTTGGCATCTAGCAAACGGGCTAATTAGCTGCTAAAGCTAACCTTCCAGCTACCTTTTCAAAGTAACGTCAGCTAGTACTCATCGCTGTTGCTTCTAAGTGACAGGGGACCAACAGCGGTACTTTTTCATCTGCACCAACAATGGCAACTCCAACAAACGATGCCTTGTTTTTGATAAAGGATGTGAAACCTGGCTTGAAAAACTTGAATATCGTATTCATCGTGCTGGAGATAGGTAAGTGGTTGTATGATGTCCTTTCTGCCCATGCCGTAAAGTCGTGTCTTAAAGGGGCCACTGCAATTCACACTTAACACCTAAGTTAGTGTACCAGTGTCCGTGAACTTAGACGTTTTATGAACACTTGTGCGTGAATTATTTTTAGTTACTCTGAGCAGATTGGTGACTTTTAATCTTTGGTCAACTTATTGCAACTAGGACGAGTAACCAAAACAAAAGATGGTCATGAGGTGCGCTCATGCAAGGTGGCAGACAAGAGCGGGAGTATCGCCATCTCTGTATGGGACGAACTGGGCAGCCTTATTCAGCCGGGGGACATCATCAAGCTGACCAGAGGGTATGATTGCTTCTCTTCATTCAAACCGAGGACATGCATTTGTCATGGACTTAAGCATCTTGCTTAAATATGTATGATTAATGTAATGGTTATACTCTATTTATTCACGTGTGTATGTGTGTTTCCTGTCTTAGTTATGCATCTATATGGAAAGGCTGCCTAACCTTATACACTGGAAGAAATGGAGATTTACAGAAGATTGGAGAGTAAGTGTATAAACACTGATTTCCCTGCTGAGGTGTCAAGGTGATTTGTGACATTTTGACAGGAACACAAATACACAACGTTTTTGTTTAATTTCAATAAAAATTAAACTGATAACTGTATCTGTTTTCTTACAACACAGTGTCTGTTACCTTTAAGTCCAAGACATTACATTTACACTAGTCTCTAGTTTTTATAGAGAAAATACTAGGCATCTTTCAAATTTATCACATTTTGTCTGCCCAGGTTCTGCATGGTGTATTCAGAAGTGCCCAATTTCAGTGAACCAAACCCTGATCTGGTAGCCCAAGCAAACCAGCAAAACAAGTCTGTGAGTAGCCATGCAACGATAACTGTGCAAAAACACATGGATAAAAATGTTATCTTAATCAAATCTTCCCTGGTCATTTTGATCTATAATATGTAGGCATATGTTTATGTATTAAATGTATATCACTAATGAACAACTGATTGCTGCTCCTGCTATATGGACACAAACTGCATACTGCACTGACACACACACACTGTCTTGTCTTTCTGCCTTTTTATAATTTGTCTGTAATTTGCCTTTAAAATATTGTTTTTCATGTGTTTGTTCTGTCTGTACTCTCCTAGAGAAGCTAGAAACGACTAGAAACAAATTCCTTATATTTGCAGCATACTTGTGGAATAAAGCTGATTCTGATATTTTTATCTGTATTCATTTTTCTTTTTTAATAGCAGCTCACAGTGGTGGTAGGGTGGTAAAAATAACCATCTTCCTATATTAACAGGGTAAACCAGACCAGAATCAGAGGGGAAACTCTCCACCCAATCAGAATTCAGGTACACCTGCTCCACCAGGTCAGTGTATTTTCCTTTTTTTTCAAATAACCATCAGTTATTTTGTAGGAAACAACATTGCTGACGTTGACACAGTAGGACCGTTTAATGTTGTAGTTGGTACTACGGAAGATTAAATCTTTAACTTATGTCTTTACAAACATATTAAAGTAAATGTTCTGTGTAAGGCCTAAGTTGGTTAAATCTGAAGCTGCTAAGTGGAAATTGGGATGTGATCAGTATTTTACTACCAACTCTGCTCTTTCTACCACTCCTATTTAAATGTTTAATGGCAAAATATCATAATTTTTCTTCATCCCACAGGTAATGGTGCCATGCCGCCATTTGCCAACAACAACCCGCCTCCTGGTGCACCCCGTGACTCTACATTTGGGAACGTTGGGAGACCCAATGGGCGGTCACCAGGAAACGGAGCGCCTCCCGTTACAGTTTCTGCCCCCCCAGCAGCCGCCAAGTCCTCAGTTACTATTAGCAATGGCAGGGACCCACGTCGTGCCAAAAGATGAAATTGAGGTTGCGGGGGGTCATGGGCGGATAGTTATGGACATTCCCATTTCCTCCATTTTTTTTCTTCAATAAACCTGTCTGAGCCTTCCTGATCACACCCTACATTGGCTCTCAAAATATTGAATTCAATTAGGGACTGTTTGCTTAATTTTTTTACAGGCTAACGAAGTGAAATATGTTATGCATAGTGCTCACAGTTGGCACAGTGTCATTGTGATCTACCACTTGATGCACTGCAGGACTTCATATATAGTAAAGTCTTCTCAGTCTACATAATTGTTAGTCTCACTGCAAATTGTCAATTCTGTGCCAGTGTTATCTCTCCAGCCCACCCCACCCTTTGTGTCCTTTCCTACTATACACCTACTTGAACACTTGATGCACTTTCTTCTCTTAATTTATGTTGGGGTAAACCTGGCTGTCATGTCAATCAGGAGATCAGTTTCTACTTTTAGTGGAAAAGCCTTAGCTTGGTGAAAATGAGTTAACGGACTGAATGCACAAGCAAAATTCTTCAAAGGGTCTTCCCTCTTTAACCAAATTGTATGTCAAGTGACTGTGAAAGGAAAGGTGTTGAGTTTTTAGTAATGGATTTTAGATATTAAACTTTGTTTTCCCCCTGTAGGACAGTCATTTGCCACCAACTGTACCTTCATACAAGTGGGACCACTTAAAAACTGGCAAAATGGTTCACAGAATAAATTTTACGGTAATGCTGCCACTTTTGATTTTGAGTCTTACTGTTAAAATGTCAAAACATGTCATGTTTTTTTTTTACTGCGTTCATATAGCTAAAAGCACCTTGAATGACATGTATGATATTTAGATCGCTGCTTTTGCCCCAGAGCTGAAAAACCTTTCCTCAGATGCAGACTTGTATCATAAGCCCTCCACATCACCCCCTAGAGACTCATCATGGTATAAACCCACACTGCCACCTCTAAAGGTTTGGTTCTATGTCACCATCTAATTACACTATTATGAACAGTAGGTTGGACCTCTTTTTAAGCATATTGGGGTTGGACACTGTAAAATTAAAGGAGCAATTCTCCCCATTAATATCACTAGCTACAATGAAATGAGAATTGTTATGGCATATTTAGCAGTAAGCATTCCATTTAAAAACATATTGAATACAATAGAAACCTTTGTTTCTTCATATCCTTTGTTGCACCAAGCACCTAACAAACCCTTCTCACCTGCGGGTTTTGATCTTGCCCCATTTTACACAGTCACACAGGGCCTTGAACCAAATGTTGTAAACATGTATTTGTTCTAAGTTCAACTACCTGTTGTGTTAAGAGTCACGGTGCTTGTGACACACAGTTGAAACACATGAGAAGTGTGTCAGGAAATGTGATGCGTGTCACTTGTGTCAACATCAGAAGCATGTCATGAGCTGGGAACTTCCTCTCCAACTCTCAGCAGCAGTGGTCAGTCAAAAAAGTATTCGCATCAATAATTAATATTTCATTGTGTTTTGATAAAAACTTAAAGATCTCAGTTTGTTACCTCTCAGCAACTTGACCACTGTTAAGAAATACGAAGAACAAATATGCATCTGCTAGTTTCCTATATGCTTTATAAGCAATTTTGATAACATAACATAATCATACCATGTTTACTTGAATTGACAAACCTCACATCAGGTCACACTTTCTCTTTCAATTTTACCCACAGTAAAGTATGACTGCAATCTCATGACATCAGTGATTCACATTTGATCATTGGCTGGGTTTATTTATGGGGAACCATTGTGGTTTAGGAATAACAGCAGTGACTGCTGAAAATATATATATTATATATATATACATATATATAAGTACTGTTTATTTGACATTAGTGACACAAAATGTGACCTCAAACTATGTTCTAAAGGCATCATGTGTGAAAGCAAGTATGACCTTGCACAAATCACAATGTGTGTGTACAATATATAAAGCAAACAGGAAAATTAGCCTATTACTAGGTTGATGGGAGGGGTGTAGAGAAATACATAGATTGTTCCTTCTCTCTTCTGAAACATACTCTGAGTTTTCTTCAGAGAAGACACCACTATGCCTGGTGAGTACTTTTGTTCAGATTGACTGATGTTAATAGATTCATTTAATTACCGTTAAAGTATTTTAGTTCTCGTGGCCTGATTTGTACTTAATGTTTGTATTTGATATTTAACATGACCCTAATGTTTTGTAATGTAAAGAACCTATAACTCTGTTTTATTTTAACTTCTAAAGTTTAATCCAACATTATTTTCTTAAGATTTTTTTTTATTCTAATTGTTTAACATTGTATCCTGATGCAATTACAGTCTGATTGGCTCATTTAATATTTTTTCTTTCAAAATAATGTGAAATATTTGACAGTAAAAATAAGTTGTATTCTATTAGTATTGTAAATAGACTTATAATAAACAGGTTTATAATCACTTCAGGTATTTCACATGTTTAACATTTAATTTTATTTCTTTGTCCTCAGATTCTGGTTTTGACTATAGTTATATATATGAGGAACTCAACCTTACTTTAAATAACTCAAATTTCTCCATAAACCCTAATACACAGCCCTGCAACACCCTCCCCATGCCAGATGTAGTGTCCATCTCTGTCAGCATGTTTTATGTCCTCATCTTTCTGTTGGCAATTCCTGGGAATCTGGTGGTGGGGCTGGTGGTTGGCGGTAACAAGCAATCGCTTACGCCCTCTGACCTCTACCTTCTCCACCTGGCAGTCGCTGACCTCATCCTGGCCATCACTCTCCCATTCTGGGCAGTATCGGTTACATGGGGTTGGGTGTTTGGTGAAGCCATGTGCAAAATCATTACTGTCCTCCAGGAGCTAAGTTTCTACTCTAGCATACTCTTCCTGACTTGCATCAGTATGGATCGTTACATTGTGATCGTGCGCGCTATAGAGACACGCAAGGCTAACAGACAGTTGGTCAGCTGGAGAGTTTGTGCTGCTGTCTGGGTTGTTGGAGCTTTGCTGTCTCTGCCGGGGTTCTTCAATTCTTCCTCCACTTCTCAAAACTCTAATCGCATAATGTGTTATGAGCTGTATGATACCAGCAACGCTAGTGAGTGGCGGCTGGCCACCAGGATTCTTCGCCACTCTTTGGGCTTTGTTATCCCCCTGGCCATCATGTTGCCTTGTTATGGAGTAACCATCAAGCGCCTCCTTCACATCCGTGGGGGCTTCCAACGACAGCGAGCCATGAAAGTGATTGTGTTCGTGGTAGTTGCCTTTCTGATTTGTTGGACGCCGTACCATGTCACGGTGATGACAGATACATTTTTCAGGACAAAAATAGTGCCCTACAAGTGCCCAGCGCGGATAGCGGTGGATCAGGCCATGTTTGCCACCCAAACTTTGGGCCTGCTGCACAGTTGTGTCAACCCTGTGCTGTACGCCTTTGTGGGACAGAAGTTTAGGAATAATCTGGAGCAGATAATATTAAGGAAAATGAATAACAGAGAGAGAGCATCAGTGACAAGAAGCAACAAGTCGTCACAGTCAACAGAAACATCAACAATCATCTGACATCACTAAAGGGACACTTTAAACTCTTCACACAAATTAACTAATTCATTGTATTTTGAAATATGTTTCTACATTGCTCATATTTGTTTTTTTAATTTCAATCAACCAAAATATTAAAAAAATGTCTTAAGTTGGCTTTGTAAAATCTGTAATATTGAATATATTTTTTTACTTTTGTTTTATTTAACTTTTTTTTGTTTCAATGCAGAGTTCATACATGTTGCTCAGAGTTAAGCTGTAAACATTTCTTATCTATCGCCTCTCTTTCCTCATGTCATATCATGAGGAAACTGTGGGAAACATGTTTGACATGTTTCAATTTCCCTTGTGACTAAAAGCAAACACCAAACAACACCAAGACAAAACAGCAGTGTCCACATAACTGAGACATCCTAGCTAGTGGTCAGCCAATAATCTGCAGGACTTGTATAGTTTAACTCATCAATAAAGTTTTATATGAACATGCACATGGTTTTCTGTTTCTCATTCATGTAACACAGTTGACTCACCTCAGGTGAAAAAAATGCAAATATTTTTATGTTATCTCATTATTAATGTAATCATTTCTTTAGTAATATGCTAGGTTAACTTAGTATGATGACCTAACTCAAAAATTATGTTGTTTTTAGTTATGAGTATTAGTTGTATTAGTAGTAACATTATTATAGCCTGCTGTTATATTTGTTGTAGTATGGTAGCTGCATCTTGCACACCAAATTTAATGACTTCACACTATTTGCTATAGGATATAAAGAATAATTAGATTTTATTTAGATGAAAATCAGGATGTAAACACCAGTAAATATATGTCATAAAACTGTTTCATATTTTCATTGTGGATGCTGTCTCATATGCTGCTGATGCAGTAATAATATTTTTTCGTTTATTTCATCCAGGTGAAGTTATCTGGAAGTTGAGTCATATAAACTGAACTTCTTTCTTGTTAAGTTTAAATGTTTCTTCACTTCCTCATGAATGTTGGATTACCTTAACATGACTGGGAGCCAAACATCAATCTCTACATTTGACCTACAATTAAATGTCTGTCCCATACTGACCACTGCCCTCCTCTGTGCCAAGTCTTGCACCATCTCACATGTTCTACTGACCTCAGGTTGGCTAAAAATGACAGGGGGAGGGAGCCTAGCAGTGAATAGGCAGACAAATCAGCATGCAGCTGTCATTGCTAGACTTGCTAGGCTGTGACAGTCATTTCCCTCTGTGGCTGACTGGTAGGGGTAGGTAGGGAGATCATGAGTGAAGTGGCCTAACTCATGGGACAAGGAAGGGGGGACAGTTGCTGGCTTGGACTTGATTCTTGCGTACAGCAAGAACTAACCTAAAGACACCCAGGAATAAAAGGGAACTTAATGAAGGATTGACAAAGAAGTAACGCACTACTGGGAGATGGTTGCAAAGGTCTTTAAAAGTCAAGGGACGTCAGGAAAAGAAAAAGTGAAAAAGTTATCTGTCACTTTGAAGAGGCAAGTTGAGGGAGCTGCTAGTGCAACATGATCTAGTGGGTCCTACCCTAAAAATACCTTTGGGCAGAACAGGGGCAGCTATCTCTATCGGCTTAAATACCCGGAAACTTCTTTTTCTTCTTCAGACAACAACTGAGGTGAGAAAAAAACAACTTGGGGAGAACATATTTATTGCAGATATGATCTTAAATAGTTTCATTGTTTTTTTGTGATAAACTGATAGATTAGGATTGATGTGAAAAAAAAAAGAAAATCATGCATTGACTCTAATGTTACTGTAATGTATGTTTAGGTTTACTAGACCCATAGACTCTTATGTCCTGACTGAACTTTCATCTCCGTTTAGAATATCACAAAAGGAGCGAGGTTGTGTTATAGTCGTACAGTTCAATTAGACACAGAGTTAGTTACATTCACTGGAAGATCTACCAAAGCAGTTCAACCATGAGAAAAGCTGACGTGCAAATGACCCTAAAGAAAGGGGCAGATGAAGCAGTAACACCCGCTAGCCCCATCATCCTCGCAAAACGGTCCAAAGTGAGTTCAGAGCAAGTTGTCCCAGAACAACAAGAACTCGGCCATTCCACCCCAACACCACCTGTTTTCACACGCAAAATGAGGAACGCCGCTGTTGGGACAGGCTGTGACATCCGTCTCAAGGTGACTGTGGCTGGAGACCCCCAACCTTCACTGTACTGGTACCATAATGATGAACTGCTTAACATGGAAAACCAGGAGTACGGAGGATTCTGGATTAGGGATTGCAAACCCAGTGATGCAGGCCTCTACACCTGCATCGCCAACAATCACCTGGGGGAGGCTCGGAGCAGTGCTGTACTTGCTGTCTTGGATCTGGGTGAAGGTAAGATCAGTAAATCCTTCTAGTTAATATTAAGACTGGTATTTTGTAAGAATGTTCCACCGTTGCTTTTTCTAAATTGTTTTTGCAGCATCCTATGTGTATTCAGAAACCCAAACTATTTTCAAGCATCAGTAATGTCCCTGTACAGAAAACTTTAACATGATTTGAATATGAGTAACTGTCATTGATGAGATGACAGTAATCCTGAAGGTTTAATTACAAAAATAACTTGAAGTAACCATAATGAAGATAACCTTACATGCCACAGTCATCCGAAAGACCTGTTCCCATCAGTGGCAGGATCCTGGCTAATAACTCAGTCAAGACATGAGCTCCTGTATCTACTGTTGATGGTTAAAAAGCTAACTGTTGCACTTTTCTTTAAAGAAGGTTTTCTAAACTTTAATTTTAAATATGTGATTTTGCTCAGTGTATGGGAAACAACATATAATTTAAAAGGAATCAGCACATTTACGTATACTATTATTAATTAATACAAACCCAAATCGTAAAGTGTATTTCAAATATTCTCTTTTATTCTACAACAAAACTACTGAATAATTAAATAATTTAAAACTTTATGCATATCTTACATATTTTCCAACAGGTGTTTTTTCAAAAACTGTATTAGTATCTAATATTATTGCATTTGGAGAATATGAAGTAGTACTGAAAATCTAATATGTATAGTTAGTTCTTCTCCAAGAATACAACCATTTTAACCCATGTATAGAAATTACAGATTAATTACCTTGTCATGGATCATTACATTTGTAGACATTAGGTTTAAACAGTAGCTGTTTAAGAGAAAGATATTTAAATTTGTTACAATTAATGATTGTTTAAACAACCAAATCAAGTGGCCAGGACTATGTTGCAGCCAAGGATGCTCAGGGCCATCGCAGGACTTCTCTGTCTGAAGACTAGCATTCTTGCATTCAACAAAACCTTTTTTTATGCTTGTTCTGATCTGCAGCACTGATCTAAATTCTGCTCACCTGACTGCTTTGACCACCTCAGCCACTTTGAAAAATCATATTACCAGCTCTGCAGAGGAAACTCACTCTTCAAGTTACAACTGTCTGTTGATGCTGAGATATGCAGAATGTGTTTGCCTGAAAAGTGATATATATATCATATATATATATATATATATATATATATATCATATATATATATATATATATACACACACATTCTGTCATCCTGGGAAATGAGGACTGCAGTGCTTATGTAACAATCTGTGCAGGAATTGAAGCGAGATGCTGGACAAAAACTGATGAATTATGAGTGGTGCAGTCTGGACAGAGTGGTGACACAGATTCCTTATAGTATGGGCGACTAGGCATTTACTCGTGGATTATTATATTTATGAATATAAGTAAAGTAACACTATAAAGAAAATATAATTATACCATCAGTTTGAATCTATGAGAATACATACAAGGTTTTTGGACAAGTCTTGAATTGATCCTTGAGCTGCAACTTAATTTCATGTCAGGCTGGAATATTTTGTTCATGTTTTCTCAGTTCTGTCACTGTGTCATCACCTCAGTTATGTATTGCTGCATCCTATCAACAGTGCCACTATATTTGGAAATACATTACAATAGAGAAGTGTTGCTTCTCTACGACCTTGAGATGAACTATAATAGCAATATTTGTGCTAGCATAGACTTTAAACTGTAGACAGAAATATATATTTTGTGTTGTGCAGTCAAAAAGATGTCAGACTAAATGGAGAGTGTCATGCCATTTATGCCACAAAAATAATGTAAATTCTGCATAGGAATGGCAGTGGGGACCCCTCAGTGCAAAAATCTTACACTCTTCAGACTTTCCAATGTTTTGCTTTAACCTTCTGTTTAAGCTCTCGAGTGCTGTGCCATATGCACAGTGTACAGCTGTCCCATCACTCAGTGACACTGCCTGCTTCCTCTCTCTCTTTCTCTCTTCAAATGTCTCTCTGTCCCGCCCCCCTCATCCACCAACTCTCCCTAGTTATTTATACAGCGGAATGTGCCAGGCCTTAGATTTTTGTGATGTTAACGGGCCGGTGTCTCTCTTGTTACACAGGAAGACATCACTGCTAACTTTAGCCTGGACCTGTTTGCCTCTTTCCCCTATGCTGATCAGTGAGAGGTTCAATTTTGATTCCATAATATCTACTTATAAAACCTAGCATGAAGGTGTCTGCCACCCTGTGTGCTGTAATTTATCACTTATAATTCATACAGTTTTCACCTTAAGTTTCTTCATTTTTCGTTTTTATTTTGCACTGGACAGTGCTCTTTGTTCCACCAGGCAAGTCACTCAGTTTATTAAACAGAACAAATAAGCAGCTTAAATGTCAAATATAAAAAATAGATATATAATATTGAAAGCAGATTACCTGCTCCACTATTTTATCCAGTTACTCACTTTGTCGATATAGGCCAGGATTGATGGGTTTTCCAGAGTTGAAAATTTGATTGAGCCAAAACAGTTGTGCCTATAAAACCAAAACAATAAGATGAATAAATAATTTTGGGTTTGTCATTCCAAATTATACCTTGAAACTTGTAGTCCTCTTACCTATTGCTCATATTATATTAATGAGTCCAGTGCTCAGTTTGAATTTATTTGACTTGTTTAACCATTTGGGGGCAGTAAACTGAATGCTGAGAGATTTGGAGTTAATATAGTTAACTTGGCAAACAACAGCCTTTTAGACATCCAGCCAATGCATAGACATGTGAGCATCAATTTGAATGTTTCTAGAAGGTGAGGAAAGGGCTAGATTAAACCAAACAATAAGCTGCAGGCTGTATATCCATAAAATGAACGTTCCAATGTATGATTAATAATAGCGGAATTTAGTGTTTTCTTTTGTCCAGAAAAAAAAATGTGTTGCCTGTTTAAAGTTTTGGCAAGACCTGTTACTCGGAACATTAGATGTCACCATCGAGTGTGACAGTGGCCCCCTTCCAGTGTGTTTGGATAGTTTCCTCAGTGTTGTCTTCCTCCTGGACTAAGAACATGAGTGAACAGGTGGGGCTGCAGTTGCACTGTGGAAATCCCCTACATCGTCATATTGCTTTATTAAGTAGATCAACAAATGTGTGTTTTTTTATATGAACCAGAAAGTCCAGGAAAGCATAAATATGGCATTAAATGACAGTGAAGGACATATCCTTGTGTAAACACTGCAATACTAAAATCTGCCACATGTTTTGAATTATTTAGCTTCTTAGAGGTTCAGTAGCCATCTTGTACCACATGGAAAATAACAATTGTAAAGTCTAAAAGCTCCTTAGTGCTGACAGGAAGGTTATGTTAATATAAGAAATAAGATGCTAACCATAAAACAACAAAATAAAAAGCTAAAGGGACTGTCAGATTCACCATGAAAAAAAAAAACATGAAGCCTAGCTGCCAAGAAAACAATAGGGAACTCTGAGCTGAAATTACATAACCATTCAACTATGTAATTCAGCCTTATGAATTATTATGCATGTCTTAGCAAACTGCAAAAATGCCCAATATTTTGTAATGTGATGAGAACTGAAATGCCATTTTCAAATAGTAGTAGTAGTAGTATTTCTTTGCACTGATTAGTATTCGTGGTGGTTATGTAAGCAGTAATACCTTTCCTTCGCCCTCATGCTTAGGACATTTAGATAGCATGCAAATACATTTACAGGATATTTCAGAATTATTGAACCAGCAAAAACATAGCAGTGAAATAAACATTTCATATCCTTTGGAAACAGAATTGCTCTGTGTAGCCAGTCCACGCAGCTAGTAACACATCTTACATGCTGTGAGCGCTAACAGTGTTCCAGCACTGCAGAGGAGTGAGGAGGTCCCTCTCGCTGCTGCCGTAATTCTTCCCTTCTCTGTCGACAACACATCAGCTCATTACGCCAGTTGAAGAATAAGACACAGACACATGGGGAGGAACGGAAAAATGAAATATGTCAACCAACGCTGTAGAACACTGATCTCAGGAGGGCTGGATCACTCCCACTGGTTTTTCTGCCTATCGATGTGCACTGCCTGTGGGGTGGAACACAGTGGGGGAAGATGCTTACACTGTCGCTGGCTATTGTGTGGACAGGGGGGGTCCCTCACAGTGGATGATATGCATTCAACAGACATTTCCACCTGCGGATGGAGGTCTATGCTTTATGCTTTTCAGAAACAGACTTTCTCAGAAGAACTGCTGAGACTGTGAGGTGCAACTTGTTATATAATGGATCAAAGTGCCTTCTTTTTATTTCTCTTTGGATCTGATTGAGAAGCTTTTACCTTTATGTCAACGGACTACAGTATGTAATCAGTCAAATCTCCGACAGCTCAGTCTGATATCATTTGCTGGTGTTTTTTTGTAGAGAATATCCTGGTTTAGTCATGTAGTAATTACTCGGAATCTCCAGTGAATCTTGGGAAATACCCAACACTAGAAATATTTGCAGAGGACATACCAACAGTGGCCCTAAAAAAAAGCCAGACCAAAGAAAAAATCAGGCAAGTGCAATTTCAGTTGAACTTTGTAAATTATAAGTGTTTCTTTCTCTTGTGATTGACCATTGACAATGTTTGAAAATGCAAGGCTGTAAAATATTTCATTTGGAAGCATTTTATCAGGATTACCACTCAGCATCTGACACAATGAATGCTCAGCTGTCAAACGCACCTTTATTTAAAAGAGAAGCTTGACTCAACCAGTGTTGTAGTGGACTATGTTTACTGCAGCCAGTAGAAACTAACATTAAGGCTCTGATAAGAAATCAGCAGGCTGAAGACTTGCTGAATTATAGCTCTGAACTAACTTCAAAGAACTGCAGACTTTAAGAGTCACAGTGAAGTTCTGATGCTTCATAGGCAGATGTTGTTAAGTAGGGGTTAGTTCCACAGTTTGTTATTATTGGCATAGGAAAGTTGTTCAATGTTAATATTGTGTCGCTATATTCTATATTTTGTTCCCTAATCCTATATTACAATTCTACTACATTTGAATAGTAAATGAATAAGGACTGGTAAACAACCGTACAGGCTGACAGGTTTATGAACTACGCTTTCTCGGAGAATTAGTGGCACATGTACCTCAATATCCATTTAATATTTATATTCATAGTAATTTATAATATAATACACGCATCAGTCCCCTGTGGGCCAAAATAAGTAGGCTCTGAGATGTGTTCTGTCTGCTACCAAGCTTGGCTGTATCATTTAATATAACTTCTCCAATTTCAAATGCATTAGGTACAAGGACATATAGTAGATACTAGACATACTACACATATTTTGTCATATTCTCATGTGTGAATTCAGTGTCTCAGTGTGATTTATTTGAAAACCTTTTACATTACACGTAGCATTTTTTTACTAAATGAAATTGTGTAATTATTCATTCAACATTTGTGTCATACTTTCAGAACCTCTATTGCATGTTTACCACATTGCATTATTCTTTTCCTTGTTTTTCTTGTGGATTGCTAGTTTCCCTTTTATTCATGCATATTTATATTATGCAGTCTTTTTATGCTTTACATTACATACATTATGCTACCAGTTGTTGTACATTTTATTCACCTGTTGCTTTAAAAGCTCTCTGTCAGTTAGATGAAAAAACACTTATTTTGTTAATTAGCCTAACTGTATGGCATCAGAGGGCAAACATTCTATGTTTCAGCTTTTATCCATATCTTGACTTAATGCTTAACTTTGAATCTCTTTTTATATTGCTTCTAATATTTAGCTCATCTTCTTCTTCCCCTAAAACTATTCGCACCAATATCATAGCAGTCTCTTTTTAGGATGTTTTTTTAAATTATTTTATTACTTTTTTTATTATATTTTCTAACTGCTGCAATGTTGCAAACTCCTTTATTAGATGATTATGTGTTATTCTGGAAAAGCGATTACATTATGTTAAGGCAGTTTTATCAAGTAAATACATACATATACATATACATATATATATATATATATATATATATATGCCTTAACATAATACATAAGTGCAATATGTATATTGCATAAATGTGCAGTGTACAGAGATTTCTGAAACCTTGAGTGTGAACTTGATCACAAAATCATGAACTTGACACATACAGTGCACAATATGTAAACCATTTAGGGAGTTGACTAGTTTGGTTTCTGAATAGTTTGATCCTAAAGATGAAGGGAACACAATTCCTGTGTACTGTACAATATTGCAGATTTTGTCATTTCAGTGAAGTAGGTATGAAAAGGTATTTCTCTACTATGTTCAATATGACCATTGCTTTCCTAGATTTTGCTTTTACTGCAAAAGAACAACAGATAGCTTCTTTTATACCATTCCACCTACTGTTATCAAACACCTCATGAGAGCTGCTGGGATGCCAATGACTCAGTGGTGCTTTCTATTTTGAGTTCTACCAATGACTGTAAAAACAGTTCTTCATTTGTCAATTACAGCTGGGAGTGTTGTGCAGAGATACGTTGAAATATTGTGTCAATACTGAAATATATATAATTATATATACATTATACATATATATAGTAAGTAAATCGGGATATTTTGATTATATAATTATATAATCATGTATGATAGACAGAGCAATGATTAACCAGCAGTACATTTAGTACATTTAGATTAACAGTGCTGATGACACATTTGAGGTGATTTTTAACCTTAGTAATAAAAAGTGAAAGTAATGAAAAATAAAATATTAACATTGAATAATGTTAATGTAATTTTAAATATTTTGAAAATAAATATGGTATTGTAGTCGTTTTTCATCAGAAGTGCAAGTCCATACTATGTTATAGGGATTTCTCAGTAGCACATTGCATTGTGTCACCTTCAACACCTTAACCAAACATCAGCAAATAGTCAACTAGGTTAAGGTAGCTACTGGTTCCTATAGTAACAGTGTACTCTCTCTCTGCCACTATGGAAACATTATTTTCCAATGGTGTCAAAAGACCATAAATTGTATTGTTTTTCTTTATTCTTTTTTAGATTCTGAAACAACTGAAGATGAAGGTGGAGAGCAATTTGAGACCAACGAAGACAGTGGAGATGTTGAAGACCAGGCTGAGTACAGAGGTATCTACCATGTAAAATCTTTTTGAAACATAGATTTTAGATTTTCTTTTAATGTTTTACTGTTTGTTTGTTTTACCAAGGCTACAATGTTACATCATTAGATTTTTAGATGTGCAAATATAACCAAAACAAGCATGGTATTTTTATCTTATATGTAAGTAAATATGGATATTAGTGTTTTTTTGGTAGATTAAGTTTTTTATTATATATATTAAAATTATATATAATAGTGGTATGTGTTCTTAATGTTAATACCTGACATTACCTTAACAAATTCTTTTTTTACGTCTAATACAGTGATGGAAAAATGTTCCCAAGATGAAAGCAGAGCACAACAACATGAGAGTCCCTCATGCAGGCAAGAAATTAAATATGCAAAAACAGCCAGGCTTTACATTGTGTTTGTTTTGTTCGGCTCAAATTGCACTAGCTTTACTTTATGAATCTAATACATTTTATTTTAAATCCTCTATTTTAGGAGACAATCTGATTTTTCCAGAGAATCTCCTCCTCAAGTCCTTCCACCTCCATCCCCAAGACCTGTCAGACGCACATCCCCCTCTCCAATTTCAAATCGCTCTGGTTCAACTACACCTATCAGTTTGCGGAAGAAAATTGTTGTACCAACTGAATACCAAGACACAGTGCCCGGGGAGTTTGAAGAAAAAATTAAACAACCTAAATCTCTGTCTCAAAGTATCACCCAAGACTCCCGACCACAGACTCCACTGAGTGAGTACTCCCGAAAGGAATTTACTCTTAGACCATCACCAAAGCTGACCAGAGCAAGCTCAAAGATTTTCGAGAAGGTTCGAGGCTTAGAAGAACGAAGACGAAGCCTTGATATTCCGGAGGGTTCTATATCAGGAAGATCCTGGGCAGGGTTTAATCATGCGGGATCTGTTGATTCAGATGACGGAGGTAGCCGGTTGGGCATCTCTAGGGAAAGTTCAAGGGAAGATCTTAGGGAAGCTTTAAAAGAGGATGCTGCTGAACGGAGATCTATGTTCAAACAGAGAGCTGCGTCACTGGAGGACAAACCTCGCTACACCCAAAAGGTTCAAGACATCGAGAACAAGTTCACAAAAGAGCTACAACGCATTAAGAAACTTGTTGGAAAACCTCATTTGAAGAAATCTTTTTCAACTGAGCAGCTCACCTTGAGGGGTAAGCAGCGCCAGCCCTTAAGGAAAATTGAACCTATTCCTCCACAGGTCCTCCAAAAGCTTCAGGAAAGAGAACGTGCCCAGTGGGCAAAAGAAGAAAGAGAAATTGATTTAGGTCAGAAAGCAATTCAACAACAACAGCAAACACATCATCAACAACATACATCCCAGCACCAAAAGACTGTAACAGTCAGTAGATTTGGTGAAACTGCAGGCACCCCAGAGTCAGTGCAGTTATCAGATTTGCCAGGACAACGATCAGTAAGAGAACTAAGTAGAGTCAGTCCTGTTACAGAAATAATTAGGAGATCATCGTCCCCAGCATTATATCATCAACAAATAGAAGAGTCACCCAGTAGAAACGCTAATGAGATGATGCTGCGGAAAGTTGAAAGAAGGCCTCCGAGTCCACTTGTACAAAGAGTAACTCGAGTGCAAGAATCTCTTGGGCACGCATCACAAAAGGATGAAACTTTGGGGAAAAAGACTCCAATAGAAGTGGTAGTAAGAAAGATAGAAAACAGACCCGAAAGTCCACTGGTACAAAAAAAGTCTGTCCTTGTGCAAGATCTTTCTCTGCAACCTCCTCTGAAACCTCCAAGGACTCCAGTGGAGGAAAGATTGGAAGTTGAGTTATCAAAACCTGCTGTTAAGATAAGAGTCCCCACCATTATTGTTGAAGATGAAAAGATGGAAGTTGATGTTCCTGTGAAAACAAGTGCAGCTCAGAAGATTGGCACTAATGTTAAAGAGGGACAACAGCAGAAGCCCAAAGGAAAGAACCGCCGCCCTCGACCCTTGTCTCCAGAACAAGGTTTGATGAATTGTGTATCTCTCATTAGGTTTTCTGTAGTAATGTTGAGCTGCAGCTGGCATGTTTTTTATTTAGTCGACCAATTAGCCTTGTTTTACTAGAGGGAGCTTCTTGGATTTGATTATCAGGAAAATTCCTTTTTTTTAAACTGTGCAGATTCATCAGACGACTCATATGTGTCTGCTGGAGAAGACCCAATGGAGGCCCCCGTGATTGAGTTTCCTCTCCAGGACAGTGTAGCATCTGCTGGTGCAGATGTGCTACTTAAATGTATCATTGCCGGCACTCCTATTCCTGAGGGTAACAAGTTGTGTTTGTGTTCTTAGCAAAAAAGAAATTCCAAAGTAATGTTTTAATTGCACATTGACTAATTTATTTCTACCCTTTGTTTCTCTGCTGAAGCTACTTGGACAAAAGACAACACCAGTGTCGCTGGTGTTGCAAATTGCACAGTCAAAGTGGAGGGTGAAAGGCACAGTCTGCTCATCAAATCAGCTAAAATAAGTGATAGTGGCAAATACTGTGTAACTGCTGTTAATCAAGTGGGCAACGCCTCGAGCAGTGCCACTCTTACAGTTAAAGGAGGTAAGACTGACTTGTTATAAGCCACAGTGTTTCTAAAGATTCTGTTCAGTTTAAATCTCAGATTTTAAATGTGTATCCACAATAACTGTCATTATTGATGTAACAGCAGCATCTCAGTCAGATAAAGTATTATGGAAAGTTAAATGAAAAAAAAACAATATACTCTCATATACTTCATGGCAGATATCTTTATTTGAAGTCTGTTTAGCTTAGATAAGACCAGTTATGATTACTTACCATCCAATTCAGTGTATGTAAGAATAATTTTCAGTTCATAGTATTGATTTGAAAAGCCATTATCCATCATCTTTTTATACCATCTTGTGTTCTCCTCCCACAGTGGCATTGTGTTTCAGCTGATTTCTCTCCTGCTCCCTTGTCATTATCTCTCTGAGCAAAATGTGTGTGTGTGTGTGTGTGTGTGTGCGTGCGTGCGTGTGTGCATGTGTGCCATATATTCCAGCTGAACAACCTCTCTTATAGTAACCATAGCAACTCACAGGCAAAACTGAACCTATAAATTGCCCACCGAGGCTCACTGGCTCCACTCACTGTAAATCCACTATTGTTTGGTTATCGCATTTGACATCACTTTCTAATTATGTTGTTTTTTTAACACATTGCCCACTTGAATCCATGTATTTCTATTGAGCGTTGCTTTCAGTGATGAAAAGTTTACACAGGCAAAATAAAAGGTACATATAATCTCGATTGTAAGCAACTACAGCGTGAAACACACCATAACCTTTTTGCTGTTATAGGATGTGAACAGGAACCTAAAGGAAACCTTGGCATTCCTATGGATATCAGCAGCCCTATTACATCTGACGAGGAATACCTAAGTCCTCTGGAGGAAAGTATGGATTTTGGAGGGCCAGAGCCAAGGCGAAATATTGATACACAATTCAGGAAACCCCCTGCATTCCTGGTGAGGCATAGCTGATCAAATATGCCTTTCATAAACTTGGTTATATTTAGTTCAGTCACTGCATTTTAGACTGGGAATTCTGCCTGATAATGTTTGACTTACCAAACGTCTGTGACATTATCTAATTTTCTGCATTTGCTCTATGGTCATTCCATCCCTGTGTCAAATAAAACTTACAGGTGCAAATGCATCTCTCACCTTCTAACGTACATTACATTTCAAACAGGCAACGATGAATGATCAAGCTGTCATTGAAGGACAGGAGGTCACCATGTCTGTCCGTATAAGTGGACAACCCAAACCTATGCTCTACTGGTAGGTCCCCTCAATTCATCAATTCATTTAAACATCTGAAGCTAGTGGCTTGCCTGGGACATGCAAAAGGCTTTCATAACATTCCAAACCATGACCACGTTTGCTTGCTTAGAGAGTTTGTTCTTGTATATGCTCTGTTAATGATATGTGTTTAGAGAGCTTGATCTTAAACTAAAGTATTATTAGGAATCCTGAAAGAGTTAACATGCTTTCTCAATTCACCATGGAGCTTCTCAGTGCCTATTCACTACAACAACAGCTGAACCCCTAAACAATAATCTCGTTCTAAAAAACCTGAACATATTACAAATATATATCCTAAATTATGCGAGAGTTACCATTTTTCTGTGCAATGCTTTAGTACTTTAGATCAAGCTAAAGTATGTTTACTGTAACCATTTTGAACAGTACATTTTAAAATTTATATAACAAAATGTTTTAAACAAGAGACAGTCTCATATGAACTGTTGCTGGCTTTATCCTTTAATCCTTTTTGTCCTTTTGAAGAGACAAGAATAGGCTGAGTCACTCAGCAGGTTCTGTTATTGGAAATTGTCATGACTCTTGGGAGACAATAGCAGAAATGAAAGTACAAAACATAATATTGGCGATGATGGACAATATGTCCCTCTCCCCACCCACTTCATACCAGCCAGAAGAAAGCTTGGAGAGTGACACGTGTGTGTTTGGTTATCCCACAGACCAATGATTGTTCCCTTATTTCTACTCTTGTAGGCTGAGGGACAGAGTTACAGTAAAGACAGGCCCCCGACACATTGTTCGTGAGAAAGAAGATGGCACTTTTGAAATGACAGTCAAGTCGGCCGCGAAATCAGACTCTGGAATTTACACCTGTAAGATCATTAATGAGTATGGAACAAAGCAGTGTGAAGGGAAGCTGGATGTAAAAGGTATGTTGCTTTTGAAATGCACTAGCTTTACTTTCATAACCCAGTACACTCAGTTTCTGTTTTTGACATTGTGGTTAATTTTCTGTTCTGCATATACATTTATATCATAACTCTCATTGACTATGACTAGTTCCCAACATTACCAATCAGTTTTTACTTAATACCACCCATCAGAAAATATGCTTTATTCACACCCAGCTCCACCAGTTGAGCCAAATCTGGCCATCATCCGTCCCGTCAAGGACATCACAGCCAAGGCTGGAGAAACAGTCTTGTTTGAGTGTCATGTCATCGGGCCGAAGGATACCGATGTGGACTGGCTTGCAGATGGGAAACTGATCCAGCCGGCATTGCTCAACTGTAAGATGCACTTTAATGGACGAAAATGCCGACTGTTGCTTAACTCAGTGCACGAGGATGATAGTGGGACATACATGTGCAAGATCAGTACAGCCAAAGGTATGTCTCAAGGGCAAAATAACCTAGTAAGAAGAAATGTGTTTATTGTCCATATCATTTCGTTTGCACATGAATTTAAATGTTCTACTCTTCAGAGGAAGTGACATCCTGTGGTAAACTCAAAGTCATCCCCACCATTCAACCACTCTTTACTCGCAATTTGGACATTCTGGAAGTGATTGAGGGACGTAACGCTCGATTTGACTGTAAAGTCAGTGGGACACCCTCTCCTAAGGTCATCTGGAGTCACTTTGGTAGGATTTATGTATCAGTATATATGTGAATTAGGTGACGGTATATTTTTTAAAGAATTTTCTTCACAGTTTTTCTAAAATGTTCTTTTATCTCGGTAGACCACCCTCTCATAGAAAACGAGGACATTCGCATTCTTCAGGAGGGCGGCCGCCACTCTCTCGTCATTTCGCACGTGTCCACAGACGATGAGGGTGTGTACACCGTTTTAGCCTGTAACATTCACGGTGAAGCAGAGAGTTCTGCGGAACTTTACATACAAGAGCCACGACCAGCCATCTCCTCACAGATGTAAGAGCATATTGTTTCTTTAGTGTGTTGTGTTTGATTATGGATAACAACTTTTGCCGTCGCTCACAATGCTGCCCTTCTTTAATATTCAGCTTTTTGCATTCCCTGTGTTTGTTATCATTTAGGGCTAAACTAGAGAAGATGCCGTCCATTCCAGAGGAGCCGGAGGTCCCGGAGAATGAGGTGGAGCGTTTTACTATGCCTGACTTTATTAAACCCCTTTATGACCTGGATGTTATTGAGGGAAAGGAGGCGGTGCTCAAATGTAAAGTGGCTGGTTTGCCGTACCCTACCATTGTCTGGTTCCACAACGGCAAAAGGATTGATAGCACTGAGGACAGAAAGATGACACAGTGTAAGTAGTTCAGAATTTTAGGTCAATTTTTAACTAGTATTCATGCCAATCAAGCCTCTTCACTCTTTGTGATGTATTTCAGACTTCATTTTTATATAAAGAAATGTCTTACTTAGTCATCATTTACAACTAAAAGTACTTAGAGAAGATTAGGGAAAATTCATGACCATGGTAAAACGAACTGTTATTTTTCAATATTGAATTTGTGGCACTATAAAAGCATTACTATTCTCCTGACAGAGGTTAGTCATTACAGGAAAAAACATAACAGGCCACGAGGAAACCACATACTGTATGAGTAAACCTGAGTAAATGCTAATAGCTTTTGTATTTCTGCTGAAGAACATTTGATTAAACTAGTTTCCTATTTTTGACAGTGGTGTGATATTGAATACAGTAAGCTAACAGAATAGGTTTTTTTAATCCTCCTCTCTACGCCCATCTGCAGTTCGTGATGTCCACAGCTTGGTCATCCACTCTGTGTGTCATGCCCACGGTGGTGTCTACAAGAGTGTTATCTCTAACAAAATAGGCAAAGCCACTTGCTATGCTCATCTCTACGTTACAGGTAATTGTCATTCTTTTTTTACATGCACCACATGAAAATGCATTCTGTAGCTGGCAAAGGGCACATCAGATCTTTAATTCCAGTTTTGTCATTTTAGATATCCTCCCTGATCCACCTGATGGAACTCCAGTGATAGAGTCCATCACTGGTAAAACCATCACGCTAAGCTGGAAGAAACCAAGGCGGCTGGACCCTTCAATTGGTAAATCATAATTGATAACAATATACTGTCCATCCATCCACCCATCCATTATCTTCCGCTTGGTCCGGGGTCGGGTCGCGGGGGCAGTAGCCTAAGTAGGGAAACCCAGACCTCCCTA
>JAUMTR010000013.1:17721002-17735072 GCA_032270685.1 Microctenopoma stevenorrisi | reverse complement strand
GGGGAGAACCCCAACGTACAGGCACCTAGCCTGGGGGCCAAGAGCAAGGCCACCCCTGCCCGGCGCCTCTCACCCACGGCAACTCCAGAGTGGCCCCTCTTGCAGTACAATATACTGTATCATATATAATATATAACTGACATTTTATGAAATTATGAATGAATGTATTTAAATAAGAGCTTAGCTCACAAAAGCATTGCATTTCTGTGCAAGAAAAGTTAGTTTCTAAATTGTGATGTAGCATTTTGGACCAAACCCTTTGCCTTGCAGATCCCAGTTCCTTGATGTATGCTGTGCAACAACAAGCCCTGGGATCCATCCAGTGGACTATTATAGCGTCTGGCCTAAAGGACACCATGTACACCATCAGCACCCTTTCCAAAGGTGTTCGCTATGCTTTCAGGATCCTGTCCATCACCTCCAAGGCTTTCAGCAAACCTTCTTCTGCCACTGACCCAGTGCAGCTCCTGGACCGAGGTACATTCAGCCCATTTTAGAGCATTTAGAGTAAATGTAGTACACAGTGAAAATGTAATTGCATTGTATTTGTGTCAATTTTTGATTTTCTGAAGGTCCATATCTTCAAGAGGCTCCAGTGATTATTGATAAGTCAGAAATTGTGTATGTAATGGAAAACCAGTCAGTCACCATCACTGTTACTCTCAACCATGTCAATGCTGCAGTCATCTGGAAGAGGTATGGTTTATTTCTGCAAAGAGATTACTTCACTAACATACATACAATGTATCGCAGAATGAGAAAAGTTTGCATGTATGCACTTATATTCCAGTGACACTTTTATAAGGACATTTATATACATTTGTTATTTGACTTTTTCATTTTATATATGTCAACAAAAAGTGTAATATGCTGCAACCAGCACAAAAACACTGCTGAGGTATTTATAGATTTTACTGCAACATCCATGTTGTTTTCACAGGATTCTTTAATTACTGTGGTGTCTGGTAGTGAAGTCGCCACCTTGTGGACCAAGTACATTATAGGAGGGTTAGAGTTTGTAACTAACAAGCACGTATGATGCCTATAACGTGGAGTATTAATCAGGGTTTGCCAGGGTTTACGATAAAAGCACTTTTCCTCAGAGGGGGAGTGGTCCTGGCCAGCAGGCCAGGCCTGTACGAGATGACAATGCCAGATGATGACCAGCACACACTGAAACTGCTGAAAGTAAAGAGTACTGACATCGGAGAGATGATGTTTGTAGCCTCCAACAAATATGGCAGTGACAGCTGCACCTTCAATGTGGAGATGGCAGGTAGGCATCTATCTATCTATCTATCTATCTATCTATCTATCTATCTATCTATCTATCTAGTATCTTGATATTCTATCCAACACTGTCTACAGCTCCACCTACATTTGAAACTATAATGGAGGACTTAGAAGTCCGTCCTGGGGAGACCACTCGCTTTGCTGTGGTTGTGGAGGGCAAACCCATTCCTGACATCCTCTGGTTCAAGGTCTTTTATTCCTTAGTACTTTTCTGTTAAGTACAGCTATGGCAAGAATATGTTGTATTATCTAAATTTAATTCAAAAACCGAAACTTATTTGCTTTCAGAATGATACCCTGCTGTCTGAGAGCAGTCATTACACATTTGTGTACGATGACAAAGAATGTTCCCTGGTGGTCTTAAATGCTCGCCCAGAGGACTCTGGTGTCTATACCTGCACTGCCAGGAACTTAGCGGGCTCTGTATCCTGTAAAGCAGAACTCACCATTCGTGAAGGTAAGAGTAAGAGAATGAGCACCCAGCATTCCTTGTAGTTCTTTGAAGCTGCCTATACATTATTCTGCGTAATACTTTTCAGCTAAAAGTAAAGAGGACCCACTGGACGATGAGGAGACTATTCTAAGGAAAATGCGCAGGCTAACGGATTACTATGACATTCATAAAGAAATTAGACGGTAACCTATCTATTTACACCATATCACAAATCTCACAACTCTGTGCATTGTGATGCTGGTAATTGTTACCATTTTATTCATTTTTTTCCTTCCAGGGGTGCATTTTCCTATGTGAAACGTGTGACCCAGAAAGTTGGCAAAACGGAGTATGCTGCAAAGTTTATCTCCACACGGGCAAAGAAGAAGCCATCTGCTTTAAGAGAGATGAACCTGCTTTCTAAGCTGGACAATGAGAGATTCCTTTACTTTCATGATGCCTTTGAGAAAAAGAATGCAGTCATCATCATTACTGAAATGTATCCTTATTTTACCGTTTCGAATCCAGGGTACGCATTTTTCCATGGAACAATCTTTTCCTCTTTTTGATGTAACTACCTGTGTTATTCTGAAAATCTTCTGATGGAAAAGTCTGTCTTGTTAAAAGTTACATAAACATGCATTGATGTTGTAAATGTATTATTGTCTATTCTACAATACATCTTAAGTCTCTGAAAGAACAACAGCCTTAATTAATCCTTAAAGATGCCACGAAGAGCTGCTTGACAGATATACAAAAAAATCTACTGTAATGGAATCTGATGTAAGTCCTGTGTTTTAAGACTGCTCTCCAGATCTTACAATTGCTCTCATATTCATAATTATTTCATTTTAATGATGAGATATATAGAATCCAATTATTTTTCTAATAAATGGAATCACAGCTAAATTTCCATTTTTACTTTATTTAATGACCAGGTACGGTCTTGTATAAGACAAGTGCTTGAGGGATTGGATTATCTTCATCATCTAAATATCATACACCTGGATATTAAGGTAGATACGCATTTATTCCCACTCTCCCACTGCTTCATTATCTTTATTTTGGCTATAAAACTGTAATAAGTGCACTGGAACTGTTTTTGTTTTTACATAGATCATATAACATATATGTAAATTAACATATATAAATGAACATATTGTGAGAAATATGTTTCCCTTCTTTACTTAGCCTGATAACATCCTCATCGCAGATCCCCATAGTGATCAGATCCGAATCTGTGACTTTGGTAATGCAATGGAGATCACACCTGATGAGACTCAGTACTGCAAATTTGGCACACCTGAATTTGTTGCACCAGAAATTGTCAATCAGACGCCCGTGTCTAAAGCAACAGACATCTGGTAGAGTACTGCTTGAATAACAACAAAATCTGGTTTGTTTTTTGTATTAACAGCTTTTTCTAATTGTATCCTTTATTTGTCCAGGCCACTAGGGGTGATTACATATCTGTGGTGAGCAAAACTAAATATCAGTTCATTTTTTTTGTAAGTTTGGTTGTTCATGTGGGTTTTTGTGAAATGTATTTGTTTCCATTATCAGTCTGACAGGAGTTTCTCCATTTGCGGGGGAGAATGACCGCAGCTCTTTAATGAACATCCGTAACTATAATGTTGCTTTTGAAGAAACTATGTTTGCTGATCTCTGCAGAGAGGCTAAAGGGTTCATCATAAAACTGCTGGCACCAGACAGACTGTGAGTAAAATTATTCTATAAAATACATGTAGAATTTTTTTTTGAAGCACTCTGTCCAGGAAATGACAATAAATATACAATCGCATATATCATATAACAGCATCAGGATATCTTGGTGCCAAATACCACAGCGCCACTTTAGGGGTTTAGTGGGGGCATCCTTCAGTGGGTTAGGGCTGTTTTAGCACCAAAACACACCTGATGTAGGGATCTACTCTTCCTCACTGTATCTATCACTATCACTGTATACAACCTGTCATCACTGTCTGAGTTACCCGCTGAGTCAATGAACAGAGTTGTATAGTATATACATAATGAGAAATTAAGTCTTAAAATGGTCAAAATGCTTTTTTATGTGTTCATGCACATGCATATATTTTTATTTTAACACATATTTAAACATGTTAAAAAATGCTAATCATCTGAGCAATTATTGGCAGTGTGCAGAGGGCTAATGATTTCCTATCTGCAACTGTCATATGATGCTTACTGCTTTGGTGCTTTTATTTAGGGTAGCTAATATATCATGTTTATTAAGCCAGAAACTGGAACAAGTGTACATTAACCTGAAAAGTGACGTATGCTGTCATTTGCCTTTAGGAGACCTGATACTCAGGAATGTCTGAGACACCCCTGGTTCAAGGTAAGCTTATGCCAGTAGCACCTCCTACAGTTTCAATCATTACAGCCTATTTCAGTTACAATAAATGTCTATTTATTATACAGAAACTTAGCAAGGGGAAGACAATAAGTACAGAGGCCTTGAAGAAATTTGTATCTCGCAGAAAATGGCAGGTATGTGCAGATTATGTATGATCTGATTTTCTCTATTTCTAATCTCCTATACAGAGGCCCAGTTAATAGAAATTTTCTGATCTTTTGATTGTGTCATATTTCCTTTTTCACAGCGTTCATTAATCAGCTATAAATCAAAAATGGTCATGAGGTCCATACCAGAGTTGTTAAATGATTCCTCCAGCCATATCTCTATTGCTGTTCCCCGACACGTTAAAGAAGGTTCACCTGTGCCATCATCATCATCAGATTCTGATGAAGACATTGATGAACTGCCATTTATTCCAATGCCACTTAACATGGACTTCTCTGGATCAAGGATGTCCCTAAATGAAATCCAAACCAGTGAAGTGGAAACAGGAAAGCAGAATGGAACTAGTACATGGTCAGGGTCCCTTGCTCAAGCACAGCTGACAATGGAGTGTGACTCAAAAGAAAAGGACAAAGAAGGTATTGAATTTACAGGTAAAAGCCATCGGAAAAGATCATCACAAGACAGTGACAGGGGTTCCACAGATGAAGAACCACCTGCTGAATTACCACAAAAGTCAGAGTTATCTAGAAAACCATTACGAAGGGGTTCAAGCATGGAATCAGACAAACCAGAGGGTGGACGGAGAAGAGGAGAGCTGAGGCGTGGAGGCTCAGCTGACAGTGCATTGCTGCTCAGGATTACACCTGAGGAAGGAAGTGGAGAAGGACCCCAGGAGGATGGCAGGAGAGTTCTGAAGAAAGCAGTCTCTATGGAACTACCAAGGAGGAGCACTAGCCCGGGAACTGCCAAAATGAGTCAAGAAGACTATGCTCTTAAACTGGAGCTGATGAGACAGCGTCTGCTTCGTGGTGGTTCTGTAGACAACAAAATGAGTGGACTGAGGGGCCCCCTATTAGAAACATTAGGAATGGGAGATGAAAAACGTGCAATATCGTCAGATCGCTACTCTCGCACTGCTCGTTTGGGCCCTCCTCCACTAACCAGAGCTGCGTCCAGTGATTCGCCAAGGGAGGAAGTTCCCAAACCTAAAATTTTACGCAAAAGTGCTTCTTTTAGTCAAGGTGATTCAGAACCCATAGCTTTACATCGTCGGTCAGGAGCTCCTCTGGAGATTCCCTTGGCACAAGTAGAAGAAAGGAGACTTAAGGAGGCTATATCTATGTCAGCTCTGACAGAGCAGACTAAGCTAGACTCCCGTCCAGTGACTCCCAGGGAACCTTCGCCAAAACCACCAACTCCAGAGTCTGTTATGCAGGAGAGTCAAATAAGAACAGAATGTGAGGAATATTTGATGGAGAAAGAGATAAAGCCAGATGAAACAATAAATGAGAAGATGGATGGGCTGACTACAGATAGTAATTTTGATGAGAGATCAAGCACAAGTGGTTTCTCAGAGAAGGACATGAGCATATCAGAAGAACCACTGATTGAATCAGAGTATACAGACCAGAAAATTCCTACACCTCCTCCTGTGGTCCAAAGCTCTAGTTTAAAGGAGAAGATGGAAGAGGAAGAAGAAAAAGTGCACGAAGAAAAGAAAGAGACAATGAAATCTGAAGAAGAAGAGGAAAGATATGTTACTGAATCAGTTGCAAAGGAAAATGATGACATAGGACATGTAGAAGAGAAAGGCAAAATGCCTGCTAAAGATTCTGATATGATCATAACTACAAGCTCAATTAAACTTAGATCAACAGAAGAGGCTCCCCATCCCCCAGAAAATGTTACGTCGACTCATGTAACACCCTCGCCGCCTGCTCGAGGGGTTCTTCCAGATGGAAGGACTTCAGCATATGCCAGTATTATGCAGACCATTATTGTCCCTTCACTTCAGTCTCTTGATAACCCAATTATAGGCCCCACCACACCAGCTGTTGTTCCAGCCACCTCACCATCCACACAATCAACTGAAACACTGTTACCTACACATTTATCTGCCAGTACATCTTCTGCTTTACCAGGTCCACAAAAGTTAGCCGTCATGTCAACTACTGAACACCCTGCTGTGTACTCCAGGGTAGCATCACCAGAAACCATCACAAAAGAACCCAGTCCAGCAAAGACTACCACACATTCCCCATCCCAACAAGAGCTTTCAACAGAACTCGGCTTTGAGGATATTACCTCTGAAGAAGTATTTGAGGCTCGCTTCAAAAAACGTGAGTCTTCCCTCTCAAGAAGTCTAAAATTTTTGTCACGGTCCAAGAATGAGGACAAATCACCAGCATCCTCAGACTCCACAGAGGCAGGTGAAGAGATATACAGACCTGGTCCAGTTGGTGCACCATTACAGTTGGCACAAAGAAGACTTGAAGAGAAGTCAAAGTCAGTTCAGGACCTACGTGAAGCTCAAAAGGACCAAGGTTTTATGAGAAGGCTCTCTATGCGCCTGAAGAGAACTCCATCAACTGAGCGCAAGGCTGAAACAACCAAAGAAGAAGAATCAGTTGCTTCTAGACGAAGGCTTTCCTGGACTCTTGGTCGAAGAGGATCACAGGACAAGAAGGAAGTGGAGATGATGCCCATGGATGATGGTGGTAGTGTAACCTCAGTGGAACAAGATGAAAAGGAGCTTAAGAAACCTAATGAATCACCAGTCTTGGCAATGCGAAGGAAGATTGAATCAACAATGGCTGGGATCTCCACCAGAATTCGTAGCTACTCTGAGGAAAGAAAAGCATCAGAGGACAAGGATCAAAAGAGGACACCCATTCTTTCCATACTTCGTCGTTCAACATCAGAGAGCCGCGCTATGAAGGTTGGAAGTGTACCTCAGAACCAGCTGGCATCTCAGACTAGCAATGGGGCCTCAACAGAGTCTCTAGACTCGATGTCCAGCCTAAAGTCAGATGTATCAAAAGGTATATACTCCCTATTTGAGTAAAGTAAAATGAGTTGTGTTCTCC
The DNA here is from genome assembly GCA_032270685.1 of Microctenopoma stevenorrisi. NCBI lineage: Eukaryota > Metazoa > Chordata > Actinopteri > Anabantiformes > Anabantidae > Microctenopoma > Microctenopoma stevenorrisi. Next base: position 17,727,934 of record JAUMTR010000013.1, on the reverse strand, counting down.
TAAATGCATAATACATAATTTATTAGTATCACATTTTATTTTTGGTACAGTTGTGGAAGGTGAACGCAGATCCCGTTGGGATCGATGGGGTCTGACCAGAGGGAGGCGAGACAAGACAGTATCGCAGCCAGACATACCAACAACAATCTCAAGAGAAAGTAGTTCCTTACGTTCGCACCAGTATTCCAGACTAGCTTCTGGTAAGTCACAAAGGCGAGTATGCAAAGAGCTAGTGGGTTGTTTCCTTAGCTTGGCAGAGAGACAAAGAAGGAAGTGGGCAGCTAGACTGGCTAGCTTGCTCTTGTTGTCAATATGCATTGCTAATAGCTACATGTTTCACTGAAATCACAATTGACCTATGAGTGTAAATACAGTATGGACGTAACTTAATTGGTCTAATATCTGGAACAGATTTTCCTCCAGTTTTCCACATCAAACTGAGAGATCATGTCCTACTGGAGGGCGATCCAGTCACACTCAGCTGTCTGCCAGCAGGCAGCCCCCATCCACACATCTCCTGGCTGAAAGGTAACTCATATGTAATTATTTTAGTATTGTCTAACTGATGCATGTACAGTATTACTTCATTTGTTAACAATAATTTACCTATTTATTTTGGGTCAACCCACTGTTGCAACAGGATTCTATAAACAGAAGGAGCATTATTCACGAGTATGTTTTCCCAGATAAGAAGCCCCTGGAGATTGATGCCAGGATGAACATGATTGCCTGCCCTGATGGCCGCCAGTTACTGATGATCATGCAAACAACCAAAAAAGATGCAGGAGTTTATGAGTGTATGGCTACAAACCCTCTGGCCTCTGTGTCCAGCTCTTGCACAATATCTCTTGCTCGTAAGAGACATACTTCGTTTAAATCTCAGTCTGTAATTGAAGTAAATCGTGTTATGAGATGTATTTTAAACTATATAAGGCAGATGATGCTGTGTTATTGACCTGATTAAGTAGTTATATAAAGTGTATTTTCTTTATTTCGTATAACAGGCCTACCCAATCGCCCTGGAACCCCTGAGATTCCTCAGAAGTACAACAACACAGCTTTGGTATTGTGGAGGCCCTCAGACACTATGGCCCCCTGCACATACTCTTTGGAGAGAAAAGCCGAGGGTCAGTGTTCACACACAACGACTACACTACCAGTCAAAAGTTTGGACTCATCTAGGAATTGAATAGAAAATATTTTTGATTAAATTGTGTTACTGTTGCAATAGGATTTTCGAATCATCAATTGTTCTTTTAAATTAATAAATTGAATTAGAAAACACAAAAGGAAGTAAGTACTAATGTTTAATGTAATGTTTTATATGTTTTTAAAATTATTTTACAAAACAGCTGTTTCCAGCTACCATAGTTATTTACAATAACAATATATGCGCTATGTGTCTGAGCTATTTGATGTTATGAAATCTATTTATAATTCTTTAATACTTTCTTTCTGACTCAAAACATTTGACAAAGAGTGGCGCAATATTATTTACTTATAAAGGTTGTAGCCCTCTGGAATATCTGGACTTAAAAAGTACTCCCCACCTTAATTAAAAAATGCTTTACTTAGAAAGTAAATTGTGTTTTAAATAAAGACTTTTTAAGTAAAGCAGGGACTTGTCTTTAAGTAAAGTGGGTAAAATAATATGGACATAGAGACTGATCTGTTTATCTTCACCAGGTGAGACTAACTGGCTGATCGTGGCTACGGGAGTTGCAGACTGTTATTACAACGTAGTTGACCTTCCAGCAGAGGGCACCTTTAGATTTAGAGTGGCATGTGTCAACAAAGCTGGTCAAGGCCCCTACAGCAACCTCTCAGAGGTAGTGAGCCTCGATGTTGCAGGTATGTATAATCTCACAACAAATCAGGGAAATTTTTTTTTTGATAAGTCAGTCATAGGCATTTTGTACTTACTGGCTTTTTATTATTATTCACTGGATTAAAACTGTTTCTGTTTACGTATATGTAGATATCAGTTATTATATATTAATATTGTATATTAATGATTATTAATGATAATATACAAACTATTCAACATTCTCAAATCCAGTCAAGTCTTTAACTTTATCCTCCTTGTTTTTCCTTAGAACCAGCTAAATCCAGTGCTACTGTGGTGGTCAAGACTGCTCCTGCAACAGTTGTACCTCCTCCTGTGATGATGTCATCCATGATAGTAACTCCCATGAAACCAGCTCCTAGTAAATCAGCTACAGTGACCCTTGCCCAACCAGTCCCTCCTACTACTTCAGCTCCTACTACAACTGTCTCTAAATCTGTGTCTCCAATAACAATCAAACCCACTGTTCCAGTTGTCACTAGCCTCGCTGCTGTCGCTCCCTCCATTAATACAGCCCTCTCTGATCAAGCTCCTGTTTCAACCACCACGATTGTTCCAACCATACCAGCCAAAGCCAAGACCACCATTAGCATTAGTGTGGGAAAACCCCAAACCAAGCTGATGCCACCACCTGTTGTCCCACCCAAACCTTCAAGTCCTGTAAACCCATTCCATCCTATGACAACCAAGCCCCCTTCTCCTGTACCCCAGCCCGCACCCACCATTGGGAAACCGATTTCATCTGTGCCAATGTATGTACCAGCTGCGACTGCCCGAGCCACTCAACCTAGTTACACCCCAACGACCAGCACGATCTCAGTCACTCCTGTGACTATCTCACCACCTGTGGTGATAGTACAGAGCTTGACACCTGTGCTGCAGGGCGGAGACAACCGGAGCACGGCGTCTGGGCAGGTCACCCTATCTGGACGGGTCACCCCATCTGGGCAGGTCACCCCATCTGGACGGGTCACACCTTCAGGACGCAGGACGCCACTAAGCAAGCCTGGAGAGGGATCCTTGCGGCAAGGAGTTCCACAGAAGCCCTACACCTTTATGGATGAGAAAGCACGGTAATGATTGATTTATCAAACAGAACTAATTGCAAAGTTTAATCTGCTCAGTAGTAGTATTTGCTCATCATGGTATTAGTGTAATTCTTTCTTAACTCTACACAAAACATATAATCAATATTGCAATTTTGTTCTACTAAGAATACATAAATAATGCTGTTCTGTTTGCCTGACTGAAGATATTGCATTTCCTTATCACACAGGGGTCGTTTTGGTGTGATACGCGAGTGCAGGGAGAATGCCACAGGCAATCTCTTTATGGCTAAGATTGTTCCATATGAGGCAGACAGCAAGCAGGCTGTGCTGCAGGAATACGACATCCTCAAGTCCCTCCATCATGAGAGGATCATGGCTCTCCATGAAGCTTATGTCACACCGCGCTACCTTGTGCTTATTTCTGAGTACTGCAGTGGAAAGGAGCTGCTCTACAGTCTAACAGACAGGTGAAGCCAATCAGACAGAGAAATGTAATGTCTAAAATAATTTCTTGAACTATCTACAAATGCATCATGCATAGAAATTTTCAAGAGTCATTTATCAAGCTGTTGCCTGTTTTCTCTCAGGTTCCGCTACTCTGAGGATGATGTGGTGACTTATATTGTGCAGATCCTCCAGGGTCTGGACTATCTGCATACTCGACGCATCCTCCACCTGGACATCAAGCCAGAAAACATCATTGTCACCTACATGAATGTCATTAAGATCCTAGACTTTGGCAGTGCTCAGACGTACAACCCTCTCTTCCTCAAGCAGTTCAACCCTCCCATTGGAACACTTGAGTACATGTGTAAGAGTCCACAGGCAATCAAAGATTAACCCTATGGTGTTTATATTAGCAATTTATCAAATGCATGTGACTAAAAGTTATAGTACTTCCTGAGCTTCTCTCTACCCCAGTGTTTTGGTTCTGCACCCTGGAACTTAAATGTCACACACAGCAAAAACTTCTTGAGTGCTCCTGATATTGTGCTGATTTATTTTTGCACCCATCATAATTGCTGTCCTGATGAGGTTTATATAACAATTTTATCAGTGGACATGCACAAATAAAATAGGAGGATTAATGTGTACTTTCATACATGAATTAATATGCTTTAAATTAAAGCTGCACAAACACTGAATAGCAGTTTGTGTGGTACAAAGACTATTTGCAGATGTAATGAAAGTCTTTTGTAAAATGACAAAGCTTGTGTATTTTTGTCCTTGCAGCTCCAGAAATGTTGAAAGGGGATGTGGTGGGCCCTCCAGCTGACATCTGGAGTGTGGGCGTACTGACTTTCATCATGTAAGTACTTCTTTCACAGCTGCCACTCAACAGGCGCTCCTTAAATAGGAAATAGGATTAAATGTGTTGTAATGTAATGTAATGATTTAGGATGTTGATTGTTGTAAACTGTGACATGGCATGGAAGTCTTGCTCTTGTCCATAAGCAGTAATCGTCTGGTTTCCTTATTCAAAACTAATACAGTGAACCATATTTGATGTTATTAAGAATGTACATCATTTTGTTTCCTAGGTTGAGTGGCAGGTCACCTTTCCTGGAAAATGACCCCCAGGAGACTGAAGCCAGGATCCAGGGGGCAAAGTTTGACCTCTCTAAACTCTACCAGAATGTGTCCCAAAGTGCCTCTTTGTTTCTAAAGAAGATCCTCTGTAGCTACCCATGGTACATAGAACATCAGATTTTTGATATCCACCAGGTTTTACAGCAAGATAAGCTGTTGACTTCATATAAACAAGCTAATTACCCAGTTTACAGGAATTACGTTTGTGGTAAAATTGATTCTGAAATCCTTCTGAAGTTCTTCATTGTTATGGTCCTCGCTCCCATCTTCCACAGGGCCCGGCCATCCATTAAGGACTGCTTCAATAACTCCTGGCTTCAGGACGCCTACTTGATGCGCCTTCGTAGGCAGACTCTCACCTTTACAACCACCCGTCTCAAGGAATTCTTGGCCGAGCAGCAGCGCAGACGAGAGGAAATGGCCACCAAGCACAAAGTTCTCCTGCGGTCCTACCAGAGCTCGCCACAAACACCCACCAGCCCCGCCACACCAAATGTGCCAACCTTAGCCACCACACCAGTTACCCAGTGAAACTAGGCTTCCAAACATCAGTTGGCAGGACTGTATGGAGAAAATGTCCTCAGAGCAAGACTGTGATGTGGGGTGGTCTCTCTAGGTCTGAATTGTTGAACGTGGTTGGCAGGGAAAAAAACTCAGCAGGGGCTGTGATCTATGGAGACATAAGTTCTTCTTTTCTGAACAGGGGCAATTACACCCTCAAATTCTGCTAGAAATCTCTCTGTCAAGGTATTAAAAAATGCAGCAGAGGTGAGGGTGCAGCAACTGCGGCCTTGTGGCTGTGAAGCGTGCAAGTGTGACGTGTGTCGGGAGACAAGGGGAGACTGGCCACAGCTCAGTGTAGCATGGACAGAGTCAGAGCTGTCAGAATTTCCTGGCGGACCTTTGTCACTCATGTCAACATGCGAGGCATGTGAAAGGCCCTTTAAAAGAGACACTATGAGGGTCCCCGGTGTGTGTCAGTTCATTGTAGTTAACGGTGGACCTGTGTGATGTTTTTACCGTGGCAACTGAAGAATAACTGTCATTTACTTATCAGGCTGATGCTAACAGACCTCAAAGTTTGACCTGTGTCATCACAGTTAGGCTGTAACCAGAGGAAATCCAAAAACTAGAAACTAGCTAGATTTGAGCAGAAAGGGCTGTTTTTACACACACATATGCTAACACAACCCTATGTGATAATAAGAACAGCACAAATAAATCATTACGGTTGTTGTCTCTCTTTCAAGAGAATGTAAAAGGAAAAATAAAAAGTGGACTTAGCTGACATACAAGAAGTACCTCGAGGTTTGTAACTTTGCTCACAGTTTTGATCAATGCCCTATCGTAGTCATCCATCATAAAGAGCCCTAAAGAGGTATTTAAGAGATTTGGTCTACACCTTGTAGGGAGTCCAAGATGCCGACTGCTAAGCACAGCTCTCAAATCAACTTTCTGCAGAAACGCCTCCAGTCTCCAGTCAGTAAAAGTCTTAATTTTTCCTGACCAGCTAACTTACCACAATTCAATGTCAATTTCTCTGTCCTTGACTGAAGGGCATCTTAGTATCATCATTTGCTCTAAGTGAGGATATGTTTAGCATAAGTGTCAGTGTGCTGGTGCTTGGCAGACACTTTCCCACCAACCACCTTATTGGCTTCCAGGTAAACTAAACTCTTCCACTCAGCCCAGTGTAAAGGCTTTTCAAAAACCCACTGGTGATACTGGGGTGCCTCTAAGTGCCCTTAAAGAATGAACATCTGCCAGCATAGAAAATAGTGGAATTGAATTGAAAAGTGATGCTGATTAAGACCTTGCTGAGTCTAGTGGTTTTTAATATAACAGCTACTGCTTTATTCACTTTTTATACAGTAGCAGTTTTTTAACAGCACAATGATTTATGTGAGCATTTTTAGGTGAGATTTTTTTCCTTTAAATTACATTGAGATTTTGAGTTTCTAATCCATAGAAAGCACATTAAGGTAGTGTATGCATCAATTTATAAATATAATATTAGAACTGCCCTATGTATATGAAATTTGTAAATTAAAACCTTTACAAAATTGATAAATCATACATTTAATTACTTTTCCCCCCAAGCATTTAAGGACAATAACACCACAACTGGGCAACTATTTACATATGTCCCTTAGATTGCAAGTAGTACAATGATTTGAAGGTTCTACCGCAGTGAGTAAGAATTTATTCTATTTGGCTGGTGTTTCCAAATATATATCCCTAAATACCACCTCCAGAACATACATAATTAGGTGCCTGCCATATAAAAAGAATGGGAGGCAGTGCATGTCGAAGCCATGCACTGCCTCCCTTACTCCCTTCACCCACATGGTGTGTCGCCATACTTTGACCTAGAAACGTCATTCAAACTTTAAACGGGTCCAGACACCTTCAGCTCTTTCCCTGTAAAACAGCGTCTTCGTATCTTT